>CM022298.1:397563476-398056205 GCA_011799875.1 Thinopyrum elongatum | reverse complement strand
ACACCATCGTCTCACATATATTCCGCTCCTGGTGAGCTCACTAACATGGGTGACCTAAGGGCTATGGTTTCCAACTCAAACATATCCACAAATGCCCTTGTTATGTATGAATGCGATGCACTAGCGTCAAAAAAACAAGGGCTGTAAATGACTTAATAAAAAACTTACCAATAACTGCATCAGGTTGCTCTTCAACTTCCTCCACGTTGACATGGTTCACCTGACCTCTGGTGAAAGGATTTGGCTTCTTTCAGAGCTTCCGTTGCCCATTTCCATTCTTGGCTTCAGAACATTCAGTGGCGTAGTGTCCGGTCTTCCCGCACTTGAAACAAGTAATGTGATTCAGATCCTTCTTAGCGGGTGTCACGGGGTTAGCATGATTCTGATGTTGTTCCTCCATTTCCATTGCCATTCTTAGGGCCACTGTGGGTGCGTGAATTTCCTCCATTGTGAGAATGTCCACCATGGTTATGCCCTCCATGATTATATGAGTATGCCCTCATGAGTACGGGGAATAGCGGGCTTCTGCTGGGCTCCAGAATTAACTTCCCCTGTCCATACTTCCTCTTGCGGTTATCTATCTGCTGCTGCTTGCCTTCAATCATTAGGGCCTTGTCTACCAGCTTTGGTAGCTGTTGAAAGTTGCCACCATCAACTGCATACTAGCTCATCATTGAGTCCCTCAAGAAACTTCTCCTACTTCGCGGCATCTTTAGCCACATCATCTGGGGCATAGCGTGCTAGCTTTCTGAACTCATCCACATACTGCCCCACAGTACGATTCCCTTGGCGTAAGTTATGAAACTCATGCTTCTTCAAACTCCTGGCTCCAGCTGAGACATGTGCAGTGCGGAAAGCCTGCTAAAATTGATCCCATGTAACAGTAGCAATGGGGTAGGTGGTGGTAAAGTTCTCCCACCAAGAGGCTGCGGGTCCATCAGTTGATGTGCGGCAAAGCGCACCTTCTCAGCATCAGTGCAACCTGCGGTGGTCAGCTCCCTTCCAATCTTGCGGAGCCAGTCATCAGCAACAATCGGCTCGATGCTGCTAGAGAACACACGACGGATTAACCTTAGAAAATGGGCTAGGTTGTCAACAGGGGTGGTGGCGGTGGGTTGTTGTTGTTGTTGCCTTGGTTCTGGATGAGCATCTGCATTAAGGCATTCTGCTGTTGGATCAACTGGGTGAGCTCCGGGGAAAGTGAATCCGGGGTCACGTCTCGGAGGCATCTGATGGGTTAGAGGGGTGAGAACAGAATAGAATAGGTCTAATGAGAGATTTCACTACCCATATGCATATGAGACAAAATATTCATTCCACGCCACTCAATTTCAAACAAGATTAAACAATCGTTCTAAGCTACTTAAATCGTTCGATACTAACTACTTGGAGGAAATACTACTAATAACATGGTGGTCGACTAGAAATTTGATCGGTGGAAAACTCCATAATGTCAGCTCCGGCTTCGTCTTCATAGTCTCACTGTCCTCATCTGCATCACTGTCTTCATCTCCATCATCAGTGTCTGTGTCTGTGTCATAGTATGATGTAGTTTCCGATTGAATGTCCAATAGGTTCTGGTTTCACCGCGGGTACTCCTAGCTTCTTCTTCAGTTCTTCCTGCTTCTCCAGTAGCACGGCAATTTCTTCTATATCATCACGTGTTGACTTGAGTTCCTCTTCTAGCTCCATGTTCTGGGTCATCACCTTCTTGGTATCTATCATGTTAGCGCACATCTGATTCTCATAGGACGAATGTGCTGGTTATCTCCTGTATAGGGGCAATAGACCCATCCTTCCTGGTGCGATCATCTCCCATTTCTCATCCCGGCGTCCACATATCTGGTAGATGGTGTCTTTAAGATCCTTGTTGTACACCTCGCCTATGCGTCCAATAGTGATGTGGGCGGCCATGCTCTTTCCTAAACTCCAGGTCGGTGCATCAAAGGAAAACTCAATGGGCTCGGTAATTGGTGTAAACGTCCTTCCAGGAACACGAACTTGAATCGTCCAGCGCTCCTCTTCTGGTAAAGTTGCAGTGAAGGTTCCGGTGAAGCTTGGTATACCGATGTTCAGGTACTTGGTGACTTCCTTCAAGTGGCGTCCGAAAGGGGTTTCGTCATCCGGCTGAGTGAACTTGTTCCTGGGATCCGACATCACAGAGTGGAAATAGAGAAGAGTTAGAAATGAGTGGAGAAGTTAGAAAAGAGTAGGAAGAGTATCCTGTGGATTTTCCTAGTGTTCGCGTCCTACAGTCGGCGTGGGCTCTGATACATCTTGTAGCGACCCGATCCCAATGGATTGAAGTCTCTGGTAAGTGTCATCCTGGATCGGTATGCTGACACAGTACTCGAGGATTTATAACAGAGTTCAATCACACCTTATTACATCGAAATCCTATAAAGAGTATTTATACATAAATATGGTTGAAGGCCAACTAAATAAAATAACTGCGGAAGCTTCGAAGATAATGAGTCCATCAACTCCAACGGCATAGCTGAGTGCATGACAACGACCTATCGCACCTTACTCTTCGTCTGAAAATTCTGCAACATGATACGTTGCAGCCGTGTAGGTCAGCAAATGAAATATGCTGGCAAGATAACACTATAGAGCAATGAACAATAAAGCTATCACTACATGCAATATAGGATGGTGGAGGGGTCTAAGTTTATCATTGCATAAAGCCAATTTTTCCCTACAACAAAGGATTAGATTTTATTTACTACCAAGTTATGCATTAAAGAGAAGGTTCCTCCAACTCAATCCCAAAAATTCCCAAATTATAATAACCCAACACATTAATTAAATTTAGTGATGAGATCAAATCAATATCCAAGTACCAGATACTCAAGATGTCCATAACCGGGGACACGGCTAACCATGAAGTTTGTACACTCTGCAGAGGTTTGCGCACTTTTCCCACAAGACTCGATCTCCTCCATTGGATTTCTCGCACTACACGGTCTTTGAGAAACGAATGACCGAGACACAGTCTTTCTGAAGATTAACTCTTTACTCTGGGTAGACTGTACCACCTACTTCCCCTACATCTGCTAGTCCACCTCTTCAAGAGCTCACACGACTTACTCAACTATGCCAAGAGCCATAATGGCTTGTGGCTGCACTTGGAAGGTTCTAGTATGAATAATCTTATGATCCCTTTGAGCCTGGGTGGCATTCCATAGGATGATCACACGGGTACTCCGGGATATCCTAGGACAACACTGGATTCTCCAGGTGCCCGCAACCAATCCACCCAGATGTGTATTAGAGTAGCCACCTTAAGTTCCCTTAGTTAAAAATTACTCTCGCAACATCCATGAATCTCACATACCAATCCACGTCTACGAGCATAGCAAAATAGTATAAGCATAACGTAATAAACCCAGGGTTTGCTATAAGACAATAGGTTCCTACCTCATGACTACTTCCCAATACCCACATGTTATCACATCCTAACCATGCAGTGTTGGAGGATTGAAACTAATGCATAAAAACTGGGTAATAAAGGGATATGATCAAATTGTTACTTGCCTTGCTGACGATCGGAAAACCCTAGTGATTGTAGTAGCAAGCCTCGCACTCCGGAAACTCTATCGTGAACAAACAATAGCATACATAAGTACTCAGGCATAATACGCAAGGTTAAAACCCAAAAGAAAAGGTCTGAACAGAAAGTTCAAGTGAAGAGCTTTGATTTGCAAAAGAATCAATCGAATCGGAGTCTCGAAACTCAAACTACGATCAAAAGAAGTTCAAATTCAAATCTGTTTGAAACCAAATTTTAAATTTTCAAAAACATGTTCAAGTGAAAATCTGGACAGAGGGGAACAAGACGAAGATTTTGGCGTTGGTTTCACTGGATTTGGATAAACGAGCAAAAAGTTGCGAGGGTTTAAAGATCACGGACTAAACTGCGATAAAAGTAATTACGGATACGTCCCTGGCCGAAAATTAAACTAAAAAGAAAAATCTACAGACGAACGTTCGCTAAACAGATCTACAGAACGAAAACGTTCGCTAAAACTTCTAAACAAAAAACGTTCGCTAAATAATCTAACCTAAAAAATAAACTGATCTAAAACGAAAAACCCGAAACTAAAAAAAAACGGGCGGTTTTCGACGGTTTATACCGGTTCGTGAAAGAAAACGGCGGCGGCGGCGACGAACTCTGGCGAGGGCGGCGCGGCTCCGGCGGCTGCGGGCGGGGCGGGGCGGCGCGTGGCACTATAAGCCGCCCCGACCCCCCCTCTCCTCCTCAAGTCGCCGCATCGCCGCCGCCGCCCCTCAGCAGCAGCAGTAGCAGCAGCCGCCGCCGCTCGCACCGCGCCGCCGCCTGCCGCCCCGCGCCCGCGCCTTCGCCGTGCCACCGCGCCGCCCCGCCCCGCCCCGCAGCCGCCGGAGCCGCGCCGCCCTCGCCAGAGTTCGTCGCCGCCGCCGCCGTTTTCTTTCACGAACCGGTATAAACCGTCGAAAACCGCCCGTTTTTTTTTAGTTTCGGGTTTTTCGTTTTAGATCAGTTTATTTTTATTAGGTTAGATTATTTAGCGAACGTTTTTTGTTTAGGAAGTTTTAGCGAACGTTTTCGTTCTGTAGATCTGTTTAGCGAACGTTCGTTCTGTAGATTTTTCTTTTTAGTTTAATTTTCGGCCAGGGACGTATCCGTAATTACTTTTATCGCAGTTTAGTCCGTGATCTTTAAACCCTCGCAACTTTTTGCTCGTTTATCCAAATCCAGTGAAACCAACGCCAAAATCTTCGTCTTGTTCCCCTCTGTCCAGATTTTCATCTTGAACATGTTTTTGAAAATTTAAAATTTGGTTTCAAACAGATTTGAATTTGAACTTCTTTTGATCGTAGTTTGAGTTTCGAGACTCCGATTCGATTGATTCTTTTTGCAAATCAAAGCTCTTCACTTGAACTTTCTGTTCAGACCTTTTCTTTTGGGTTTTAACCTTGCGTATTATGCCTGAGTACTTATGTATGCTATTGTTTGTTCACGATAGAGTTTCCGGAGTGCGAGGCTTGCTACTACGAATCACTAGGGTTTTCCGATCGTCAGCAAGGCAAGTAACAATTTGATCATATCCCTTTATTACCCAGTTTTTATGCATTAGTTTCAATCCTCCAACACTGCATGGTTAGGATGTGATAACATGTGGGTATTGGGAAGTAGTCGATGAGGTAGGAACCTATTGTCTTATAGCAAACCCTGGGTTTATTACGTTATGCTTATACTATTTTGCTATGCTCGTAGACGTGGATTGGTATGTGAGATTCATGGATGTTGCGAGAGTAATTTTTAACTAAGGGAAACTTAAGGTGGCTACTCTAATACACATCTGGGTGGATTGGTTGCGGGCACCTGGAGAATCCAGTGTTGTCCTAGGATATCCCGGAGTACCCGTGTGATCATCCTATGGAATGCCACCCAGGCTCAAAGGGATCATAAGATTATTCATACTAGAACCTTCCAAGTGCAGCCACAAGCCATTATGGGCTCTGGCATAGTTGAGTAAGTCGTGTGAGCTCTTGAAGAGGTGGACTAGCAGATGTAGGGGAAGTAGGTGGTACAGTCTACCCAGAGTAAAGAGTTAATGCTTCAGAAAGACTGTGTCTCGGTCATTCGTTTCTCAAAGACCGTGTAGTGCGAGAAATCCAATGGAGGAGATCGAGTCTTGTGGGGAAAAGTGCGCAAACCTCTGCAGAGTGTACAAACTAATCATGGTTAGCCGTGTCCCCGGTTATGGACATCTTGAGTATCTGGTACTTGGATTATTGATTTGATCTCATCACTAAATTTAATTAATGTGTTGGGTTATTATAATTTGGGAATTTTTGGGATTGAGTTGGAGGAACCTTCTCTTTAATGGCATAAACTTGGTAGTAAATAAAATCTAATCCTTTGTTGTAGGGAAAAATTGGCTTTATGCAAATGATAAACTTAGAGCCTCCACCATCCATATATGCATGTAGTGATAGCTATTATTGTTCATTGCTCTATAGTGTTATCTTGCCAGCATATTTCATGTGCTGACCTACACGGCTGCAACGTATCATGTTGCAGAATTTTCAGACGAAGAGTAAGGTGCGATAGGTCGTTGTCATGCACTCAGCTATGCCGTTGGAGTTGATGGACTCATTTATCTTCGAAGCTTCCGCAGTTATTTTATTTAGTTGGCCTTCAACCATATTTATGTAATAAATACTCTTTATGAGGATTTCGATGTAATAAGTGTGTGATTGAACTCTGTTATAAATCCTCGAGTACTGTGTGTCAGCATACCGATCCAGGGATGACACTTAAGCACAGAGACTTCAATCCATTGGGATCGGGTCGCTACAAGATGGTATCAGAGCCCACGCCGACTGTAGGACGCGAACACTAGGAAAATCCACAGGATACTCTTCTCTACTCTTTTCTAACTCTTCTCCACTCATTTCTAACTCTTCTCTATTTCCACTCTGTAGATGTCGGATCCCAGGAACAAGTTCACTCAGCCGGATGACGAAACCCCTTTCGGACGCCACTTGAAGGAAGTCACCAAGTACCTGAACATCGGTATACCAAGCTTCACCGGAACCTTCACTGCAACTTTACCAGAAGAGGAGCGCTGGACGATTCAAGTTCGTGTTCCTGGAAGGACGTTTACACCAATTACCGAGCCCATTGAGTTTTCCTTTGATGCACCGACCTGGAGTTTAGGAAAGAGCATGGCCGCCCACATCACTATTGGACGCATAGGCGAGGTGTACAACAAGGATCTTAAAGACACCATCTACCAGATATGTGGACGCCGGGATGAGAAATGGGAGATGATTCGCACCAGGAAGGATGGGTCTATTGCAGCCTACATACAGGAGATGAACCAGCACATTCGTCGCTATGAGAATCAGATGTGCGCTAACATGATAGATACCAAGAAGGTGATGACCCAGAACATGGAGCTAGAAGAGGAACTCAAGTCAACACGTGATGGATATGAAGAAGAAATTGCCGTGCTACTGGAGAAGCAGGAAGAACTGAAGAAGAAGCTAGGAGTACCCGCGGTGAAACCAGAACCTGAAGTGGACATTCAATCGGAAGACTACATCATACTAGATGACACAGACACAGACACTGATGATGGAGATGAAGACAGTGATGCAGATGAGGACAGTGATGACTATGAAGACGAAGCCGGAGCTGACATTATGGAGTTTTCCACCGATCAAAATTTCTAGTCGACCACCATGTTATTAGTAGTATTTCCTCCAAGTAGTTAGTATCGAACGATTTGTAATAGTAGCTTAGAACGATTGTTTGAATCTTGTTTGAAATTGAGTGGCGTGGAATGAATATGTTTGTCTCATATGCATATGGGTAGTGAAATCTCTCATTAGACCTATTCTATTCTGTTCTCACCCCTCTAACCCATCAGATGCCTCCGAGACGTGACCCCGGATTCACTTTCCCGCCGGAGCTCACCCAGTTGATCCAACAGCAGAATGCCTTAATGCAGATGCTCATCCAGAACCAAGGCAACAACAACAACAACCCACCGCCACCACCCCCTGTTGACAACCTAGCCCATTTTCTAAGGTTGAATCCGTCGGTGTTCTCTAGCAGCATCGAGCCGATTGTTGCTGATGACTGGCTCCGCAAGATTGGAAGGGAGCTGACCACCGCAGGTTGCACTGATGCTGAGAAGGTGCGCTTTGCCGCACATCAACTGGATGGACCCGCAGCCTCTTGGTGGGAGAACTTTACCACCACCTACCCCATTGCTACTGTTACATGGGATCAATTTTAGCAGGCTTTCCGCACTGCACATGTCTCAGCTGGAGCCATGAGTTTGAAGAAGCATGAGTTTCATAACTTACGCCAAGGGAATCGTACTGTGGGGCAGTATGTGGATGAGTTCAGAAAGCTAGCACGCTATGCCCCAGATGATGTGGCTAAAGATGCCGCGAAGTAGGAGAAGTTTCTTGAGGGACTCAATGATGAGCTGAGTATGCAGTTGATGGTGGCAACTTTCAACAGCTACCAGGAGCTGGTAGACAAGGCCCTAATGATTGAAGGCAAGCAGCAGCAGATAGATAACCGCAAGAGGAAGTATGGACAGGGGAAGTATAATTCTGGAGCCCAGCAGAAGCCTCGCTATTCCCCGTACTCATGAGGGCATACTCATGATAATCATGGAGGGCATAACCATGGTGGACATTCTCACAATGGAGGAAATTCACGCACCCACAGTGGCCCTAAGAATGGCAATGGAAATGGAGGAAGCAACAGTCAGAATCATGCTAACCCCGTGACACCCGCTAAGAAGGATCTGAATCACATTACTTGTTTCAAGTGCGGGAAGACCGGACACTACGCCACTGAATGTTCTGAAGCCAAGAATGGAAATGGCAACGGAAGCTCTGGAAAGAAGCCAAATCCTTTCACCAGAGGTCAGGTGAACCATGTCAACGTGGAGGAAGTTGAAGAGCAACCTGATGCAGTTATTGGTAAGTTTTTTATTAAGTCATTTACAGCCCTTGTTCTTTTTGACGCTAGTGCATCGCATTCATACATAACAAGGGCATTTGTGGATATGTTTGAGTTGGAAACCATAGCCCTTAGGTCACCCATGTTAGTGAGCTCACCAGGAGCGGAATATATGGCTAGACGATGGTGTTGCCAGTTGCCATTGACCATAGGTAAGCATGTTTTTCCCTCAGACCTCATTGTTTTGGAATCTCAAGGATTGGATGTAATACTAGGCATGGATTGGTTATCGAAGTATGGAGGAAACATCGATTGTGCTAGTAAGTCAATTCTTCTCACCACCCAGAGGGAAAAAGGATCAAGTATGTGTCTAGGCATGCGCCAAGCAGGACTCAAGTAAATTCACTCTCGGGAGTTGTTCAGGAGGAAGTGCCAGTTGTGCAGGATTATCCCGATGTATTCCCGGAGGAACTACCAGGCATGCCACCAGACCGAGACATAGATTTTTTGATCAAGCTGTTGCCAGGCACCGGACCAATATCCAAGAGACCGTATCGGATGCCCGCAAATGATCTGGAGGAAATTAAGAAGCAGATTAAGGAGTTATTGGAGAAAGGTTATATACGACCAAGTTCATCGTCGTGGGGAGCCCCAGTGCTCTTAGTTGAGAAGAAGGATGGATCCTTGAGAATGGTTGTTGATTATCGTGCGTTGAATGAGGTGACGATCAAGAACAAATACCCACTATCGATGATCAATGATTTGTTTGACCAGCTGCAAGGAGCTAAAGTATTTTCCAAGATCGATCTTCGATCAGGATACCACCAGCCGAAGATCTAAGAACAGGATATACCCAAGACAGCTTTCACCACAAGGTATAGGCTATATGAGTACACAGTTATGTCATTTGGTTTGACTAACGCCCCTGCCTATTTCATGAGTATGATGAACAAGGTGTTCGTGGAGTTCTTGGAATAAGTTTGTTGTGGTGTTCATTGATGATATATTGGTGTACTCGAAGAATGAAGAAGAACACAAGGAACATTTGCGCTTGGTTCTCGAGAAGCTCAGGGAACATCAACTATATGCCAAGTTCAGCAAATGCGAGTTTTGGTTGAAGGAAGTCGGATTTCTTGGACATGTTATATCAGGAGAAGGTATAGCAGTAGACCCTTCCAAGGTTAAATCTGTCACCGAGTGGATGGCACCCACCTCAGTTGGGGAGATACGCAGTTTCCTTGGACTTGCAGGATATTATGGGAGATTCATTGAGAATTTTTCCAAGATTGCGAAGCCCATGACGGAGTTATTGAAGAAAGACACCAAGTTCAAATGGACCGGCGATTGTGAGGCCAGTTTTCAAGAGTTAAAGAAACGGTTGGTTACAGCCCCAGTGCTGATTCTCCCGAACATACGCAAGGACTTCCAAGTATATTGCGACGCTTCACGTCAGGGCCTTGGAGGCGTTCTTATGCAAGAAGGAAGAGTTGTTTCATATGCCTCACGACAGCTTCGACCTCATGAGTTGAATTATGCCACGCATGATTTGGAGTTAGCAGCCGTAGTGCTTGCACTCAAGACATGGAGACATTTTCTTATTGGAAATCTTTGTGATGTTTACACGGATCATAAGAGTTTGAAGCACATCTTCACACAGAAGGAGTTAAACCTCAGGTAGAGGAGATGGTTGGAGCTCATAAAGGATTATGACATGAAGTTGCATTATCATCCAGGAAAGGCCAATGTTGTAGCAGACGCGTTGAGCCGCAAGAGTTATGTTAACACTCTCATAACCAGAGGATTACCTCAGGAGTTAGCCGATGACCTCCGAGAACTTCGCTTGGAGATAGTTCCGAGAGGTTTTGTTGCGGCATTGGAAATTCAGTCCACTTTACTGGGAAGGATCCGAGAAGCCCAGAAGACGGACAAGGAAATTGCAGAGATAAAAGAAAGGATGAGCAAAGGAAAGGATAAAGGTTTTCGTGTGGATGAGCACGAAACTTTATGGTTTGAGGATCGTATCTATGTGCCCAATGACCCCGAGATCAGGAAGTTAATACTTCAGGAGGCTCATGATTCGCCCTACTCGATTCACCCAGGCAACACCAAGATGTATCTGGATTTGAAAGAGAGTTTCTGGTGGACAGGAATGAAGAAGGATATTGCGGAGTATGTAGCAGTATGTGACATATGTCAGAGAGTTAAGGCAGAGCATCAGAAACCAGCAGGGTTACTCCAGCCTTTGCCGATACCCGAATGGAAGTGGGATAAACTTGGCATGGATTTCATCACCGGATTACCCAGGACTCGTTCAGGATATGATTCTATCTGTGTTGTAGTTGATCGCTTGACTAACGTCGGAGCACGACACCAATAGGATCCAAAGGGACCCCTTTACGATTCGGCGGGGGGAGAGGTATACTCAAAGAGCAGAACCAACGATCGACGCGGGAAGATTTGACCCAGGTTCGGGCTGCTGATCAGCCTAAAACCCTACTCCTGCTTTGTGTTCTTATTAATGTTCTTGAGCCCAGCCTTCAGGAGCGCTCGCTGTGAATAGCACGTCCAAAGAGCAGCTACGCATGCAGAATGGGCCAGAAGTCCTCCCTCCTCTGTAGCAGTTGCCTTGGGCCTCCTTTTATATGCTCAAAGGGGTCACCACAGTGGCAAAATGTACATACATTGAGGTGTAAAGTAGCTACAGGGTATCATACCTAACCCCTAACGGATTAGGACAAACGCATTTAATGCACCGTGAGGTGTCCGTTTAGGTGTCCTCACTTTCTTGGGGATGGAAAAAGGGGTTATCCCATCAGCACCGCTTATGCTCTCTTCCATTGGCGCGTCGCCACGCGTCCAGAGAAGGACCCAGAATGTCGGGTATGTCGCTGTGCTAGGGTGGCGGCATAGCAACAAAAACCTTGCCGGGCACCGAAGATTGCCGGGCACCAAGCCTTGCCGGGCGCCAAGCCTTGCCGGGCGCCAAGCCTTGCCAGGCGTCAAGCCTTGCCGGGCGCCAATCCTTGCTGGGCTCCGCAGGCCACCCCGGCAAGATCTTGCCGGGGAGGCTGGCCTTCGGATTCCAGCTCTTCTTATCTGCTAATCCTCAGATCTCTGACTTGATGATTTCTTTGGTGCCTTGAATCGACCTCGAACTGTTCCCCGGCAAGTCTTGCCGCGAGGATGGCTACAACTGCGCGTGCACAAGTACGGGGTACTAGTGGCTCGATACTTAGTACACCGACAGGAGCCCCCGGGCCTAGGCCATACACGAGTGCGAGGCGTTGTTGGGCTAGGCCCAAACAGTGCATGGGCACGCGTGGCAGGGGATTAACTGCTCGTAAATATCTCGTTTACTGTGCCCCCCACTACACGCACCGAGCACGCGACATGGGAAGCGTGCCTCAAAGGCTGCAACTGCAACGTGCCTATAGAGGCGCATTCACATCGGGGAATAAAAGAGGCAGCCCCGCTCCTTCCCCATAAAAAGGAGAAGCCGTAGAGGCACAAGCCTATTTACCCCCCTCTTCTTCTCAATCTGGCCGTCGCCATCGCCTTCCTCCTATCGAGCTCAGAGCGAAGCTTTTTCCTCTTCCGCCCGCCGCTTCCATGCTCGCTTCACCCCCGGCTTCCGCCCTCACAGCCGCCATGCCGCCCAAGGCCAGCAAAGGCAAGGGCAAGGAAGCGAAAGCCAACGTCCCGGAGAGCGAACTGGTGAAGATGCGGAAGAAGTGTGTCGTCTTCCCCCCATCGCTCGATGCTGAAGCTCTGAAGGGGCGATACCAGTGCATGCGGGCGAAGGAGACGCAAGCTCACCCCGCCACACGCGTAATTCCAGGTTCTTGTTCCAAAGGTGGATCGGACAGATACCCTTTCTTCGCTGCGTATTTCTATTGCGGGCTCTGTCCCCCATTTTCCGACTTCTTCAATGATATCATGTACACATACGGCTTTCATCTTCTCAATTTCACGCCAAATGCGGTACTATGCATGTCCATCTTTGCCCATCTCTGTGAAAACTTTGCCGGCGTGATTCCCAACTCTACTCTTTTTCGCCATTATTTCTTCCCCCGCATCCAAAAAGGAGAAGCCCTCTCTGGTTCTATCGCCTGGATTCCAAGGGCTTGGAATAAGGAAATATACCCAGAAGGAGTTTACCGCGAAAAGTGGGACGAATGGCGGGCTGAATGGTGCTGGATCCAGGAAGCAGATCCCCATCCGTTTTGTCTTCCCCGGCAATAGAAGGTGGTCCGCCGCAAGGACTGGAGCGATCTCGCCGTGGAGGACGAGAGGCTCACGATCGCCACCACCAGGATCCTTCGCCTGAAAGCTGCCGGGCTGACAATGGAGATGATTGGCTTCGACTTTCTCCGCCGCCGCATCGCCCCCTTGCAGAACAGGGGAAGGCCAGCTTGGGAATACCGGAACGCGGCAGATATCATGAGATTGCGCCCCGGGTTGAATAATAATCTCACTACTATGCAGCTTGGCGCTCTCCGTCAGAAACTATTCCAGCGCGAAGACAAGCATCGGCTGCCGGCAAGGATCGTCCCTTTGTGCAACAACTCCGCCTTGGGGTCAATCATCGCCTTCATGCCGATGTTCAACGCCCACGGTCTTGACGCGACTTGGGCCAAGCCAACCGAGGAGGAAGCACAGAAGTTTTTTGACAACTTAACGGAGAGACCCGTCCGGCAAGAGACAGATTTCATCCGAGCCACCACCGACCAAGAAGTAGCTTACATTGCTACTAGGGTGGAGGAGGCAAATCTCGCCGCGGAGGCCGGCAGCGTTGGCTTCACAGAATGGGAAACTAGCGACGCAGAGGTAGTAGTGGAAGTAAAACCTGCCGGGAAGGACAGAGCTACCGGGGAACAGAGCAGCACAGCCGCTGAGAGCTCGTCCGACGAGAACACGGCCGAAGAAGAACCGCAAAAAGAGCTCCCAGCCCCAAGGAAGACGAAGCGTGTTCTTCGGAAGGCTGCATCTGGCATCCCGGCAAGCCAGCCTTCTTCGAGCAGTGAGGCTCCCGGCAAGAAAGTTGCCGGCAAGACTGCACCGCGGCAAGGGGCTCGTCAACAACCTACGCGGCGCGCGAGACCCACACCAGCGGCCACTGCTGGGGCGGCAGGGGTGTCTCGCACTACCGCATCGGAAGCTGCCCCGGCACCCGCCACAGCCAAGCGGCCTAGGACCCCTCCTCCGCCTCCCCACTCAGACATCGCAGCGGAGGCCGATTTCGACATCTCCGGCTTTAGTCCGAAGCGAGAAGAAGAAGAGTGAGTACTTTGCCACAGCCTTTATATTCCAATCTTGGATCGATCTTACTGACTTGCTCATATTGTCCCTAAAGTGACGCAGAAACCTTGCTGGAGAGGATGGCGAAGAGGACAAAGACTTCTATGGGCGACGAGCCCCCGACAGGCTCCACGAGCATGCCAGAAACCGTCGTCGTCAGCCCGGAGCCCAGTCCTCAATGCAGCCCCCGGCACAGCCCCCAGCGTAAGTTCACTGTTCTTTTTCCGCTGGCAGGTGCCGAGGCTTCCATTCTTGCCGCTGATATCTTTGGGCTCGCAGGAGAAGAACGGCAACAAGGAGAGTTGTCGGAAGACATCCCCGTCGTGCCACCTCCATCGACCACGCCGCCCACAAGCACGTCCCCGGCAAGAGATCCTACCGACGAGCCCATCTTAATTGAGGAGGAGCCGGCAAGCACGGACCCCAGCAACCCACCCCCGGCAACCGAAGTTGCCGGGAGGGGCGAGGCCACCTCCCAACAGCTCGACACAGGTAATCGATTGCCTCAGAGTGCTTGTTACTCTTTCCCTTATCTCTCTGTCTTTAGTCGCTTCAAACTTCAATCTCGATATTACTCTGTTCTCCTCCTTCATCCTTCAGAGTTCCCTGTGATGGAACACATGGATGTCAACGTTGTCATCGAGGAGACCGCCAGGGACGCCGCTGCCGAAGCAGACAGGATCGCTGCCAGCGAGGCCACCAAGGATGACACTATCGAGGCTGGCGGTGCTCTTGACGGGGAGGCTGCCAAGACTGCACAAGAGTAACCCGCCAAGGAACCTACTGAAGGGGGCGACATGGAGGCTGATGACCGTACTGACGGCATTCCTGCCGCAGGAGCGCCAGGCGCTGCACCGGCCACGGAGCCCCCTGCCACTGGTGAGGCGGTCGCTGAAGACCAACCGTCAACATCTGAAGGCCCCTCATCCAGCAAATACCTCAAGGTCGGCGAGAACCTGTTCGTTAACTTGTCGGGGACGGCAAGCATTGGGGCACCAGCCGAAGGAGAAGTTTTTGATGAAGAAATCATCGCTGCTGTCAGGCTCGAGGTTGTTGACGATCCCAGTGCTAGCAGCGGCAAATCTGAAGAGGATCAGCTCCTTCAGGCCATGGGCGAGAATTTCCGCAAGCTCCAGGTTCTCCACCGCGCCCGGAAAGATAAAGTGGACTCCAGAATGGCAATCGTCGAGGCGGCCGAGGTAGATTCCAGAGGCGTGTCGAACAAATGCAAACCTGGTACGCCGAGGCCCTCCAAGAGCTGACTGCGGGCCGGGAACAGGTGAGCCAATAGTGGACAGAGATCCTCCTAAAGCAATATAATATGGAGAAGGCGCAGGATGAAGCTACCCAAAGGATTGCTGCTGAAGATGCCCTCCTGACGGGGCGCCGCGTTGCTCTTGATGCTTATGAGGAAGATCTCACCGCATGTGAGCAGGCGCTCGCCACCAAGCTTCGCAGCAAAGATGAAGATATCGAGAAGCTTGTCGCGCGGCGGACCTAGGAGCTGGAGCAAAAACATAAAGAGGCGCTCGAAGCTCTGACTGCAAGTCACACCGGCAAGCTCAAGGAGGCCGTCGATGCTGCCGAAGCTGCAGAGGCTGCCAAGAACGAGCAGAGTGACAAGGTGAAGAGGCTGGAAATAGATCTCAAAGAGCACGGCAAGGAGCTCTCGACGCTCAAAGGTGATAGGGAAAAAACCCTCCACTCCTTGGCGGAGATGCAAGTTGCCCTGTCCAATAAAACCAAGTAGCTCTCCTCTGCGGCTGATGACATTGCGGTCCTGGAATTGAAGCTGACCATGTTGCAGAAGTCTCTCGAGGCCGGCAGGGCCCGTGAGAAGGCTCTACTCAAGGATCTCCAAGGAGAGAGGAACCTGCTCAAGAGCGCTGCCGCCACCCAACTCGATTACGAGAAGGGGGTGGAGATCTGGACTGGACGTCTCATCGCCACCGCGGAGAAACTTACGGCAGAACTGTCAACCATGGGCCTGTCGAACTTCAGGTATTCTTCCGAGGAAAGGATATCTTCAAGTGCCAGGTTGACGATGTTCTTTGAAAGCATCATCGATGCCTTGAGGGTGCTTCAGTCTAGCCAGGTGACCCAATTGGCCAACGAGACCCGCCGGCTTTGCCGGGCCGTCCTCCGCAAGGTGCTTATCAAAGTGGTGCATAGCAATCCCGGCATCGCCTCTCCAACGCGCTCGGCCATCTGCCAAGGGGCGCAAATGTTGAGGCGCTTGAAGAATGCATCGCGCCTATCCTTGAGAAGGTGGACTCCATCAAAAGGATTGAAGGCCAGCGCAGGGATTAAGTGCTCCCCCTTTTCTTGCCGTCATCATTCCATGTAAAAGACAATTAAGTCTCAAGTTAGAATTGCGGCAGCTCATGAATGTAATATAACTTGCCTATGTTTAGGTTCATGCTTGCTATTTTCCTTGTCTGATTCCTTTATGTATGGGGTTCACCCTACGCTTACTGAAAAACTTGCCGGCGCGCAACCTGCCGCGAGCGCTGGGTGCGGGACTTCAGCAGCCTGCTGGAGGTGCAGCGGCCGGCAAGACCCCTTGGCGTTCTCAGTGCAGCCACTTAAATCGTTGAGCGGGCTCGAAACAAAATAAGGGCACAACCGATTACAACAAGGGTTCCTTCGCGTGCAGATTTTCCATAAAAGAATCGGAATCGTCCAAGGAAATAATTTGCAATAAAGGAAACTTACTCTTAGTTTTTAGGACTTAGCTTTCTGTCGCTGTCCTTCCTCCGGCATGCGTCAATTCCGAACATCGCCAACTGGTACTTATATCTCCCTTCCCCCCCCCCCCCCGGCAAATGTGCACGCGAGGAATCCTTCTGTCTTTTGAGAAAAAGAAAGAAGAGAAAATAAAGACATGAAACCTTGGCGGTTCGTTAGAACTTACCGGGAGTAGGTGTTATACAACATCTTAGACAAACATGCATATATAAATATGAACATGGGAATCAATAAGGGAATGTACGACACTTAAATTTATTCATCTGTGCTCAGGGTCTGCGTCTGGATTTGTACAAAGGATTACATGCCTTGCCGGCAAGACTTGTACAAAAGGGTGGTTGCCGGGAGCCCCCGACAACCGTGCCTTATGGGTAGAACTTGCGAAGATGTTCGATATTCCAAGAATTGCTCACTGGAACACCATCTTCGGTCTCCAAGCGGACAGTGCCGGGCCTGGTGACTCGTACTACCCGATAAGGGCCTTCCCACTTTGGCGTCAACTTGTTTGAATTCTTGGCGGATTGAATCCGCCGAAGAACAAGGTCGCCTTGCTCAAGGCTTCGGGCATGAACTTTGCGGCTATGGTAGCGACGCAAAGCTTGCCGGTAGCATGCAGCTCGCACAGCAGCCTGAAGACGATTCTCCTCAAGGAGCACAGCGTCATCTTGTCGCAGTTGCTCTTGCTCAAGCTCATCATAAGCGAGCACTCGAGGTGATCCGTACGTGAGTTCCGTGGGGAGAACTGCTTCCGCTTCGTAGACCAGAGCGAAGGGCGTCTGGCCGGTGGCTCGATTTGGTGTCGTTTTGATTGACCAAAGAACCGCCGGCAACTCATCAATCCAGTGCCTTCCACACTTTCTCAGCCTGTCAAAAGTCCTGGTCCTGAGACCACGCAACACTTCAGCATTAGCCCTTTCTGCTTGGCCGTTGCTTCTTGGGTGAGCAACAGAGGCAAAACAAATCTTGCCGCCAAAGTCTTGGACGTACTGCATGAAGGTGCGACTTGTGAACTGCGTGCCGTTATCGGTGATGATCCTGTTGGGTACACCGAAATGGCAAACTATCCCTTTAAAGAACTTGACGGCCGATTGTGCTGTCACCTTCCTCACTGCTTCCACCTCCGGCCACTTTGTGAACTTGTCGATAGCAACGTACAAGTACTCAAAGCCCCCGGTAGCATGGGGGGAAAGGGCCCAGTATGTCGAGCCCCCAGACCGAAAATGGCTAGGAGAGAGGGATTGTCTGAAGAGCTTGAGCTGGTTGATGTGATTTCTTCGAATGAAACTAGCACGCTTCACACTTGGTGACTAGTGCAGTTGCATCCTGGAGAGCGGTGGGCCAAAAGAAACCTTGCCGGAATGCTTTCCCGGCAAGCGCTCTTGACCCTATGTGAGAACCACATATGCCTCCATGTATCTCTGCCAACAGCTCTAGCCCATCCTCCCGAGGAATGCACTTTAATTTCACACCGTTCGGTCTCTTTCTGTATAGGACGTCATCGACGAACTTGTACATAACAGACCGACGGGCTACTCTTTCTGCTTCTTCCTGTTCCTCCGGGAGTTCCCCTGTTTGAAGGAAATGGACAATGTGCTGCGCCCATGCTGGAGCCTGAGGCTCGACGGCTAGGACTAAAGGCATCTCCTCCGCCGGGGGAACATTTGTCTCGACAGCAAGGGCCTGAGGCCCTGCCGGAGCCTGTTGTTCCCCGGCAGGCAAGTTGATCCCGGCAACTTCCTTGCCGGTGGCTCCGGGGAGCTCTGCCGGGAAGTACTGACCAGAGTTCAACTTTCTTCTCTTCTCTCGCCGCATCGATGGCGCCACGGATGGTTGAGTCAATTGGAGCACAAAAGTTCCTGGTTCCACAGGCAACTTGAGGGCGGCACGCTTTGACAGGTCGCCAGCAACACTGTTCTCGGCACGAGGAACATGCTCCATTTGCAGACCGTCAAAGCGCTCTTCCATTTTCCTCACTTCATCCACGTAGGCTTGCATCAATGGACTTTGATAACTCTTGTTAACTTGCCTGACGACAAGTTGTGAATCGCCTTTGATGACGAGCTTTTTGATACCAAGGTCTGTCGCGATCCTGAGACCGGCAAGCAAACCCTCGTACTCTGTGGTGTTGTTGGTCGAACTCTCCCGGGGAAAATGCATTTGGACTACGTACTTGAGGTGCTCTTCGGTGGGTGCGACAAGCAGCACGCCAGCACCGGCGCCTTGCAGCGAGAAAGCCCCATCAAAGTACATAACCCATTGCTGATCGATTTCCTTGCCGGGGAGAGTTGTTTCCTGAGCCTCTTCGTCCGGCGTTGGGGTCCATTCTGCAATAAACTCCACCAAGGCCCTACTCTGGATTGTCGAAGTGCTTTCAAACTTGAGGCAAAAGCTGGACAACTCCAACGCCCACTCCCCGATCCTGCCGGTTGCTTCTGGATTTTGCAAAATCTGTTGTAACGGAAAGCGAGTGACGACGGTGATTTCGTGTGCTTGAAAATAATGGCGCAGCTTCCTTGAGGCCATAAGAAGGCCGAAAAGCAACTTCTGCACACCAGAATATCTTGACCTAGCTCCTTGTAAAAGAGAGCTAACAAAATAGACTAGGCGCTGCACCACCTTCTTCTTCTGCACTGGTTCTTCCGTTTGCGCAGATCCAGTCTTGCCGGGATCAACCCTTGCCGGGGAAGATCTTGCCACGTCACCTGGCGGTCCTGCCGCTGGTGTTGCTTCCTCATCAGCCTCTCTCTGCGCCACTAGCGCAGCACTAACCACTTGATTTGTTGCTGCCAGATACAGCAGCAGTGGCTCTTGTGGTTTAGGCGCGACTAGCGTCGGCGGAAAGGAAAGGTATTTCTTCAAATCTTGCAGCGCAGCCTCCGCCTCCGGAGTCCATTTCATTGGACCTGCCTTCTTCAAAATTTTGAAGAAGAGCAGGGCGCGCTCAGCAGATTTGGAAATAAACCTGCTTAGAGCAGCAACACAGCCGGCAAGACGACGCACATCTTTCACGCGTCTCGGCGCTTCAATTTGCTCAATAGCTTTGATATTGTCGGGGTTCGCTTTGATTCCCCGGCAAGATACAAAGAATCCGAGGAGCTTGCCGGAAGGAACACCGAACACGCACTTCTCAGGATTGAGCTTCAAGTTGATCTTGCGCAGATTTGCAAATGTTTCTTGTAAATCTTGAATGAGCGTCACTTTGTCTTTGGTTTTGACCACTATATCATCCATATACGCCTCCATATTTCTATGGAGTTGAGGCTCAAAACCAATTTGGATAGCTCTCGCAACTGTCGAACCAGCACTTTTCAACCCGAAAGGCATTCGTATGAAACAATACGTACCACATGGGGTGATAAATGCGGTCTTCTCTTCATCTTCTTTCGCCATAAAAATCTGATGATATCCTGAATAGGCATCAAGGAAGGACAGGAGATCACAACCAGCGGTGGCATCCACAATCTGGTCGATGCGCGGCAAGGGAAAGGGATCTTTTGGACAAGCTTTATTGATATCTGTATAATCGATACAAAGCCTCCATTTCCCATTCGCTTTCCGCACTACAACCGAATTGGCCAACCAGGTTGGATGAAGCACTCCTTTGACCAATCCTGCCGCCTCCAGCTTTCTGATTTCTTCGGCAATGAATTCTTGCCGCTCCAAGGCTTGCTTCCTGACCCTTTGCTTGACGGGCCGTGCATGGGGACAGACGGCAAGGTGGTGCTCAATTACCTTCCTGGGAACACCGGGGATGTCAGACGGTTGCCATGCAAACATGTCGACATTCGCCCGCAGGAAAGCAACGAGCGCGCTTTCCTATTTGCCATCTAGGGTGGAACTTATGGTGAAAGTTCCCCCCGTTCCGTCCTCCCTGACGGGCACCCTCTTGGTCTCCGGCGGAGCAGCCTTGGATTTCTTGTCGGTCTTCTTCTTCCCCCCAGGAGTTCCAGCGGCAGGAGCAGGTGCCTTGATGGCAGGTGCTGCAACTGCTTCCCGGTAAAGTTGGTCGGCACAGATGAGCGCATCCTTCTTATCGGAATCGATAGTGATGATGCCCAACGGCCCAGGCATCTTCAAAACGTTGTACGCGTAGTGTGATGCCGCCATGAACTTAGCCAGCGCTGGCCGACCAAGGATCCCATTGTATGACATGGGGATCTTGGCGACATCAAACACCACCTTCTCGGTCCTGTAGTTGAGCTCGCTACCAAATGTCACCGGCAGCGTAATCTTGCCCTTAGGCTGGGTTCTTCCCGGATTGACCCCTTGAAACGTACCCGTTTCTTCGAGGTCTTCGTCGGGAATTTGGAGCTTTTTGAGCACATCCGGTGAGATTAAGTTTAGGCCGGCCCCACCGTCAACTAGCATTTTTGTCACCTTGAGGTTGCGGATCGTTGGCGAGACCAACAATGGCAAGCACCCGACCGCAGTTGTGCGATCAGGGTGGTCCTCGGCGTCGAAAATGATAGGCGTGCTGGACCACTTCAGGAGCCTACATGCATCTGGGGATGGCTCTGCCGCATTGACTTCCCGCACCCACTATTTGAGTTGGCGGTGGGAAGAATGCAGCGAAGCACCTCCATCGATACACATGGCCTCCGTAGCCTTCTGGAATTCTTGCTCACTGGACTCATCATCTTCTTCTTTGTCTCGGCCCCGAGCGGGCCTATCCTTTTGTTGCTTGGCCTTGCCGCGGCGCCCCCCTCGGCCACCGCGCTTCTTGCCGGATCCGTCAGCACCATCTTGGGCCTTCTCCTTATCTCGCCTATCATATTCGGCCCTCTGTTTCTCGGCAAGCTGTTCAACTTGCCGGCAGTTCTGGAGATCGTGGCCCTTGGTGCGATGGATCTTGCAATACTACTTGCCGGAGTTTTTCGACTTGTCGGCAGCTGCCAAGGCCTGACAGGAAGGGCACCCGGCAAGATCCTTGCCGGGGTCAGCAACCTTGGCCTTCTTGGCGGCGCCGGGGTTGTCGGATTCCTCGACAGCAAGCACGGCCTTGCCTCCGCATTTCCTGTTCCGCCGCCGGCTTTTCCTTGACGGGGCCGCGGCATCTTCATCTTCTGATTCGCCCCCCCGCGCCAACAGCCTCGCCAGGGAGTTTCCTTCCCTCTTCAGCTCGAGCGCACTTATCGGCTAGAGCGTAAAGCTCGACAATACTCCTGACTTTGTTCATTGCCAGCTCTTCCTGCATTTTGCGGTTACGCACGTTCTGGTGAAACGCGCTAATGACAGCGGCAGGGTGAACGTCAGGAATATTGTACTGCACCCGGCTGAATCTCTGCATAAACTTGCGCAGGTACTCGCCCTCCTTCTGAGGGATGATATGCAAATCACTCTCTTGGCTAGGAGCTTGGTGGCCTCCAACAAAGGCGCCAACAAACTGATGGCACAGATCTGACCAGGAAGAAATAGAATTCTTCGGCAGATGCATCAACCACGACCTGACATTGGGTTTGAGCACCAACGGGAAGTAGTTGGCAAGTATCTTGTCATCTCGGCCCCCGGCAGCCTGCACCGCAAAGGTGTAGATGCTCAGGAACTCCGAGGGATGGGTCTTACCATCATATTTCTCCGGGACCTCCGGCTTGAAGGTTCGGGAATTGGGCCACTGGACTTGCCGCAGCTCACGGGTAAAGGCTGGAGTCCCTACCTCATAAGGCAAGTCTCCTACGTCCCCTGGCGCAGGCTCGTCGACAGCCGGCCCTGCGCGCTTATCAGACTGATAGCACGCTTCCCGTGGCCGCTCGAAGGTAGTTCGAGCGTCCTCCTTGCCTCGTTCCTGGAGAACTTGACGCTGATCACGGTGCATCCGTGGATCGGACGACGCTGTGGAAACTTCTTCACGGCGGTCGACCTGCTGGGTTGTCGGCCGCCGCTGATGCCGCGGAGGGGAGTGCACCGTGGTTGCACCACCTCCGGTTTTCTCCACATCGGCTCACGCCGGATCGATGGGCCATCGCTGCGAGGGCCCTGCCTCTTGCGGTCCATCTTTGTTGGCGAAGCCGATAAGGCTCTAGATAGTAGCTCGCCACTCCTCCATCTTCTCCGGGGCAGGAGGAAAATCGAGGAGCAGCTGCGCACGTGACAAGGCTTCCGCTGGCGTAGGCTGCGGCGACAGGTGCGAGGTACGTGAGGTGCTCTAACTCCTAACCATATAAGAAGGAGCACCACCACGGTCCCGCGACCGTGCGTCACCCCCGCCAGCAGCTCGGTGTGCATGTTGGTCCCGCGCATCTTGGGATCGACGCACAGGAATCTTTTCATGGGGACGCCCCGAACCACCAGCGTCGTGACGTCGCTTGTCGTGCACGACCTGGGTAGGTCGTGACGCTTGCGCCGGCGCGGGAGCCTCAGCAGGCGCACTCCGATCTCTGGAATTCGTTGTGCCACCCGTAGGCAACACATCTCCGTCTCTAGATCCAGCGGCGTGCAGGTTGCCACTGCCACTGCGAACGATATCGCTCGCCTGGCTCGGGTCACCAGAACGCCGTGGGATTCTAGTCCTCTTCCTTCTGCACCCACGCCGTCGCCCGTACGCGAAGGCGTAGGCAAAACGGACGTGGACGGTTGTGCCGTCGCGGCGCTCTTCTTCTTGGGCGGCATAACGATGAAGATGATGAAGAAACTGAAGCGCCGATCACTAGATCAGGTTCACGCAACCTTCAATCCCCCTACCTGGCGCGCCAAAGATGTCGGAGCACGACACCTATGGGATCCAAAGGGACCCCTTTACGATTCGGCGGGGGGAGAGGTATACGCAAAGAGCAGAACCAACGATCGACGCGGGAAGATTTTACCCAGGTTCGGGCCGCTGATCAGCGTAAAACCCTACTCCTGCTTTGTGTTCTTATTAATGTTCTTGAGCCCAGCCTTCAGGAGCGCTCGCTGTGAACAGCATGTCCAAAGAGCAGCTACGCATGCAGAATGGGCCAGAAGTCCTCCCTCCTCTGTAGCAGTTGCCTTGGGCCTCCTTTTATATGCTCAAAGGGGTCACCACAGTGGCAAAATGTACATACATTGAGGTGTAAAGTAGCTACAGGGTATCATACCTAACCCCTGACGGATTAGGACAAACGCATTTAATGCACCGTGAGGTGTCCGTTTAGGTGTCCTCACTTTCTTGGGGATGGAAAAAGGGGGCATCCCATCAGCACCGCTTACGCTCTCTTCCATTGGCGCGTCGCCACGCGTCCAGAGAAGGACCCAGAATGTCGGGTTTGTCGCTGTGCTAGGGTGGCGGCATAGCAACAAAAACCTTGCCGGGCACCAAGCCTTGCCGGGCGCCAAACCTTGCCGGGCGCCAAGCCTTGCCAGGCGTCAAGCCTTGCCAGGCTCCGCAGGCCACCCCGGCAAGATCTTGCCGGGGAGGCTGGCCTTCGGATTCCAGCTCTTCTTATCTGCTAATCCTCAGATCTCTGACTTGATGATTTCTTTGGTGGCTTGAATCGACCTCGAACTGTTCCCCGGCAAGCCTTGCCGCGAGGATGGCTACAACTGCCCGTGCACAAGTACGGGGTACTAGTGGCCCAATACCTAGTACACCGACAACTAAAGTGGCTCACTTCATCCCCGTGAAAACCACTTATACAAGTGCTAAGTTAGCGAAGATATACATGACCAGGATCGTATGTCTGCATGGAGTTCCGAGGACCATCGTATCAGATAGAGGAACCCAGTTTACCTCAAAGTTTTGGAATCAGTTGCACGAAACTTTGGGTACCAGGCTAGAGTTCAGTACAACCTTTCACCCGCAGACAGATGGACAGACCGAGAGAGTCAACCAGATTCTGGAGGACATGTTGAGAGCTTGTGCGCTAGATTATGGGTCTAGTTGGGATGATAATTTGCCTTACGTAGAGTTCTCATATAACAACATCTATCAAGCTAGCTTGAAGATGGCCCCTTTCGAAGCCTTGTACGGAAGAAGGTGCAGGACACCACTGTCGTGGGATGAGGTTGGAGATAGACAGTTGTTCGGACCAGACTTAATCAGAGATTATGAAGAGAAGGTTAAGTTGATTCGAGATAGACTCAAGATAGCCCAGTCCAGGCAGAAGAGTTATGCAGATACTAAAAGCAAGGAGGTAACCTATGAAGTCGGAGACAGGGCATATCTTCATGTGTCCCCACTTCGAGGAGTAAAACGATTTGGAGTCAAAGGAAAGCTAGCACCACGATTTGTGGGACCATACATAGTATTGGAACGTATAGGTGAAGTTGCCTACAAGTTGGAATTACCCGAAGGTTTGTCAGGAGTTCATGAGGTGTTTCACGTTTCCCAGTTGAAGAAGTGCCATGTAGAGATGGCCGATATTCCTCTGAGAGATACAGTTCCCCTGGAAGCAATTCAGTTGGATAGTGATCTGACCATGAAGAGAAGCCAGTTAAGATTCTTGAGTTTACCAGCCGAGTTACACGCAGCAAGGTTATCAAGTTTTGCAAAGTTCAGTGGAGCCACCATACCGAAGAAGAAGCCACCTGGGAGCGAGAAGAAGACCTCCGCAAGGACCACCCACACCTTTTTGCTAGCCAACCTGAATCTCGAGGGCGAGATTCATCTTAAGGGGGGTAGGTTTGTAACATCCCAATTTTCAATTTGGATGTTAATCATTAGGTCATCATATGCATTCATGCTCTTTGCATTTTTATTTGTTTCTATTTGGACATTTTGATCCTAGAGACCTTAAGCAACTCAAGGACCATTTGAGAGAGTTGGAGGTTTTTCATAAATCCATTTTTGAATTTTTCAAAATTGGTAAATTGGATCAAAGTGATTTTTATTTGAAATTATTTTTCCGATTATTTCGAAAAAAAATAAAATAATGAGAGAAGATAATATGACTTCTTCAAATAGAGGAAATATTGGAAATTTAGTTTTAAATAAAAAAATTAAAGTTTATTCGAATTTTATTTGAGATTTATTCGAGTAAACTAGAGAAAAATATGCATTTTAGCCCAGAGAAATGTTCATGTTGTCCTAAATATTAGGAGAGGACCGTGAAAATTGTTTCTGGAATTTTAGGATTTTTATTTTATTTTATTTTGATTTTTCTTCGCGGCGCTGTTTAAAGAAAAACTTCGGACCGAACTGGGCCGCGCCCAGCACAGCCGGCCCAAGCCGCCACCGCCTCCGTCTCCGAGCTCGGGACACAGTCCCGAGCGAGCATGCTGCCGCCGCCGCCTTGCTTTGCCCCCTTCCCCAAGCCGGTCTCGCCCCCTCTCCCCCTCTTTATAAGCCGCCCCGAACCCCCCCTCTCCTCCTCAAGTCGGCGCATCACCGCCGCCGCCCCTCAGCAGCAGCAGCAGCTGCTGCCGCCGCGGCTCGCGCCGCGTCGTGCAGACGCCTGCCGCCCCGCGCCCGCGCCTTCGCCGTGCCGCCCCGCCCCGCTGCCGCCGGAGCCGCGCCACCCTCGCCGGAGTTCGTCGCCGCCGCCGTTTTTTTTTCGCGAACCGGTATAAACCGTCGAAAACCGCCCGTTTTTTTTTAGTTTCGGTTTTTTCGTTTTAGATCGGTTTATTTTTATTAGGTTAGATTATTTAGCGAACGTTTTCTGTTTAGGAAGTTTTAGCGAACGTTTTTGTTCTGTAGATCTGTTTAGCGAACGTTCGTTCTGTAGATTTTTCTTTTTAGTTTAATTTTTGGCTAGGGACCTATCCGTAATTACTTTTATCGCAGTTTAGTCCCTGATCTTTAAACCCTCGCAACTTTTTGCTCGTTTATCCAAATCCAGTGAAACCAACGCCAAAATCTTCATCTTGTTCCCCTCTGTCCAGATTTTCATCTTGAACATGTTTTTGAAAATTTAAAATTTGGTTTCAAACAGATTTGAATTTGAACTTCTTTTGATCGTAGTTTGAGTTTCGAGACTCCGATTCGATTGATTCTTTTTGCAAATCGAAGCTCTTCACTTGAACTTTCTGTTCAGACCTTTTCTTTTGGGTTTTAACCTTGCATATTATGCTTGAGTGCTTATGTATGCTATTGTTTGTTCACGATAGAGTTTCCGGAGTGCGAGGCTTGCTACTACGAATCACTAGGGTTTTCCGATCGTCAGCAAGGCAAGCAACACTTTGATCATATCCCTTTATTACCCAGTTTTTATGCATTAGTTTCAATCCTCCAACACTGCATGGTTAGGATGTGATAACATGTGGGTATTGGGAAGTAGTCGATGAGGTAGGAACCTATTGTCTTATAGCAAACCCTAGGTTTATTACGTTATGCTTATACTATTTTGCTATGCTCGTAGATGTGGATTGGTATGTGAGATTCATGGAAGTTGCGAGAGTAATTTTTGACTAAGGGAAACTTAAGGTGGCTACTCTAATACACATCTGGGTGGATTGGTTGCGGGCACCTGGAGAATCCAGTGTTGTCCTAGGATATCCCAGAGTACCCGTGTGATCATCCTATGGAATGCCACCCAGGCTCAAAGGGATCATAAGATTATTCATACTAGAACCTTCCATGTGCAGCCACAAGCCATTATGGGCTCTGGCATAGTTGAGTAAGTTGTGTGAGCTCTTGAAGAGGTGGACTAGCAGATGTAGGGGAAGTAGGTGGTACTGTCTACCCAGAGTAAAAAGTTAATGCTTCCGTTTCTCAAACACCGTGTAGTGCGAGAAATCCAACGGAGGAGATCGAGTCTTGTGGGGAAAAGTGCACAAACCTCTGCAGAGTGTACAAACTAATCATGGTTAGCCGTGTCCCCGGTTATGGACATCTTGAGTATCTGGTACTTGGATTATTGATTTGATCTCATCACTAAATTTAATTAATGTGTTGGGTTATTATAATTTCGGAATTTTTGGGATTGAGTTGGAGGAACCTTCTCTTTAAGGGCATAAACTTGGTAGTAAATAAAATCTAATCCTTTGTTGTAGGGAAAAATTGGCTTTATGCAAATGATAAACTTAGAGCCTCCACCAGCCATATATGCATGTAGCGATAGCTGTTATTGTTCATTGCTCTATAGTGTTATCTTGTCAGCATATTCCATGTGCTGACCTACACGGCTGCAACGTATCATGTTGCAGAATTTTCAGAGGAAGAGTAAGGTGCGATAGGTCGTTGTCATGCACTTAGCTATGCCGTTGGAGTTGATGGACTCATTTATCTTCGAAGCTTCCGCAGTTATTTTATTTAGTTGGCCTTCAGCCATATTTATGTAATAAATACTCTTTATGAGGATTTCGATGTAATAAGTGTGTGATTGAACTCTGTTATAAATCCTCGAGTACTGTGTGTGTCAGCATACCGATCCAGGGATGACACTTAAGCACAGAGACTTCAATCCATTGGGATCGGGTCGCTACAAGATGGTACCAGAGCCCACGCTGACTGTAGGACGCGACCACTAGGAAAAGCCATAGGATACTCTTCTCTACTCTTTTATAACTCTTCTCCACTCATTTCTAACTCTTCTCTATTTCCACTCTGTAGATGTCGGATCCCAGGAACAAGTTCTCTCAGCCGGATGACGACACCCCTTTCGGACGCCACTTGAAGGAAGTCACCAAGTACCTGAACATCGGTATACCAAGCTTCACCGGAACCTTCACTACAACTTTACCAGAAGAGGAGCGCTGGACGATTCAAGTTCGTGTTCCTGGAAGGACGTTTACACCAATTACCGAGCCCATTGAGTTTTCCTTTGATGCACCGACCTGGAGTTTAGGAAATAGCATGGCCGCCCACATCACTATTGGACGCATAGGCGAGGTGTACAACAAGGATCTTAAAGACACCATCTACCAGATATGTGGACGCCGGGATGAGAAATGGGAGATGATTCGCACCAGGAAGGATGGGTCTATTGCAGCCTACATACAGGAGATGAACCAGCACATTCGTCGCTATGAGAATCAGATGTGCGCTAACATGATAGATACCAAGAAGGCGATGACCCGGAACATGGAGCTAGAAGAGGAACTCAAGTCAACACGTGATGGATATGAAGAAGAAATTGCCGTGCTACTGGAGAAGCAGGAAGAACTGAAGAAGAAGCTAGGAGTACCCGTGGTGAAACCAGAACCTGAAGTGGACATTCAATCGGAAGACTACATCATACTAGATGACACAGACATAGACACTGGTGATGGAGATGAAGACAGTGATGCAGATGAGGACAGTGATGACGATGAAGACGAAGCCGGAGCTGACATTATGGAGTTTTCCACCGATCAAAATTTCTAGTTGACCACCATGTTATTAGTAGTATTTCCTCCAAGTAGTTAGTATCGAACGATTTGTAATAGTAGCTTAGATCGATTGTTTGAATCTTGTTTGAAATTGAGTGGTGTGGAATGAATATGTTTGTCTCATATGCATATGGGTAGTGAAATCTCTCATTAGACCTATTCTATTCTGTTCTCACCCCTCTAACCCATCAGATGCCTCCGAGACGTGACCCCGGATTCACTTTCCCGCCGGAGCTCACCCAATTGATGCAACAGCAGAATGCCTTGATGCAGATGCTCATCCAGAACCAAGGCAACAACAACAACAACCCACCGCCACCACCCCCTGTTGACAACCTAGCCCATTTTCTAAGGTTGAATCCGCCGGTGTTCTCTAGCAGCACCGAGCCGATTGTTGCTGATGACTGGCTCCACAAGATTGGAAGGGAGCTGACCACCGCAGGTTGCACTGATGCTGAGAAGGTGCGCTTTGCCGCACATCAACTGGATGGACCCGCAGCCTCTTGGTGGGAGAACTTTACCACCACCTACCCCATTGCTACTGTTACATGGGATCAATTTCAGCAGGCTTTTCGCACTGCACATGTCTCAGCTGGAGCCATGAGTTTGAAGAAGCGTGAGTTTCGTAACTTACGCCAAGGGAATCGTACTGTGGGGCAGTATGTGGATGAGTTCAGCAAGCTAGCACGCTATGCCCCAGATGATGTGGCCCCAGATGCCGCGAAGCAGGAGAAGTTTCTTGAGGGACTCAATGATGAGCTGAGTATGCAGTTGATGGTGGCAACTTTCAATAGCTACCAGGAGCTGGTAGACAAGGCCCTAATGATTGAAGGCAAGCAGCAGCAGATAGATAACCGCAAGAGGAAGTATGGATAGGGGAAGTATAATTCTGGAGCCCAGCAGAAGCCTCGCTATTCCCCGTACTCAGGAGGGCATACTCATCATAATCATGGAGGGCATAACCATGGTGGACATTCTCACAATGGAGGAAATTCACGCACCCACAGTGGCCCTAAGAATGGCAATGGAAATGGAGGAAGCAACAGTCAGAATCATGCTAACCCCGCGACACCCGCTAAGAAGGATCTGAGTCACATTACTTGTTTCAAGTGCGGGAAGACCGGACACTACGCCACTGAATGTTCTGAAGCCAAGAATTGAAATGGCAACGGAAGCTCAGGAAAGAAGCCAAATCCTTTCACCAGAGGTCAGGTGAACCACTTCAACATGGAGGAAGTTGAAGAGCAACCTGATGCAGTTATTGGTAAGTTTTTTATTAAGTCATTTACAGCCCTTGTTCTTTTTGACACTGGTGCATCGCATTCATACATAACAAGGCGATTTGTGGATAAGTTTGAGTTGGAAACCATAGCCCTTAGGTCACCCATGTTAGTGAGCTCACCAGGAGCGGAATATATGGCTAGACGATGGTGTTGCCAGTTGCCACTGACCATAGGTAAGCATGTTTTTCCCTCAGACCTCATTGTTTTGGAATCTCAAGGATTGGATGTAATACTAGGCATGGATTGGTTATCGAAGTATGGAGGAAACATCGATTGTGCTAGTAAGTCAATTCTTCTCACCACCCCAGAGGGAAAAAGGATCAAGTATGTGTCTAGGCATGCGCCAAGTAGGACTCAAGTAAATTCACTCTCGGGAGTTGTTCAGGAGGAAGTGCCAGTTGTGCAGGATTATCCCGATGTATTCCCGGAGGAACTACCAGGCATGCCACCAGACCGAGACATAGAGTTTTTGATCAAGCTGTTGCCAGGCACCGGACCAATATCCAAGAGACCGTATCAAATGCCCGCAAATGATCTGGAGGAAATTAAGAAGCAGATTAAGGAGTTATTGGAGAAAGGTTATGTACGACCAAGTTCATCGTCGTGGGGAGCCCCAGTGCTCTTAGTTGAGAAGAAGGATGGATCCTTGAGAATGGTTGTTGATTATCGTGCGTTGAATGAGGTGACGATCAAGAACAAATACCCACTACCGATGATCAATGATTTGTTTGACCAGCTGCAAGGAGCTAAAGTATTTTCCAAGATCGATCTTCGATCAGGATACCACCAGCTGAAGATCCGAGAACAGGATATACCCAAGACAGCTTTCACCACAAGGTATGGGCTATATGAGTACACAGTTATGTCATTTGGTTTGACTAACACCCCTGCCTATTTCATGAGTATGATGAACAAGGTGTTCATGGAGTTCTTGGAATAAGTTTGTTGTGGTGTTCATTGATGATATATTGGTGTACTCGAAGAATGAAGAAGAACACAAGGAACATTTGCGCTTGGTTCTCGAGAAGCTCAGGGAACATCAGCTATATGCCATGTTCAGCAAATGCGAGTTTTGGTTGAAGGAAGTCGGATTTCTCGGACATGTTATATCAGGAGAAGGTATAGCAGTAGACCCTTCCAAGGTTAAATCTGTCACCGAGTGGATGGCACCCACCTCAGTTGGGGAGATACGCAGTTTCCTTGGACTTGCAGGATATTATCGGAGATTCTTTGAGAATTTTTCCAAGATTGCGAAGCCCATGACGGAGTTATTGAAGAAAGACACCAAGTTCAAATGGACCGGCGATTGTGAGGCCAGTTTTCAAGAGTTGAAGAAACGGTTGGTTACAGCCCCAGTGCTGATTCTCCCGAACATACGCAAGGACTTCCAAGTATATTGCGACGCTTCACGTCAGGGCCTTGGAGGCGTTCTTATGCAAGAAGGAAGAGTTGTTTCATATGCCTCACGACAGCTTCGACCTCATGAGTTGAATTATGCCACGCATGATTTGGAGTTAGCAGCCGTAGTGCATGCACTCAAGACATGGAGACATTTTCTTATTGGAAATCGTTGTGATGTTTACACGGATCATAAGAGTTTGAAGTACATCTTCACACAGAAGGAGTTAAACCTCAGGCAGAGGAGATGGTTGGAGCTCATAAAGGATTATGACATGAAGTTGCATTATCATCCAGGAAAGGCCAATGTTGTAGCAGACGCGTTGAGCTGCAAGAGTTATGTTAACACTCTCATAACCAGAGGATTACCTCAGGAGTTAGCCGATGACCTCTGAGAACTTCGCTTGGAGATAGTTCCGAGAGGTTTTGTTGCGGCATTGGAAATTCAGTCCACTTTACTGGGAAGGATCCGAGAAGCCCAGAAGACGGACAAGGAAATTGCAGAGATAAAAGAAAGGATGAGCAAAGGAAAGGCTAAAGGTTTTTGTGAGGATGAGCACGAAACTTTATGGTTTGAGGATCGTATCTATGTGCCCAATGACCCCGAGATCAGGAAGTTAATACTTCAGGAGGCTCATGATTCGCCCTACTCGATTCACCCAGGCAACACCAAGATGTATCTGGATTTGAAAGAGAGTTTCTGGTGGACAGGAATGAAGAAGGATATTGTGGAGTATGTAGCAGTATGTGACATATGTCAGAGAGTTAAGGCAGAGTATCAGAAACCAGCAGGGTTACTCCAGCCTTTGCCGATACCCGAATGGAAGTGGGATAAACTTGGCATGGATTTCATCACCGGATTACCCAGGACTCATTCAGGATATGATTCTATCTGGGTTGTAGTTGATCGCTTGACTAATGTGGCTCACTTCATCCCCGTGAAAACCACTTATACAAGTGCTAAGTTAGCGAAGATATACATGACCAGGATCGTATGTCTGCATGGAGTTCCGAGGACCATCGTATCAGATAGAGGAACCCAGTTTACCTCAAAGTTTTGGAATCAGTTGCACGAAACTTTGGGTGCCAGGCTAGAGTTCAGTATAGCCTTTCACCCGCAGACAGATGGACAGACCGAGAGAGTCAACCAGATTCTGGAGGACATGTTGAGAGCTTGTGCGCTAGATTATGGGTCTAGTTGGGATGATAATTTTCCTTACGCAGAGTTCTCATATAACAACAGCTATCAAGCTAGCCTAAAGATGGCCCCTTTCGAAGCCTTGTACGGAAGAAGGTGCAGGACACCACTGTCGTGGGATGAGGTTGGAGATAGATAGTTGTTCGGACCAGACTTAATCAGAGATTATGAAGAGAAGGTTAAGTTGATTCGAGATAAACTCAAGATAGCCCAGTCCAGGCAGAAGAGTTATGCAGATACTAAACGCAAGGAGGTAACCTATGAAGTCGGAGACAGGGCATATCTTCATGTGTCCCCACTTTGAGGAGTAAAATGATTTGGAGTCAAAGGAAAGCTAGCACCACGATTTGTGGGACCATACAGAGTATTGGAACGTATAGGTGAAGTTGCCTACAAGTTGGAATTACCCGAAGGTTTGTCAGGAGTTCATGAGGTGTTTCACGTTTCCCAGTTGAAGAAGTGCCATGCAGAGATGGCCGATATTCCTCTGAGAGATACAGTTCCCCTGGAAGCAATTCAGTTGGATAGTGATCTGACCTATGAAGAGAAGCCAGTTAAGATTCTCGAGTTTACCAGCCGAGTTACATGCAGCAAGGTTATCAAGTTTTGCAAAGTTCAGTGGAGCCACCATACCGAAGAAGAAGCCACCTGGGAGAGAGAAGAAGACCTCCGCAAGGACCACCCACACCTTTTTGCTAGCCAACCCGAATCTCGAGGGCGAGATTCATCTTAAGGGGGGTAGGTTTGTAACATCCCAATTTTCAATTTGGATGTTAATCATTAGGTCATCATATGCATTCATGCTCTTTGCATTTTTATTTGTTTCTATTTGGACATTTTGATCCTAGAGACCTTAAGCAACTCAAGGACCATTTGAGAGAGTTGGAGGTTTTTCATAAATCCATTTTTGAATTTTTCAAAATTGGTAAATTGGATCAAAGTGATTTTTATTTGAAATTATTTTTCCGATTATTTCGAAAATAAATAAAATAATGAGAGAAGATAATATGACTTCTTCAAATAGAGGAAATATTGGAAATTTAGTTTTAATAAAAAAATAAAGTTTATTCAAATTTTATTTGAGATTTATTCGAGTAAACTAGAGAAAAATATGCATTTTTAAAAATTGCATTTTAGCCCAGAGAAATGTTCATGTTGTCCTAAATATGAGGAGAGGACTGTGAAAATTGTTTCTGGAATTTTAGGATTTTTATTTTATTTTATTTTTATTTTTCTTCGCGGCGCTGTTTAAAAAAAAACTTTGGACCGAACTGGGCCGCGCCCAGCACAGCCGGCCCAAGCCGCCACCGCCTCCGTCTCCGAGCTCGGGACAAAGTCCCGAGCGAGCATGCTGCCGCCGCCGCCTCGCTTTGCCCCCTTCCCCAAGCCGGTCTCGCCCCCTCTCCCCCTCTTTATAAGCCGCCCCGAACCCCCCCTCTCCTCCTCAAGTCACCGCATCGCCGTCGCCGCCCCTCAGCAGCAGCAGCCGCCGCCGCCGCTCACGCCGCGCCGTGCCGCCCCGCGCCCGCGCCTTTGCCGCGCCACCGCGCCGCCCTCGCCGGAGTTCGTCGTCGCCGCCGCCGGGTTTTTTTTTCGCGAACCGGTATAAACCGTCGAAAACCTCCCGTTTTTTTTTAGTTTCGGTTTTTTCGTTTTAGATCGGTTTATTTTTATTAGGTTAGATTATTTAGCGAACGTTTTCTATTTAGGAAGTTTTATCGAACGTTTTCGTTCTGTAGATCTGTTTAGCGAACGTTCGTTCTGTAGATTTTTCTTTTTAGTTTAATTTTCGGCCAGGGACCTATCCGTAATTACCTTTATCACAGTTTAGTCCCTGATCATTAAACCCTCGCAACTTTTTGCTCGTTTATCCAAATCCAGTGAAACCAACTCCAAAATCTTTGTCTTGTTCCCCTCTATCCAGATTTTCATCTTGAACATGTTTTTGAAAATTTAAAATTTGGTTTCAAACAGATTTGAATTTGAACTTCTTTTGATCGTAGTTTGAGTTTCGAGACTCCGATTCGATTGATTCTTTTTGCAAATCGAAGCTCTTCACTTGAACTTTCTGTTCAGACCTTTTCTTTTGGGTTTTAACCTTGCATATTATGCTTGAGTGCTTATGTATGCTATTGTTTGTTCACGATAGAGTTTCCGGAGTGCGAGGCTTGCTACTACGAATCACTAGGGTTTTCCGATCGTCAGCAAGGCAAGTAACACTTTGATCATATCCCTTTATTACCCAGTTTTTATGCATTAGTTTCAATCCTCCAACACTGCATGGTTAGGATGTGATAACATGTGGGTATTGGGAAGTAGTCGATGAGGTAGGAACCTATTGTCTTATAGCAAACCCTGGGTTTATTACGTTATGCTTATACTATTTTGCTATGCTCGTAGACGTGGATTGGTATGTGAGATTCATGGAAGTTGCGAGAGTAATTTTTAACTAAGGGAAACTTAAGGTGGCTACTCTAATACACATCTGGGTGGATTGGTTGCGGGCACCTGGAGAATCCAGTGTTGTCCTAGGATATCCCGGAGTACCCGTGTGATCATCCTATGGAATGCCACCCAGGCTCAAAGGGATCATAAGATTATTCATACTAGAACCTTCTGTGTGCAGCCACAAGCCATTATGGGCTCTGGCATAGTTCAGTAAGTTGTGTGAGCTCTTGAAGAGGTGGACTAGCAGATGTAGGGGAAGTAGGTGGTACTGTCTACCCAGAGTAAAGAGTTAATGCTTCGGAAAGACTGTGTCTCGGTCATCCGTTTCTCAAACACCGTGTAGTGCGAGAAATCCAATGGAGGAGATCGAGTCTTGTGGGGAAAAGTGCGCAAACCTCTGCAGAGTGTACAAACTAATCATGGTTAGCCGTGTCCCCGGTTATGGACATCTTGAGTATCTGGTACTTGGATTATTGATTTGATCTCATCACTAAATTTAATTAATGTGTTGGGTTATTATAATTTGAGAATTTTTGGGATTGAGTTGGAGGAACCTTCTCTTTAATGGCATAAACTTGGTAGTAAATAAAATCTAATCCTTTGTTGTAGGGAAAAATTGGCTTTATGCAAATGATAAACTTAGAGCCTCCACCAGCCATATATGCATGTAGTGATAGCTGTTAATGTTCATTGCTCTATAGTGTTATCTTGCCAGCATATTCCATGTGGTGACCTACACTGCTGCAATGTATCATGTTGCAGAATTTTCAGACGAAGAGTAAGGTGCGATAGGTCGTTGTCATGCACTCAGCTATGCCGTTGGAGTTGATGGATTCATTTATCTTCGAAGCTTCCGCAGTTATTTTATTTAGTTGGCCTTCAGCCATATTTATGTAATAAATACTCTTTATGAGGATTTCGATGTAATAAGTGTGTGATTGAACTCTGTTATAAATCCTCGAGTACTGTGTGTGTCAGCATACCGATCCAGGGATGACACTTAAGCACAGAGACTTTGATCCATTGGGATCGGGTCGCTACATTGGCACTAAATCTTTGAATGATGAGCATGACTGCAATGTTGTTAGTATGAATTCTTTGAATATCCATGATGCTAATGATATGCAAAGCCATAAGCTTGGGGATGCTATGTTTGATGAAGATGATATTTTTAGTCCCCCAAGTTTTGATGAGAATATTTATTATGATGATAGCATGCCTCCTATTTTTGATGATTATACTGATGAAAGTGGGTTTGGAAGAGTGTCAACTCTAGGTAGTATTGATCCCACAATTTTGGAGGGTGTTTAATCTTTTCACAATATTGATAAAAGTGGATTTGGAGAGGTCATGACCTTATTTAGTGATGAATCCACTATTTTGGAAGAGGTTCCAATTGATTATGAGAACAAAGTTGGTATATATGATGATTATTGTGATGACATGTATGCTATAAGGAATAATTATAACCATGAAACTTGTCATCATGATTTTAATTTTCAATTGGATTATGCCTCACATGATAGTTATTTTGTTGACTTTGCTCCCACTACTTTTCATGAGAATAAATTTGCTTATTTGGAGAGTAATAAAATTTCTATGCTTGTGGATCATGAAAAGAATGCTTTGTGTGATAGCTATATTGTTGAGTTCATTCATGATGCTACTGAAAATTATTATGAGAGAGGAACTTATGCTTTTACATATTGCAATAATATCAAGTTTCCTCTCTATGTGTTGAAAGTTTTGAAGTTTTGCTTGTTTTACCTTCCTATGCTAGTTGATTCTTGTTCCCATAAGTTGTTTGCTCACAAAATCCCTATGCATAGGAAGTGGGTTAGACTTAAATTTGCTAGTCATATGCTTCATGATGCTCCCATTATGTTTCAATTCTTATCTTTTATGTGAGCATCATTGAAATCATCATGCCTAGCTAAAAGGGGCATTAAAGAAAAGCGCTTGTTGGGAGACAATCCAACATTTACCCCTACTGTTTTTGTGTGTTCACATGATTAAGTTAGTGTAGTAATCATGCTTTATAGCTTTTGTTTCAATAAAGTGCCAAGTAAAGCCTTTGGGATAGTGTGGATGATAGTTGACTTGATTCTGTGCAAAAACAGAAACTTTTGCGTCCAGTACAGAAATTCCTAAATTTTACTGGTACATGGAAAAATTCTGAAATATTTACAGTTGATGGGTATACAAAATTTTCTACGTTGTCCTAATTTTTCAGAATTTTTGGAGTAACAGAAGTATGAGATTTATTCAGATCTTTACAGACTGTTCTGTTTTTGACAGATTCTGTTTTCGATGCATAGTTTGCTTGTTTTCTAGTTTCTATGGCTTATATTGCTCAATATAAATTGTAGAAATGATAGTGTATAGTAGGTATCATGTGATAAAAAATTTGAATCTTGTCTTGACAGTACCAAAGTGAATGATTTGTTATATCATACTAACCCATCTCACGAAGTTCCGTTAAGTTTTTTGTGATTGAAGTTTTCAAGTTTTGGGTGAGATATCGATATGAGGAGAATAAGGAGTGACAAGACCCTAATCTTGGGGATGCCCAAGGCACCCCAAGGTAATATTCAAGGAAGATCCAAGCAACTAAGCTTGGGGATGCCCCGGAAGGCATCCCCTCTTTCGTCTCCAACATTATCGGTAACCTTACTTGGAGCTATATTTTTCTTTGTCACATGATATGAGTTTTGCTTGGAGCATCATTTTATTTTATTAGTATTTGCTTGATGTTATTTATATTAATGTTTTTCATCTTTTAGTTCAATAAAAATGTCAAGTATAGCCTTTACCATACTTATTTTGCAAGTCTCTATGTTGCTGTTTTGAAAACAGAAAGTTTTCTATCATTGTATGAATTCTTATAGAAATTCCGAATAAGGTAAAATATTGAAATTTTTACAAAATTAGTAAAAACAAAGTTTATACAGTGTGGTAATTTTTCAGAATTTTTGGAGTTAGGGAAGTATGAGTACAATTGCACTCTTTACAGACTGTCCTGTTTTGACAGATTGCTGTTATGTTTGCATTGTTTGCATATGTTTGCTTGTTTAATGATTCTATTTGAGGATAGGAGTATTAAATATGCAGAGTCATTTAGTATGCAATGTTAAATAATAATTTTAGTGATTTGCTACAGTAGAGAATGATATGGTTTTGCATTTGATTTATACTAACTTTTCTCACGAGTTCTTGTTGAGTTTTGTGTGGATGAAGTTTTTAATATTTAGGGAAACCATGATACAAAAGGAATTAAGGAGACACAAAAGCTCAAGCTTGGGGATGCCCAAGGCATCCCTAGTTAATATTTCAAGAAGTCTCAAGCATCTAAGCTTGGGGATGCCCCGGTTGGCATCCCACCTTTCTTCTTCAACAATGATCGGTCAGTTTTGGTTGAACCTAAGTTTTTGCTTCTTCACATGATGTGTGCTATTTTTAGAATGTCATTTTATTTTATTTTTCTTGCTGTTTGAATAAAATACTTAAGATCTAAATTATTATTTTTGAGAGAGAGTCTTCACATAGCTACTTAATTATTTGACTACTCATTGATCTTCACTTGTATCTTTTTGGAGTAGTTTGTCATTACTTGTGTGCTTCACTTATATCCTATGAGTAAATGGTTGAATGAATTGAATATCATAAATCTGAAATTATATATTTTTCATATGCTTATACCATGGGGAGTAATGACTTCACATATAAGAAGTAGAGGTGGTAAATTTATTGAAAGTTAGCAAACATAGTATTGGTCACTTGAACAATTCATGAAAGAATATTGAAGGAAGAGAGATTTCACATATAAATATACTATCTTGGACATCTTCTATGATTGTGAGCCCCATTAATTATTTTCAAACTTGAGCAAATTAGTTGAAGTTGGACAAGGAAGACAACACAATGAGTTATGCTTGGGAATATTTGTATAGAAGTTATATTGTTATGGATCCTCCAACATGTGGTGCTTGCTATTTAGAATCTTTTGCTAGCCTAAATTTCTGTACTAAGCGGGAATACTGCTTGTGCATCCAAAATCCTTGAACCAAGTTTCTTCCATGAGTGTCCACCATATCTACCTATATGCGGTATTTACCTGCCGTTCCAAGTAAATTTGCATGTGCCAAACTCTAAACCTTCAAATAATAATTTGTTTTGTATGCCCGAATCGCACATGTAGCGACTAGGGGCTGGTAGTATCTTCCATTCTAGGTGGGTTATTCTCACGATGAGTGTTGATTCACTTGTCATTCACGAGAAAGTGGCCGGTAATCGGGATGCCCAGTCCCATACTCAAAGCCAAAACAAAATTTCAATTAATCAAACAAAACTCCCCCAGGACTGTTGTTGGTATGGACGGTACCCGTTGTTTTGGATCAGCCGTGGAGTGTGATTGATGGTGGAGGGGGAGTAAAAACTTTACCATTCTGTTTGGGAACCGCCTATAATGTATCTAGCATGGAAGATAGTGAGAACTCTTGGTTGTTATGTTGACAATGAAAGCATACCTCTCAAAATTATGCTCATCTCTGTTTTAAAAGCTTCGAGCTCCGCCACCTCTGCAAATCCCTGCTTCCCTCTGCGAAGGGCCTATCTTTTACTTTTATTTTTGTTGAGTCAAGTTCTTATTCCAACCTATTCTTTAGTTGGCAAGCATCATGTGGTGGGGAAAGATCTAAGCATATATGGCCATTCAAATATATTTGATCATGAATTATTATTGTTGACAATTATCTATGTGATAAATAAGTTGGGGGGCGAAACACTAAGCCCCTATCTTTCTCTGTGTTCGATGGATGCTATTTGTTCTAAAAATATGCTTTGAGTGGTAGCAATCATGGAAGACTATATGATAGTTGAGTATGTGGGATTTGCTAAATCAAAGCTCTTACATAGACCCTTCCTGAAAATAAGATGAATTGCAATTGTTTGATGACTGAGAACATAGTTTGTTAGTTTTCAAGAAAGTTTATGGTCTATGCTTTAACATGTGAATAGCTTGCTACTTGATCATGAGAAGTTTTATGATTTGAGCTACTGTTTATGATATATAATGATGCTAGAAAAAGTGATTGAAATTATCATTGATCAAACTTGTGCACTTGCTAGCATTCATACTTCATAAATTATTTCTTTTATCATTTACCTACTCGAGGACGAGCAGGAATTAAGCTTGGGGATGCTGATACGTCTCCAATGTATCTATAATTTATGAAGTATTCATACCATGTTTACAATAATTCTATATGATTTGATTAGAACTAACCCGGACTGACGCTGTTTTCAGCAGAACTACCGTGGTGTCTTTTTTTGTGCAGAAATAAAAGTTCTCGGAATGGGCTGAAAATTTAAGGAGAATATTTTTGGAAAATATAAAAAATACTGGAACGAAAAGATATCGGAGAGGAGTCCCGAGGAAACCACAAGGGTGGAGGGCGCCCCCCCTAGGGCACGCCCCCTGCCTTGTCATCGCCTTGTGGGCCCTCTTGACTTGTCCCCGACGCCAGCACCTCCTATAAATACCAAAACCTCCAGAAATAAACCTAGATCAGAAGTTCCGCCGCCGCAAGCCTCTGTAGCCACAAAAAACTAATCGGGACCCTGTTCCGGCACCCTGCCGGAGGGGGGAAATCATCACCGGTGGCCATCTTCATCATCCTGGCGGTCTCCATGATGAGGAGGGAGTAGTTCACCATCGGGGCTGAGGGTATGTACCAGTAGCTATGTGTTTGATCTCTCTCTCTCTCTTGTGTTCTTGATTTGGCACGATCTTGATGTACCGCGAGCTTTGTTACTATAGTTGGATCATATGGTGTTTCTCCCCCTCTATCTTCTTGTGATGAACTGAGTTTTATCTTTGAGGTTTCACTATTATCGGATTGAATACTAGTATTGGATTTGAGAACACTTGATGTATGTCTTGCGATGGGATATCTGTGGTGACAATGGGATGTTCTATTGATTCACTTGATGTATGTTTTGGCACTCAACTCGCGGACTCCCTAGGTGACATTGGGGTAATCTATGCATAGGGGTTGATGCACGTTTTCGTCCTTGTTTCTCCGGTAGGAATCTTGGGGCACTCTTTGAGGTCCTTTGTGTTGGATTGAATATTATGAATCTGAAGTTGTTTGATGCATATCGTATAATTGACCCACGGATACTTGTGGTGACATTGGAGTATCTAGGTGACATTAGGGTTGATTGATGTGTGTCATATGGTGTTATTTTACTACGAACTCTAGGGCTGTTTGTGACACCTATAGGAATAGCTCAATGGATTGATCGGAAAGAATAACTTTGAGGTGGTTTCGTACCCTACAAGCAATTTCATCTTATGTTCTCCGCGATAGAAACTTTGGAGTGACTTTCGTCGCACGTTGAGGGATAGCCATATGATCTAATTATGTTATCATTGTTGAGAGAACTTGCACTAGTGAAAGTATGAACCTTAGTCCTTGTTTTCAAGCATTGCAATACCGTTTTTGCTCACTTTTGTTACTTGCTACCTTGCTGTTTTTATATTTTCAGATTACAAAAACCTATATCTACTATCCATATTGCACTTGTATCACCATCTCTTCGCCGAACTAGTGCACCTATACAATTTACCATTGTATTGGGTGTGTTGGGGACACAAGAGACTCTTTGTTATTTGGTTGCAGGGTTGTTTGAGAGAGACCATCTTCATCCTACGCCTCCCACGGATTGATAAACCTTAGGTCATCCACTTGAGGGAAATCTTCTACTATCCTACAAAACTCTACGCTTGGAGGCCCAACACGAGTCTACAAGAAGAAGGTTGCGTAGTAGACATTAGTTACCCTTGACGAAAGCACTTCCATGACACGCCATTTATCGTCATGGAAGTGGACACTTCCGTGATGATAATTTTGGTATTGTCATGGAACACTTCTACGACAGCACAAGTATGACTATCTTGATTCTGTCATAAAATCGTCATGGATGTACATGCATGACAGAAAACGTGACCTACTGTGACAAACACGTATCATCACGGAAATGTATTTCTTTTGTAGTGTCTGATCACAGCAAACGGGTATAGGGGGAAAGAGGGAGCAAAGTAGCTGTGAGTACTCATCCAAAGTACTCGCAAGACTTACATCAAATCTACACTACATATGCATCGGTGTTAATAAAGGGGTAGTATCTGTGGACTGAACTGCAGAATGCTAGAATAAGAGGGGAAGAAGCTAGTCCTATCAAATACTACGCTTCTGGCAGCCTCCATCTTGAAGCAAGAGAAGAGAGTAGCAAGTATAGTAACAAGTGTCAACGTATAGCATAATCCTACCCGGCGATCCTTGTCACCCTGTGAGAGAGCGATCACCGGGATGTATCTATCACTTGCCTGGGTGTGTTTTACTAAGTATCCGGTTTTAGTTGTAAGAGGTCGGAATACAACTCCAAGTCGTCCTGTTACCGTGGACATGGCTATTCGAATAGATCAACTTCCCTGCAGGGGTGCACCACATTGCCCAACACGCTTGATCACTCTAGCCGGACACACTTTCCTGGGTCATGCCCGGCCTCGGAAGATCAACACGTCGTAGCCCTACCTAGGCTCAACAGAGAAGCCGACATGCCGGTCTACATCCTAAGCGCGCAAGGGTCTTGGGCCCATCACCCTTTGCACTCCTGCACATTGCGAGGGCGGCCCGGATCAGTCCTGGCGACCTCCTTATACAAGGCAGGTGCTGACGCGGACCACCCAAGTGCGTGCCGCTCAGTCGCTGACGTCTGGAAAGCTTCAGCTGATACATACGACGCCGAGTGCCCATAACTGTTCTCGCGTGGCGGTTAGTGTGTATAGGTCAATGACCAACTCAGATCAAATATCCAAACTCGTTAGGCGTGTTATTAAGAAATAACCGCGGACACGGATAGGGACCAGGCCCACCTCTCTCCTAGGCATCTCCACCTGCCCTGTCGCTCCGCCACAAAGATCCACTCAGAGGGCCGTCGGGAAACATGTCCTTTAAGCCCCAAGTCCGTGAATCACTCGTGGGTACTCTACGAGCCGACCCGACTTTGGTCACAAGATTGTATCATGTATAACATGTGTATATATATATACCCGTGATCACCACCTGAAGTGATCATGGCCCAATAGTATAGCATGGCAGACGGACATGAATGTAGGGCCACTGATGGAATACTAGCATCCTATACTAAGCATTTAGGATTGCAGGTAAAGGTATCAACAGTAGTAGTAAAGACAGGCTATGCAGCAGTATAGGATCAAACCGATAAGACTTTAACTGTAGCTCTACTCTAATGCAAGTAGTACAAGGAAAGAGTAGATGGTATCGGAATGATCAAGGGGGTTTTGCTTGCCTGGAAGCTTTGCAGACAGATACGGACCCTCTACGGTGAAGTAGTCAATCACGGGTTCAACCGCGGTCTCGGGGTCTACTGGAAAAGAAGTAACGGAGGGTGAACACAATAAATACAGAGCAATCAAAAGCATCACAAAGCATGACATGGCATTACGCTGTGTTAGGAGTGACCTATCGTAGTGCTACGCATTACAAACGGAGCGGGACAATATCCGGGATTATTTTTCGGGCTCCGGGCATTTATCGGTCAGACGATCTAGAGGGGGAAGGTTCCATGTTTGCAGTGTTGGAGGGGTGTGACAGGTATGTGGACGGCATATTCGGATTGGTTATATAATATTCTTCTGATCATTTTTCATATATAAATTAAATTTGTCCGAGTTACGGTTTATTTTATATGATTTTCTAAAGTTTTAACAATATTTTGGATTTTAATTTAAATAGAAAATAAAGATGAAAATGCTATGGGTACACAGAAGTGTACCCACAGATGTGTTGCTGAGACTGACATGTGGGGCAAGTCAACTGCCCAGTCAGCAGTTGACTGGTCCACGTTGATAACCCACAAGTATAGGGGATCAATTGTAGCCTTTCTCGATAAATAAGCGTGTCGAACCCAACGAGGAGCTAAAGGTAGAATTTATATTCCCTCCAAGTTCTATCGAACACCGATACAACTCTACGCACGCTTATTGTTCGCTTTACCTAGAACAAGTACGAAACTAGAAGTACTTTGTAGGTGTGAAGGTATAGGTTTGCAAGATAATAAAGAACCCGTAAATAAAATCTAGGGGTTGTTTAGATAAAGAAACAATTAAGTTAGTTTTAGTAGAGACCTTTTTGTCACAAGAAAGTTATTTGTCCCTAGGCAATCGATAACTAGACCGGTAATCATTATTGCAATTTTATATGAGGGAGAGGCATGAGCTAACACACTTTCTCTACTTGGATCATATGCACTTATGATTGGAACTCTAGCAAGCATCCGCAACTACTAAAGATCATTAAGGTAAAACCCAACCATAGCGTTAAAGTATCAGGTCCTCTTTACTCCCATACGCAACAACCCACTTACTCGGGTCTGTGCTTCTGTCACTCACGCCACCCACCATAAGCAAATCATGAACTTATTGCAACACCCTATAGCGGGGATCCCTCACGCTTACGCGACATCGAGAGCACCATAGGACAACACCAATAATAAAACATACAACTCAAACCAATCACGATCATCAATCAACCCATAGGACAAAATGGATCTGCTCAAACATCATAGGATAGCCACACATCATTGGATAATAATATATAGCGTTGAGCACCATGTTTAAGTAGAGATTACAAAAGGGAGAAGAGGTGTTACACCACTGCATAGAGGGGGAGAGAGTTGGTGATGACGGCAGCGAAGTTGTTGGTGTAGATCGCCGTCACGATGATGGCCCCAGCGGCGTTCCGGCGCCATCGGAAGAGAGGGGGAGAGAGCCCCCTCCTTCTTATTCTTCTTCCTTGGCCTCGCCCCTAGATGGGAGAAGGGTTTCCCCTCTGGTCCTAGGCCTCCATGGCGGCGGAGGGGCGGCAGCCCCTCCGAGATTGGATCTCTCTCTATGTTCTCTTCTGTTTCTGTGCTCCCGTTTTCTGGCCTTTCACCATTTCTTAAATTCCCAGAGATCCGTTACAATGATTGGGCTGAAATTTTAACATGATTTTTATCCAGATATTATCATTCTTGCGGCGAAAGAAGGGCACCAACCGCCTTACGGGGTGGCCACAAGCCTGCCAGGAGCACCCAGGGTAGGGGGCGCGCCCTAGGGCTTGTGCCCCCCCCCCCCGGGCATCATCTCGCATTGATTCTTTTTTCCCAAAAATCATATATATTCCAAAATAAATCTCCATAAATTTTTGTCGCGTTTGGACTTTGTTTGGTATGGATATTCTGCGAAACAAAAAACATGCAACAAACAGGAACTGCCACTGGGCACTGGATCAATATGTTAGTCCCAAAAATAATATAAAATGTTGCCAAAAGTATATGAAAGTTGTAGAATATTGGCATGAAACAATCAAATATTATAGATATTATGGAGACGTATCAGCATCCCCAAGCTTAATTCCTACTCGTCCTCGAGTAGGTAAATGATAAAAAAAATTGATTTGGAATGCTACCTAGCATAATCTTGATCATATAATCTAATCATGGCATGAATATTAAGACACGAGTGATTCAAAGCAATAGTCTATAATTTGACATAAAGACATCAATACTCAGGCATCCCAACAAACAATCATGTCTTTCAAAATATCAATGCTAAAGAATGTTATCCCTACAAAATCATATAGTCTTGTCATGCTCCATTTTCTTAACACAAAGTATTTATCATGCACAACCCCGATGACAAGCCGAGCAATTGGTTCATACTTTTTAACGCGCTTCAGGTTTTTCAACTTCACTCAATACATGAGTGCGAGCCATGGATATAGCACTATGGGTGGAATAGAATATGTTGGTGGAGGTTGCGTGGAGAAGACAAAAAAGGAGAAAGACTCACATCGACGAGGCTAATCAACGGGCTATGGAGATGCCCATCAATTGATGTCAATGCAAGGAGTAGGGATTGCCATGCAACGGATGCACGAGACTATAAGTGTATGAAAGCTCAAACTGAAAACTAAGTGGGTGTGCATCTAACTTGCTTGCTCATGAAGACCTTGGGCATTTGAGGAAGCCCATCATCGGAATATACAAGCCAAGTTCTATAATGAAAAATTGCCACTAGTATATGAAAGTGACAACATAGGAGACTCTCTATATGAAAAACATGGTGCTACTTTGAAGCACAAGTGTGGAAAAGGATATTAGCATTGCCCCGTCTCTCTTTTTCTCTCATTTTTTTGTTCTCTTTTTTTTGCGCTCTTTTTGGCCTCCTTTTTTTGCCCGGAATCTCATCCCGACTTGTGGGGGAATCATAGTCTCCATCATCCTTTCCTTACTGGGACAATGCTCTAATAATGATGATCATCTCACTTTTATTTACTTACAACTTAATATTACAACTCGATATCTAGAACAATATGACTCTATATGAGTGCCTCTGGTAGTGTACCAGGATGTGCAATGATCTAGCATAGCAAAGATATCAAAAAACGGACAAGCCATGAAAATATCATGCTAGCTATCTTACGATCATGCAAAGCAATATGACAATGAATGCTCAAATCATGTATATGATGATGATGGAAGTTGCATGGCAATATATCTCGGAATGGCTATGGAAATGCCATGATAGGTAGGTATGGTGGCTATTTTGAGGAAGATATAATGAGGCTTATGTGTGATAGAGCGTATCATATCACGAGGTTTGGATGCACCAGCGAAGTTTGCACCAACTCTCGAGGTGATAAAAGGCAATGCACGGTACCGAAGAGGCTAGCAAATTGCGGAAAGGTGAGAGTCCGTATAATCCATGGACTCAACATTAGTCATAAAGAACTCATATACTTATTGCGAAAGTTTATTAGCCCTCGAAGCAAAGTACTACTACGCATGCCCCTAGGGGGATAGATTGGTAGGAAAAGATCATCGCTCGTCCCCGACTGCCACTCATAAGGAAGACAATCAATAATAAATCATGCTCCAATATCATCGCATAACGAGAGACCATACGTGCATGCTTCGGGAATCACAAACCTTAACATTAATATTCTTACTAAACCACAATCATTCACTAGTACCTCCCACATATTACCATCTCTATATCACAAAACTATTGCAAGGAATCAAACATATCTTATTCAGTGATCTACAAGTTTTATCTAGGATTTTATGACTAACCATGTGAATGAACAATTCCTGTTGACTCTCTAAATAGATATAAGTGAAGCAAGAGAGTTCAATTCTTTCTACAAAAGGTTTGCCCACGCTCTAACAAATATAAGTGAGGCAAAAGAGCATTCTACAAATGGAGGTTTTCTATATGTAGAGAAACAGGCAATCCAAACTTCAAAAGATATAAGTGAAGCACATGAAGCATTCTATAAAAGCCATACTCAAAAGATATAAGTGAAGTGCAAAGAGCATTCTATAAATCAACCAAGGACTACCTCATACCAGCATGGTGCATGAAATAAAAGGAAAAATAAACACAAAAGACGCTCCAAGAATTTGTGCATATCATGTGACAAATAAAAAAATAGCTCCAAGTAAAATTATTGATGGTAGTTAGAAGAAAGAGGGGATGCCTTCCGGGGCATCCCCAAGCTTAGTTGCTTGGGAGTCTTTGAATATTAACTTGGCGGTGCCTCAGGCATCCCCAAGCTTAGGCTCTTGCCACTCCTTTTTCCTTCATCTATCGTGATCTCACCCAAAACTTGAAAACTTCAATCACACAAAACTTAACAAAACCCTCGTGAGATCCGTTAGTATAATAAAGCAAATCACCACTTTAAGTATTGTTACAAACCCATTCATATTTTATTTTTTCATTATACCTACTGTATTCTAACTTCTCCATGTCTTATACCAATGATAGAATCCATAGTTCCATCAAAACAAGCAAAATAATGCATCAAAAATAGAATCTGTCAAAAACAGAACAGTCTGTAGCAATCTGAACATTTACCATACTTTTGTAACTCTAAAAATTCATAAAAATTAGGAAAAAAATAAAAAATTTGCATAGCAATACTGTGTAAAAATTTCAGAAACTTTTGACATTCCAGTAAAAAATGTAAATTCACGCACCACAACCAAAGTTTCTGTTTTTGCACAACACATACCAAACAAACAATCTAATCATCCTAAAGGCAAATATTGGCACATTGTTTTTATAATACAATGGATTTGTACAAGGAGGTAATTATTTTTGATGAAAATTTTCTGTAATTCAATATTTGCAAAGTTTCCATGGGCATGAACAAAGTTCAAGGAGCTCCCCCACTTCAACGGTGCTCGTCTTTCTTACTTTCACTTTTGTTTTTGAAAAGTTTTAGGTTCCCCTCTATATTTTTTTGTTTTTAAACTTTTTAAAAGCACACAACAGAATAAAATTATTCTCTAAAACTTTTGGGTTGTCTCCCTGGTAGCGCTTTCTTTAAAGCCATTAAGCTAGGCATATAGTGCTCAAGTAATGGATCCACCCGGATCCCAAGGTATATCAAAGCCAATTTTAATTAATAATGATTTGTATTTTAGTAGTGAGCACAGAGTAATATATATCATGCAACAACGAAGTCTAACTCTCTTCCTATGCATTAGGATGTCATAAAAGAACAATTCATGCACATTAAGTAAAGGCCAATACATAGCATAAGTAGTTTCTTGCAATTTTATCGTATTGGAAACATAGAGAGGCGGAGATGTAATTCCTCTCTCATAATAATTGCAAGTAGGAGCAGCAAGCACATCCATATTATATTCATCAAAATCATCATGTGTAGTTGTCGGTGTACTAGAATGGGGGTACCCTAGTACCCCGTACTTGTGCACGGGCAGTAGTAGCATCCCGTGGCCAGGCTTGCGGGAGGACAGCCAAAGAGAAGCTCAAGATTATTAAGCCATTCAAGAACAAAGTATACAAAGCAAGAGTTAAGGCCCCGGCAAGAGGAGCTTGCCGGGAGGGACAGCTGAGGCCCAGCCTGAGGTTTGCTGTAGCAGAGTACTTGCCGCGGCAAGGTACTTGCCCCGGCAAGTCATTGGCTGCGGCAAGGTATTGGCTGCGGCAAGGTACTTGCCCCGGCAAGTTACCTTGCGCGGCAAGCTATGGGTTGCGGCAAGCTATCAGGTGCGGCAAGGTCTTGCCGCGGCAAGCGTTACTGTACCACTGTGCTACTGTGCCGCTCCGGTGCCTCTGCCAGCGTGGCGCTCTGGGTCCTTCCAAGCGTGTGTGGCAGGGCACTGTGTAGACGGCGGGACACTGTAGTTAGCGGTGCAGGAGCAGGTGGGATAGGCTTTTCCCACGCCCAAGACGTCCGGGTACGTGTATGTGGACAGCAAAGGCATGGGCATTTAATGCCCTTGTCCCCTGCCGTCTGTGGTAGGTAGGACATGTCATCCTGATAATAATGGCCTTACTGTAGCAACTTTCCACCTCTACCTTTACTGTTTGCCACCTGTTGGTGACCCCTTTGTGCATATAAAAGGAGGCCCATAGGCAACATGGAGGGGAGGAGGAACTGGGAGATGGAGAACTCCAGTATTGTACGCAGCTACTCGGTACTGTAGCGCTCCTGGAGCTAGAACAATCATACAGATAATAAACCAAAAAGCAGGAGTAGGGTTTTACGCATCCGTGCGGCCCGAACCTGGGTAAATCTCTCTCGTGCACTGTCGTGTTCTTTGCTAGATTTGCTCTTCGTGCGACCGTCTCTCCCTGCCGAACGTAAAGGGGTCCTTCCCTGGGTCCCATAGGTGATCGCGGATTCGTCCCCGACATCTTTGGCGCACCAGGTAGGGGGGGCAGAGGTTGTGTGAACCTAATCTAGCGATTTGCGCGTTAGTTTTTGGGCCATCCTCCGTCTTATGGCTCCAAAAAAGAAGACTTCAGCCATCGGTGCGTCTACGTCCAACCCGCCTGCTCCCATGCAGGAGGGTGCCGACGTGATTGCGGCTGCTGGGGGGACTGGAGAGCGACATTTCTGGAGCTCCTATTACCTCCACCTGTCCAAAACCGGGCCAGCAACGCCAATCTTGGCGCTGCTGGGTCTGGGAACGCAGCGCTGCTCGCTGCTGCTAGCCCTGCAAGCTCCAGAAACGGTGCTGCGCGTTCTGGAACGCCTGCGCCGGTTCAGACGCCGCGGCCTTCGCAAGAAGCCCGTGACAGGCAGCGTCCTGACGCCCCAGGTGCCAGGCGCTCCCTGGATAATGAACTTGCGCATCGATCTCGAGATGCGCGGGGTCACCATACGCAACAACACGTTGGCGGGGTCGAGGTGCGGTCGCCTGGGCGTGGAGATGCTCCTTCTAACACTGTTAGGAGTAAGAGCATCCCACAGTCCTCACGCCACTCGATACCTCCCTCACCAGCAGAAGCGTTGGCGCGTGCGCAGCTGCTCCTGAACTTCCCCCCACCAGCAGATAAGCTTGACGAGTGGAGGGCAACCATTCAGAGCCTTCTCAGCTTCGCTGATGCCGACCCGGTGCGTGCGGCCGACAAGAGAACTGGTAACAATGCTGTCACCAACAAGAACGGCGAGGGGGCAACAACCGTACACTCCCCACCCAGACGGCCTCGGTCGCCGACACGTCGAAACGACGCCCGTGGCGATGATTCCACGACGTCGTCTGACCCGCGAGCTCGTCGTGACCAGCGCCTCGTTCTTCAGGAACGCAGAGGAGAAGACGCTCGTACCACTATCGAGCGAAGGAGAGAAGCGCATCGTCAGTCCGACAGACGCGCAGGGCCCGCTGTTGACATGCATGAGCCAGGGGATCCTGGCGACTTGCCGTACGCGGTAAGTTGTCCAGCGTTCACCCGTGAGCTGCGGCAGGTCCAGTGGCCCAATCGCAAGGCTTTCAAGCCTGACGTGCCGGAGAAGTATGATGGCAAGACACACCCGTCGGAGTTCCTCAGCATTTACACCATTGCGGTGCAAGCTGCCGGGGGACGAGACGACAAGATTCTTGCTAACTACTTCCCGCTCGTGTTAAAGCGCAACGTCGTCTCATGGCTCATGCAGTTGCCGGAGAACTCCATTTCTTCATGGGCGGACCTGTGCCATCAGTTTGTTGGTGCCTTTACTGGCGGTCATCAACCTCATGGCCAGGAGAGTGATCTTCATCTCATCCCCCAGAAGGAAGGAGAGCCCCTGCGCAAATACATTCAAAGGTTCAGCCGCGTACAGTACAACATCCCAGATGTTCACCCCGCTGCGGTTATTAGCGCGTTCCATCAGAACGTGCGTAACCGCAAGATGCGGGAGGAAATGGCGATGACCAAGGTCAGAGACATTGGCCAGCTATATGCTCTCGCCGACAAGTGTGCGCGCGCTGAAGAGGGAAGGAAACTTCCCGGTGAAGGTGTTGGCGCAGGGGGAGCTCTGACAGCGAAGGTATCGCCCCGGCAAAGAAGGGCCGGCGGCGGAACAACAGGAAGAAAAAGGGCAAAGCTGTGCTTGCCGTCGAGCAGTCCAGCGGCAACGGCAGCGCCGACAAGGCCAAAGTCGAGGGCTCCGGCAAGGAGATTGCCGCGTGCGCCAACTGTCAGGCCTTGGCGGCTGCCGACAAGCAGGACGGCTCCGACAAGCAATATTGCAAGATCCACCGCACCAAGGGACACGATCTCCAGAACTGTCAACGAGTCGAGCAGCTTGTCGAACAGCAGAAAGCTGAGTATGAGAGGCGCGACAAGGAGAAGGCCCCAGAAGGTGCTGGCGTGTCCGGCAAGAAGCGCACTGCCCGAGGAGGGCGTCGCGGCAAGGCCAAGCAGCAGCAGAGAGACAGGCCTCCTCGTGGCCGCGACAAAGATGATGATGATGATGATCTAGATGATGAAGAATCCAGTGAGCACGAATTTCAGAAAGCCGCAGAAGTCTTGTGTGTTGACGGTGGTGCTTCGTTGCATTCTTCTCACCGCCAACTTAAACAGTGGGCGCGAGAGATCAATGCGGCGGAACCATCTGTTGACGCCAGAAAGCTTCTGAAGTGGTCCGACACGCCTATCGTCTTTGACATTGAGGACCACCCTGACCGCACAACGGCGGTCGGGTGCTTGCCGATGTTGGTTTCACCAACGATCCGCAACCTCAAGGTCATGAAGATGTTAGTTGACGGTGGGGCCGGCTTGAATCTGATTTCGCCCGCTGTGCTCCGGAAACTTCAAATCTCTGATGGAGAGCTTGAGGAAACTGGTACTTTCCAAGGAGTCAATCCAGGAAGGAGCAAGCCGAAAGGGAAGATCACGCTGCCAGTGACATTTGGCGGTGAGCTGAACTACCGGACCGAGAAGGTCACCTTTGATGTTGCCGATATTCCATTGCCTTATAATGGGATACTTGGCCGTCCAGCGCTCGCCAAGTTCATGGCAACCTCTCATTATGCCTACAACGTGTTGAAGATGCCAGGCCCAGTAGCTGTTATCGCAGTTCCCTGCGACAAGAAGGATGCGCTTATTTGCGCCGACAAGATCTACCGGGAAGCAGCTGCCGCAACTGCCGCCAAGGCACTTGCCGCTGAAGCTCTCGGCGGGGAGAATAAGAGGAAGTCCGGCAAGAGCTCCTGTGCCCACTCCGGCAAGCGCGCCTCTTCGGAGTGCTGCGCTGCCGTCGAGGACGCACCAGTGAGCTCCACCGGCAAGTGCAAGAAGAACAAAGCCGCTCCGCCGGCGACAAAGAAGGTGCCCACCAAGGAGGACGGCACTGGTGGTTCCTTCACCATCAGTGCCACACTTGACAACAAATAGGAAAGCGCGCTCGTTGCTTTCCTGCGGGCGAATGTCGACGTGTTTGCATGGCAACCGTCCGACATCCCCGGTGTTCCCAGGAAAGTAATTGAGCACCACCTTGCCGTTTGTCCCCACGCGAGGCCCGTCAAACAGAAAGCCAGAAAGCAAGCTATGGAGCGGCAAGAGTTTATTGCGGAAGAAATCAAGAAGTTGGAAGCAGCAGGCCTCGTCAGAGGAGTGCTCCATCCTACGTGGTTGGCCAATCCTGTTGTCGTGCGCAAAGTGAATGGAAAATGGAGGCTTTGTATTGATTTCACTGATGTCAATAAAGCTTGTCCCAAAGACCCATTTCCTTTGCCCCGCATAGACCAGATTGTTGACTCCACGGCAGGATGTGATTTGCTTTCATTTCTTGATGCATATTCAGGGTATCATCAAATCTTCATGGCTGAGGAAGATGAGGAAAAGACCGCATTTATCACACCCTGTGGCACATACTGTTTCGTACGTATGCCATTTGGTTTGAAAAATGCTGGTTCGACATTTGCAAGAGCCGTCCAGATTGCTTTTGAGCCTCAGCTACACAGAAATGTGGAAGCCTATATGGATGATATAGTGGTCAAAAGCAAAGACAGGGCTACTTTGGTTCAAGATCTAGAAGAAACTTTTGTAAATCTGCGCAAGATCAACCTGAAGCTCAACCCCGAGAAGTGCGTGTTTGGAGTTCCCTCCGGCAAGCTTCTCGGGTTCTTTGTGTCTCAACGTGGAATTGAAGCCAATCCTGACAAGATCAAAGCCATTGAGCAAATTGAAGCACCGAAGCGCGTCAAGGATGTACGACGACTTGCCGGCTGTGTTGCTGCTCTCAGTAGGTTTATCTCCAAGTCAGCTGAGCGCGCCCTGCCATTTTTCAAAATCTTAAAAAAGGCAGGTCCATTGAAATGGACTCCGGAGGCGGAGGCAGTGCTGCAAGACTTGAAGAGATACCTCTCCTCTCCTCCAACACTTGTCGCACCTAAACCACAAGAGAAGTTGTTGCTGTATCTAGCGGCAACCAATCAAGTGGTTAGTGCTGCGCTGGTAGCGGAGAGAGAGGTGGATGAGGAGGCAGTAACTGCGGCAAGCACGTCCAGCGACAAGCTGGGGGCTCCCCCGACAAGTTTTGCTGCCGATAAGGATTCGTCTGCGCAGTCAGGCGAAGTGATACAAAAGAAGAAAATGGTGCAGCGCCCGGTCTACTTTGTGAGCTCTCTTCTGCAGGGAGCTAGGTCAAGGTATTCTGGTGTGCAGAAACTGCTTTTCGGCCTTCTCATGACCTCGAGAAAGCTGCGCCATTACTTTCAAGCACATGAAGTTACCGTCGTCACTCGCTTCCCGCTGAAAAGGATTTTGCAAAATCCAGAAGCGACAGGTAGGATTGTCGAGTGGGCATTGGAATTGTCGAGCTTTGGTCTCAAGTTTGAGAGTACATCAACCATACAGAGCCGAGTTTTGGCAGAGTTTGTCGCAGAATGGACACCAACGCCAGACGAAGAAATCCCAGAGACGACTCTTCCCGGCAAGGAGACAAGCAAAGAGTGGCTTATGTACTTTGATGGTGCCTTTTCGCTGCAAGGCACCGGTGCTGGCGTACTGCTTGTCGCACCCACCGGAGAGCACCTCAAGTACGTGGTCCAAATGCACTTTCCCAAGGAACAGGCGACGAACAATACTGCAGAATATGAGGGGTTGCTTGCCGGTCTCAGGATCGCGGCAGACCTTGGGATCAAGAAGCTTATTGTCAGGGGAGATTCGCAGCTTGTCGTCAGGCAAGTCAACAAGAACTACCAATGCCCATTGATGGAAGCTTATGTAGATGAGGTGAGAAAGTTGGAGGAACGCTTTGACGGCCTACAAATGGAGCACGTCCCACGTGCTGAGAATGACATTGCCGATGGTTTGTCAAAGCGCGCCGCACTCAAATTGCCTGTAGAACCAGGCACTTTTGTGCTCCAACTAACTCAGCCATCCGTGACGCCATCAGTAGGGCAAGGCAGGAAGAGGAAGTTGGCTTCTGGCGACTACTTCCCAGCAGAGCTCCCCGAAGTCGCCGGCAAGAAGGCTGCCAAAGCCAGCGCCAAAGATGCAGAGGGGCAACTTGCTCCGACAAGGCCTCACGCTCTTGTCGTTGAAGCGGGTGCTCCTAGGCAAGAGGCAAAGGGGCAACTTGCGCCGACAAGACTTCGGGTCCTTGTCGTTGAAGCAGGCGCTCCTGATCGAAGCGCTGAGGAGCAAGATGCTCCGACGAGGCCTTGGGCTTCCGTCGTTGAAGCAACCGCTCCCGACGAACTTGTTGAAGGACAGCACGCTCCAGCAGGGCCCCAGGCTCTTGTCGTTGAAGCGGCTGTTCCTGCCAAGCTCGTCGGGGAACGGCCGGCTCTGGTAGAGCGACAAGCTCTTGCCGTAGGGCCTGATGTTCCCGCAGCAGAAGAAATGCCTTTAGTCCTCGTTGTCGAGCCACAGGCTCCAGCGTGGGCGCAGCAGATCGTCCGTTTCCTTCAGACAGGAGAACTTCCCGAAGAGCAGGAAGAAGCGGAGAAAGTAGCCCGATGGTCCAATATGTATCAATTTGTCGATGACATGCTGTGCAGAAAAAGACCAAACGGTGTGAAATTGAAGTGTATTCCCCGGGAAGAAGGACAGGAGCTGTTGGCGGAGATTCATGGAGGCATATGTGGTCACCACATAGGGTCAAGAGCCCTTGCTGGAAAGGCTTTCCGGCAAGGTTTTTTTTTGGCCCACCGCCCTCCAGGATGCAACTGCACTAGTAACCAAGTGTGAAGCGTGCCAGTTTCATTCCAAGCAGATTCATCAGCCAGCTCAAGCTCTCCAGACAATCCCTCTCTCCTGGCCATTTTCGGTCTGGGGGCTCGACATCCTCGGCCCCTTTCCCCGTGCCACCGGGGGCTTCGAGTACTTGTATGTGGCCATCGACAAGTTTACGAAGTGGCCGGAAGTGGAAGCGGTGAGGAAAGTGACAGCACAATCAGCCATCAAGTTCTTCAAGGGAATTGTTTGTCGCTTTGGTGTTCCTAACAGGATCATCACCGACAACGGTACCCAGTTCACGAGCCATGCCTTCATGCAGTATGTCGAAGACCTTGGCGCCAAGGTCTGTTTCGCTTCTGTTGCTCACCCCCGAAGCAACGGTCAAGCTGAAAGGGCAAATGCTGAAGTGCTGCATGGGCTCAAGACGAGAACTTTCGACAGGCTGCGCAAGTGCGGCAAGAACTGGATCGAGGAGCTGCCAGTGGTTCTTTGGTCGATCAGGACGACGCCAAATCGAGCTACTGGCCAGACGCCTTTTGCTCTAGTTTATGGAGCAGAGGCAGTTCTCCCCACGGAACTCGTATACGGGTCACCTCGAGTGCTCGCTTACGATGAGCTTGAGCAAGAGCAACTGCGGCAAGACGACGCTGTGCTCCTCGAGGAGGATCGTCTTCAGGCTGCTGTGAGAGTTGCTCGCTACCAGCAAGCTTTGCGTCGCTACCATAGCCGCAAAGTTAATGCCAGAAGTCTCGAGGAAGGCGACCTTGTTCTTCGGCGCGTTCAGTCGGCCAAGAATTCAAACAAGTTGACGCCAAAGTGGGAAGGCCCTTATCGGGTGAAACGAGTCACCAGGCCCGGCGCTGTCCGCCTGGAGACTGAGGATGGCATTCCAGTGATCAATTCCTGGAACATTGAGCATCTTCGTAAGTTTTTTCCATAAGGCGCGGTTGCCGGGCCCTTCCCCGGCAACCACCTTTTGTACAAGTATTGCCGCTGTTGCATGTAATCCTTTGTACAAAGCCAGGCGCAGACCCTGTGCATAAATAAAGCTTTTGTATTTCGCAGTTTTTGACGATTTCATGTTTACTTTTATTTTGCATGATTATCTGACATACTGTGCAGTACAGCATCCCCGGTAAGCATTAACGAGCCGCCAAGCTCCTATATCTTTATTTTCTCTTCTTTCTTTTTCTCGAAGAGACAGAAGCTTCCCTCGCGCACAAGTTTGCCGGGGGGGATGGGATAATGATATGGACCAGGCGTGGACCAGGCGTCGTTCAAAGAAACTTTGCCTTGCCGGGAAGAAGACAGCGGCAAGCAGTGACAAGACCTTGCCGCGGAGAGATCAGCGACAAAGCTAAGTGCCAAAGTTTGAACAATCAAATTCTTTTTTATTTTCAAGGTTATTTTCCTTGAACGATACTACTCTTTGTATGGAAAACCTGTGCGCGACGGAACCTAAGCGTAATCGGTCGCGCCCTTACCTTGTTTCGAGTCCGCTCAACAACCTAAGTGGCTGCACTGAGCGTGACAAGGTTGCTTGCCGGCAGCGGCACCGCCAGCAGGCTGCTGAGGTCCCGCACCCAGCGCTCGCGGCAATAGTGCGCGCACCGGCAAGTTCCCTATAAGCGTAGGGCAAGTACACACAACGAAAGAAATTGCTCAAGGGAGATGACATGCATTAACTCCAAAATATTGCAAGTTATATTACAAGATAAGTTGCCGTGGCTTAAACAGATTGTTCTTTAACATGTCTACCGGCGGCAAGGAGCGAGAAGAATGGGCTCTCTAATTGCGGTGCTCGCCTTCGACTCTCTGGATTTGGTCCACCCTCTCCACGATGGGCGCGACAAGGGCCTCTAGTGGCGCGGGGTCGTATCCCTTCGGCAAGCTTTTGAAGATGTTGCTGAAGTCGACGCCCGGGTTTCTGTATGCTATCTTCACCAACAACCTCCGGAGAACTCCCCGGCAAAGCCTGCGTGACTCGTCGGCCAGTTGAGCCTTGTGATTGACTTGGAGCTGTTGGAGTGCTTCTACTACTCCGTCGAAGAACTCGGCTAGCTTGACGCTAGTTTGCGTGTTCTTGTCGGTGGAGTACCCGAAGTCCGGCACCTTCAGGGCAGTCAGCTCCTTGTCGATGTCCTCGGCGGCGCTAGCAAGCCTGTCTGTGAAGATCCCCACGTTATCCCTGAACTTCTTGTGGGTTGCAATAGCGTCTTGAAGCAGACCCTTTTCCTTCTGGAGCTCTGTCATTAGAAGCCCTTCGCGCTTTCTGGTGGTGTCGAGCGTCTCCTTTAGCGTGGTCAGCTTCAGCTTCAGATCTGCTCTGGAGTCGTTGGCGGTGGCAAGTAGATTGTTCTTCTTGGCTATGGTAACTTGCATCTCCGCCAAAGTGTGGGTCACCTTTGCCCTCTCACTTTCAAGCGTTGAGAGCTTGTCACCGTTTGCCTTGAGGGCGGCCTCTAGTCTTGCCACTTTCTCCTCCGTTTCCTTCCTGTTCACTTCTGCAGCAGCGACAGCGTTGGTGGCCTCCACCAACTTGCTGGCGTACTCCTGGGCCAAGGCTTCGATTTCCTTCTGGTGTTTTTGTGCCTGCCCCTGGGTCCGCTCTGCGACAAGTCTTGCCACCTCCTCGTCTTTCTGCTGGAGGGTTTCGGCAAGTTTCCTCTTGCGCTCGGCAAGTTCTTCTTCGTGGGCATCAAGGTCCACTTTCCGCTGGTTCAGATTACCGGCCTGAGCAGACAACTCCTTGGCGGTCTCCTCCTGTTTTTGTTCAATGTCTTGCTTCATCAGGAGGAGGGCCTGCCGTTCTTTGGCTAGCTGTGCCCGCTTGACCTCTAACGCATTAAGAGATCGCGCGCGGACGTCCGCCAAGATCTCCGCGCGCCTCAACATGTCAGCTTCGGCCTTCTCGATGAGCGCCTCCCTGGAAGCTAGCTTCTCCCGTCGGGCGCGATGAAGATTCAGCAGCTTTTGAAGCAGTTGCTCCTCTTCAGACGTGCTGCTGCTGCTGGCGCCTGGCGCATCCACAAGCTGGAGCCCGGCAGCGGCAAGGATCTCCTCGTCCACAACATCCTCCTCGGTTGGCGCTCTGGAGCCCACCGTCCAGGGGAGGCTGACGTAGACGTTCTCGCCGACCCGGATGTATTTGCTTGGCGGAGGCGAGTTGGGCACTGCCGCCTCGTCAGTGGTTGAGGGACCCGTGGTCGGAGTAGCGCCTGGCGCTCCTGTGGCCTCAGGGCCGTCAGTACGACCACCGGCTCCCTCGCCGGCCTCCTCAGCAGCCTTCTGGGTGGCCTCAGCTTCAGCAGCCTTGGCGGCTTCATCGGTGGGCGCCTTGGCGGTATTATCCTCGGCGGCCTTGCCGGCCTCTTCGGCAGCCCTGGCAGTTTCTTCGTCGGCAAGCTTGTCGGCTGCCAGCTTGTCGGCCTTGGCAGCGGCGGCCTTGGCGGCCTCGTCGTCGACGGCCCCTGTGGTGTTCTCCTCGGCAGAAGAGTCAATGTTCATTGGCTCCACCGAGGAGGGCTCTGCCAACCCGAGAAGTAAAGCAAAAAGAGCTTCAGGAAGAAATTCAAGAAGACAAAAGAAAGAAAGCAGAAAGAGTTTTGCGGCAAGTGGGTTTACCCGTGTTGAGCTCAGGAGCGGTGGGCTCTCCTCCCCCGTCAACGTTTGTCATTGGGGTGGGGTCGCCAGCGCTGGTGCTTGGCACTTCGGCGCTTGCCGGCTCCTCCTCGTGGCTCGGCTCGCTAGTGGGAGCCCTTACCGGAGATCTTCTCCTTGGCGGTGTGGTCGAGGGGGGTGGTACTTCTGGAGCACCTTCAGATGGCTCCACTTGCTGCTCCTCTCCTACACGCCCAAAGATGTCAGTGACAAAATGCTTGTTCCTCAGCGACCGCCAGCGAAAGGTAGTTGAAATACTTACGCTGGGGATTGCGCTGGGGGCTGCGACGAGGGCTGGGCTCCGAGCTGGTCGGGATGGTCTCAGACGCTCTCCCGGTGGTTGCCGTGGGCTCATCTTCGACGACCACCACGGTCTTGCTCGTCGAGACCTTAGCTCTCTTCCTTGTCCTCTCCGCCAAGGTTTCCTCCCTGCGGAAGCAAGGCCGGAGCGTGACAAGTGAGGACAGAAACAAAACCTTACAAAGATTGAGGGTCGCGGCAAGGGAACTTACTCTTCCTCGTCGTCCTCTTCGCTGAGAGCGGAAAAATCAAAGTCTGCCTCCGTGTGAGGAGGGGGGGGGAGGGGGAGCTGGGCTCCTTGGCCGCTTGGCGGGGGTAGTAGCAGCGGTCTTTGATGACCCTGCTCCAGTTGCCGGGGCCGAGTGAGACGCTCCCGCAGCACCAGCCCTTGCCGCGGTCGAGCGTGTCGAACGGCGCTCCGGCGGTTGTTGAACTTCTTGCCGCTCAGCCACTTTGCCAAGCCTGCGAAGGCGTTTCCTCCTCAGAGGGGCTGGGGACTCTGACTGCGGTGGGCTTTCGGTGCCCTCCTCGGAAGAGGAGCCCTCATCCTCCGAGCTGCCTGACTCGTCGGCAGGCTGGCTTGGCCCGACATCCTTGCCGGGTGCGGCGAGCTCGCCCTTCCCGGCAAGCATCCCCTGCTCGGCAAGGCTCTCCTTTTGTGCCTCGTCGAGCTCCGCCAAAGTATAACCAAAATCGCCAGCTTCCCTGGCGAGCCTGTCCTCCTCCACTCTTCGAGCAATGAATTCTATTTCTTGCTCAGTGGTGTTGCGGACGAGCCACTCCTCCACCCGGACCTGCTTTTCGACCGTGGAGTCAAAGAATCGCCGCACGTCTTCTTCGAGCGGCACGTCCCAAGTTGCTTCAACGCTGTGCGCATTGCAGAGCGGCATCATAGCGATGATTGCACTCAATGCGGAGTTGTTGCAAAGGGGCACGATGTGCTTTGGCAGCGTGAACGCCTTGTCGTGCTTCTCTGGATCTGTCTCTTGCTTGAACAGTTCTCGCATGAAGAAGTCGTGCTGCAGAACTGTGAAGTTGTTGATCAGTCCAGGGCGCAGCCGCATGATATCGGCTGGGTTCTTCCAATCAGAGGCCGGCCTTCCTCTCTGCTGCAGAGGAGCAATGCGGCGGCGGAGGAAGTCTGCGCCAACCATCCCTATGGTGAGCCCGGCCTCCCTGAGCCGTATGATCCTGGTAGCGGCAATCTCCAGCTTTTTGTCCTGGGGATCCAGATCGCTCCAGTCCGTGCCACGCGCTGCTGGGGTCTTGCGAAGCTCACAGTATGGTGGCGGCTCGTCGTCAATGATCCAACACCATTCAGACCGGATTTCTCCCCATCTTGGGCGGAGATCCCCCTTCAGATAATGCTCCTTGGCGCCCAATCTTGAAACGAACGAGACGCCAACAGTGAGAGGCTCCCCCTTTTTAGGACGGGGAGTGAAGTAATGCCTGAACAGCGCGGTGTTGGGTGCGACGCCGACGAAGTTCTCGCATAGATGCGCAAATATTGCCATGGTGGACACGGCATTCGGTGTGAGATCCGGCAGAGGGAGATTGAAGGTGTACATGACGTCGCTGAAGAAATCCGAGTACGGTGGGCAGAGCCCGCACCAAAAGTAGCAAGCGAAGAAGGGGTACTTGCTCACTTCGCTCTCGTCGGTGGCTGGGCGAACGCGGGTGGCCGGATGCGCCTTGGTCCTCACGGCCCACATGCCTTGGAACTTGGCCTTCAGATCCGCCCCCGTGAGCGTCGGAGCGAAGAGCGCGTACTTCTGCCTCTTCAACTGCGCCTGGGTCTCCGTCCTTGAGGACTTCCCCGTCTTCCCCTTTTCTCCTTTGGGAGGCATGGCGAAGGCGGAGCTGAGGACCGAGGGAGATGCGGACGCGCGCGGTGGCGGAGGATTGGGAAACCGCTTTGTTTTGGAGCGGAGGAAGAAGAAGGCGGAGATTTGGAGATCGAGAATGGTGAGAGGGGTGTGTGAGTGCTTCTGCAGGTCCCTCCTTTTATGGGGAAAGATGCGGAACCATCCGCCCCTTCGTCATTCGAGATAACTGCGCACGCTTCCCACGCTCCGCATTCAACGCGCGACGCATGGGAGAGCGTGCAATTAAACAACATAGAGACGTTTCGGCTTATCCCAGCCACGCGTGCCCGTGCACTGTTTGGGCCTGGCCCAACAACGCCCGGCACCGTGTGTGGCCCAGGCCCGGGGGCTCCTGTCGGTGTACTAGAATAGGGGTACCCTAGTACCCCGTACTTGTGCACGGGCAGTAGTAGCATCCCGCGGCCAGGCTTGCGGGAGGACAGCCAGAGAGAAGCTCAAGATTATTAAGCCATTCAAGAACAAAGTATATAAAGCAAGAGTTAAGGCCCCGGCAAGAGGAGCTTGCCGGGAGGGACAGCTGAGGCCCAGCCTGAGGTTTGCTGTAGCAGAGTACTTGCCGCGGCAAGTCATTGGCTGCGGCAAGGTATTGGCTGCGGCAAGATAGCAGCTGCGGCAAGGTACTTGCCCCGGCAAGTTACCTTGCGCGGCAAGCTATGGGTTACGGCAAGCTGTCAGGTGCGGCAAGGTCTTGCCGCGGCAAGCGTTACTGTACTACTGTGCTACTGTGCTGCTCCGGTGCCTCTGCCAGCGTGGCGCTCTGAGTCCTTCCAAGCGTGTGTGGCAGGGCACTGTGTAGACGGCGGTACACTGTAGCTAGCGGTGCAGGAGCAGGTGGGATAGGCTTTTCCCACGTCCAAGACATCCGGGTACATGTATCTGGACAGCAAAGGCATGGGCATTTAATGCCCTTGTCCCCTGCCGTCAGTGGTAGGTAGGACATGTCATCCTGGTAATAATGGCCTTACTGTAGCAACTTTCCACCTCTACCTTTACTGTTTGCCACCTGTTGGTGACCCCTTTGTGCTTATAAAAGGAGGCCCATAGGCAACGTGGAGAGGAGGAACGGGGGAGATGGAGAACTCCAGTATTGTACGCAGCTACTCTGTACTGTAGCGCTCCTGGAGCTAGAACAATCATACAGATAATAAACCAAAAAGCAGGAGTAGGGTTTTACGCATCCGTGCGGCCCGAACCTGGGTAAATCTCTCTCGTGCACTGTCATGTTCTTCGCTAGATTTGCTCTTCGTGTGACCGTCTCTCCCTGCCGAACGTAAAGGGGTCCTTCCCTGGGTCCCATAGGTGATCGCGGATTCGTCCCCGACATCTTTCGAGGAGGGGGAGCTGGGCTCCTTGGCCGCTTGGCGGGGGTAGTAGCAGCGGTCTTTGATGACCCTGCTCCAGTTGCCGGGGCCGCGTGAGACGCTCCCGCAGCACCAGCCCTTGCCGCGGTCGAGCGCGTCGAACAGCGCTCCGGCGGTTGTTGAACTTCTTGCCGCTCAGCCACTTTGCCAAGCCTGCGAAGGCGTTTCCTCCTCAGAGGGGCTGGGGACTCTGACTGCGATGGGCTTTCGGTGCCCTCCTCGGAAGAGGAGCCCTCATCCTCCGAGCTGCCTGACTCGTCGGCAGGCTGGCTTGGCCCGACATCCTTGCCGGGTGCGGCGAGCTCGCCCTTCCCGGCAAGCATCCCCTGCTCGGCAAGGCTCTCCTTTTGTGCCTCGTTGAGCTCCGCCAAAGTATAACCAAAATCACCAGCTTCCCTGGCGAGCCTGTCCTCCTCCACTCTTCGAGCAATGAATTCTATTTCTTGCTCAGTGGTGTTGCGGACGAGCCACTCCTCCACCCGGACCTGCTTTTCGACCGTGGAGTCAAAGAATCGCCGCACGTCTTCTTCGAGCGGCACGTCCCAAGTTGCTTCAACGCTGTGCGCATTGCAGAGCGGCATCATAGCGATGATTGCACTCAATGCGGAGTTGTTGCAAAGGGGCACGATGTGCTTCGGCAGCGTGAACGCCTTGTCGCGCTTCTCTGGATCTGTCTCTTGCTTGAACAGTTCTCGCATGAAAAAGTCGTGCTGCAGAACTGTGAAGTTGTTGATCAGTCCAGGGCGCAGCCGCATGATATCGGCTGGGTTCTTCCAATCAGAGGCCGGCCTTCCTCTCTGCTGCAGAGGAGCAATGCGGCGGTGGAGGAAGTCTGCGCCAACCATCCCTATGGTGAGCCCGGCCTCCCTGAGCCGTATGATCCTGGTAGCGGCAATCTCCAGCTTTTTGTCCTGGGGATCCAGATCGCTCCAGTCTGTGCCACGCGCTGCTGGGGTCTTGCGAAGCTCACAGTATGGTGGCGGCTCGTCGTCAATGATCCAACACCATTCAGACCGGATTTCTCCCCATCTTGGGCGGAGATCCCCCTTCAGATAATGCTCCTTGGCGCCCAATCTTGAAACGAACGAGACGCCAACAGTGAGAGGCTCCCCCTTTTTAGCACGGGGAGTGAAGTAATGCCTGAACAGCGCGGTGTTGGGTGCGACGCCGACGAAGTTCTCGCACAGATGCGCAAATATTGCCATGGTGGATACGGCATTCGGTGTGAGATCCAGCAGACGGAGATTGAAGGTGTACATGACGTCGCAAAAGAAATCCGAGTACGGTGGGCAGAGCCCGCACCAAAAGTAGCAAGCGAAGAAGGGGTACTTGCTCACTTCGCTCTCGTCGGTGGCTGGGTGAACGCGGGTGGCCGGATGCGCCTTGGTCCTCACGGCCCACATGCCTTGGAACTTGGCCTTCAGATCCGCCCCCATGAGCGTCGGAGCGAAGAGCGCGTACTTCTGCCTCTTCAACTGCGCCTGGGTCTCCGTCCTTGAGGACTTCCCCGTCTTCCCCTTTTCTCCTTTGGGAGGCATGGTGAAGGCGGAGCTGAGGACCGAGGAAGATGCGGACGCGCGCGGTGGCGGAGGATTGGGAAACCACTTTGTTTTGGAGCGGAGGAAGAAGAAGGCGGAGATTTGGAGATCGAGAATGGTGAGAGGGGTGTGTGAATGCTTCTGCAGGTCCCTCCTTTTATGGGGAAAGATGCGGAACCATCCGCCCCTTCATCATTCAAGATAACTGCGCACGCTTCCCACGCTCCGCATTCAACGCGCGACGCGTGGGAGGGCGTGCAATTAAACAGCATAGAGACGTTTCGGCTTATCCCAGCCACGCGTGCCCGTGCACTGTTTGGGCCTGGCCCAACAACGCCCGGCACCGTGTGTGGCCCAGGCCCGGGGGCTCCTGTCGGTGTACTAGAATAGGGGTACCCTAGTACCCCGTACTTGTGCATGGGCAGTAGTAGCATCCCGTGGCCAGGCTTGCGGGAGGACAGCCAAAGAGAAGCTCAAGATTATTAAGCCATTCAAGAACAAAGTATACAAAGCAAGAGTTAAGGCCCCGGCAAGAGGAGCTTGCCGGGAGGGACAGCTAAGGCCCAGCCTGAGGTTTGCTGTAGCAGAGTACTTGCCGCGGCAAGGTACTTGCCCCGGCAAGTCATTGGCTGCGGCAAGATAGCAGCTGCGGCAAGGTACTTGCCCCGGCAAGTTACCTTGCGCGGCAAGCTATGGGTTGCGGCAAGCTGTCAGGTGCGGCAAGGTCTTGCCGCGGCAAGCGTTACTGTACCACTGTGCTACTGTGCCGCTCCGGTGCCTCTGCCAGCGTGGCGCTCTGGGTCCTTCCAAGCGTGTGTGGCAGGGCACTGTGTAGACGGTGGTACACTGTAGTTAGCGGTGCAGGAGCAGGTGGGATAGGCTTTTCCCACGCCCAAGACGTCCGGGTATGTGTATGTGGACAGCAAAGGCATGGGCATTTAATGCCCTTGTCCCCTGCCGTCAGTGGTAGGTAGGACATGTCATCCTGATAATAATGGCCTTACTGTAGCAACTTTTCACCTCTACCTTTACTATTTGCCACCTGTTGGTGACCCCTTTGTGCATATAAAAGGAGGCCCATAGGCAACGTGGAGGGGAGGAGGAACTGGGAGATGGAGAACTCCAGTATTGTACGCAGCTACTCGGTACTGTAGCGCTCCTGGAGCTAGAACAATCATACAGATAATAAACCAAAAAGCAGGAGTAGGGTTTTACGCATCCGTGCGGCCCGAACCTGGGTAAATCTCTCTCGTGCACTGTCGTGTTCTTCGCTAGATTTGCTCTTCGTGCGACCGTCTCTCCCTGCCGAACGTAAAGGGGTCCTTCCCTGGGTCCCATAGGTGATCGCGGATTCGTCCCCGACAGTAGTAGTAAAACGCAACCCATCAATATAATCCTTAATAAGTGCAAACTTCTCCGATATAGTGTAGTTGGGAGAATTCAAAAAGATAATAGGACTATCATGTGTGGGTGCAATAGCAACAATTTCTTTCATAACATAAGGAACTATAGCAAGTTCATCTCCATAAGCATAATTCATATTGGCATGTTGGCCACAAGCATAGCAAGCATCAATTTCATCAAAAAGGGTTAATTCAAACGAATCCAAGGGATCATAGCAATCATCATAGCATTCATCCTTCGATAAGCACGAAGGGAAATTAAACAATGTATGAGTTGAAGAGTTACTCTCATTATAAGGTGGGCACAGGTAGCTAATCCGCTCTTCCTCCTTTTGTTCTTGGCTCTCCTCGTCAACTTTTTCATCTAATGAGCTCACAGTGTCATCAATTTCTTCTTCCATAGATTCCCGCAAAATATTAATCTCTTCTTGGACAGCGGAGACTTTCTCCATAAACTCATTAATATCGGCATTATATTCATAATTCTCATAGCAATATTTAAGTATAGCATAATTTTCAGGTCTGTAAACAGCATCATCATAATTTTTACACTTTTCAAACAAAGATTCAATTTCATAAGCACCCTTAAAAGCAACAAATTCTTCTATTCGTTCCACATCATAGTAATCATATATACCATTAGCATAAGAAGCTAAGGTTTCATTATCTCTAAATTTACATGAAAAGGGAAGGTGTGGAGCCTTCATCCTAGAGCAACAAGTATAATCATATCTCAAGCATAAATTCCAAGCATACCAACGCAACATTTCAATTTGATCCCATAAGAGTTTTCCTTTTTGAGTCAAGCAATAATCCCTAAAGTATTCACGTTGATCCAATGTGTCTCCCATTATCAAGTTAAATGGGGTTTTCTCAGGATTATCAAAGTAGTGTTTAATATTTTTCACATAACAAGCATCGAGGGTTTTAGGAGGTTCCCCATCTCCATGAGTAGCAAGTACACCTAATTTTTCTGGTATTTCGTGTTCCATATCCATAACTATAGATAAAGAAGAACTTAGAACAGAAAATAAAATCTACTTAGTGATAAAGCAAACAAGCACACACAGGAATACTAACCCCACACTATTGCTCACCGGCAACGGCGCCAGAAAAAGGTCTTCATAACCCACAAGTATAGGGGATCAATTGTAGCATTTCTCGATAAGTAAGAGTGTCGAACCCAACGGGGAGCTAAAGGTAGAATTTATATTCCCTTCAAGTTCTATCGACCACTGATACAACTCTACGCACGCTTATTGTTCGCTTTACCTAGAACAAGTATGAAACTATAAGTACTTTGTAGGTGTGAAGGGATAGGTTTGCAAGATAATAAATAACACGTAAATAAAAGCTAGGGGTTGTTTAGATAAAGAAACAATTAAGTTAATCATTATTGCAATTTTATATGAGGGAGAGGCATGAGCTAACATACTTTCTCTACTTGGATCATATGCACTTATGATTGGAACTCTAGCAAGCATCCGTAACTACTAAAGATCATTAAGGTAAAACCCAACCATAGCATTAAAGTATCAAGTCCTCTTTACTCCCATACACAACAACCCACTTACTCGGGTCTGTGCTTCTGTCACTCATGCCACCCACCATAAGATAATCTTGAACGTATTGCAACACCCTACATCGGGGATCCCTCATGCTTACGCGACACGGAGAGCACCATAGGAAATCACCAATAATAAAACATACAACTCAAACCAATCACGATCATCAATCAACCCATAGGACAAAACGGATCTCCTCAAACATCATAGGATAGCCACATATCACTGGATAATAATATATAGCATTGAGCACCATGTTTAAGTAGAGATTACAGCAGGGAGAAGAGGTGTTACACCGCTGCATAGCGGGGGAGAGAGTTGGTGATGACGGCGGCGAAGTTGTTGCTGTAGATCGCCGTCACGATGATGGCCCCGGCGGCGTTCCAGCGCCACCGGGAGAGAGCCCCCCTCCATCTTCTTCTTCCTTGGCCTCCCCCCTAGATGGGAGGAGGGTTTCCCCTTTGGTCCTTGGCCTCCATGGCGGCGGAGGCCCCTCCAAGATTGGATCTCTCTCTCTCTCTCTCTGTTCTCTTCTGTTTCTGTGCTCCTCTTTTCTGGCCTTTCACCGTTTCTTAAATTCCTGGAGATACGTAACTCCGATTGGGCTGAAATTTTAACACGACTTTTATCCGGATATTATCTTTCTTGTAGAGAAAGAAGGGCACCAACCTCCATACGGGGTGGCCACAAGCCTGCCAGGCACGCCCAGGCTAGGGGGCGCACCCCTAGGGCTTGTGGGCCCCTCGGGCATAGTCTTGCGTTGATTCTTTTTCCAAAAAATCACATATATTCCAAAATAAATCTCCATAAATTTTTATCATGTTTGGACTTCGTTTGGTATGGATATTCTGCGAAACAAAAAACATGCAACAAACAGGAACTGGCACTGGGCACTGGATCAATATGTTAGTCCCAAAAATAATATAAAAAGTTGCCAAAAGTATATGAAAGTTGTAGAATATTGGCATGAAACAATAAAAAATTATAGATACGACGGAGACGTATCACACGTTGACTGGTCAATGGGCCCAGGGGGACCCATATGTCATACTCTGTTTCTTTAACATTGTTTAAACTAAGCTAATTAAGTTTATTTAGGGTGTGGGTCTAGGCTGTCAGTTTCTGTTCTAATTATTAGCTTTATTTAAAACTGAAGTTTAATTAGGCGGTGGGGCTCGACCGTTAGTGGCACAACAGAGTATTTAGCGGCTAATTAAACCGGGTTTAGCCGATGTTGAGCCGCCGGTATCGGCCAGACACGGCGAAGAACGCCGGAATCGCGGCAGGGGCCATGCTTGATGTGCTGGTGGTTGCTCTAGAACAGCCACAGCTTGGCGCATCCAATGTTGGCGACGGCCCGGCCGGAGGTGGTCCACAGACGCGGCGTCGGCGAGCTGAGCAGCGGTGTGCTTCGTCATGCGCGACTGCGTGAGCGGCAGTGATGTGGGCAGAGGCCAGGGGCATGCGCGGGCAGCGGCGAGCGCGTGTCAGGTCGCGGGGTGCGGCGGGACGCGGGCGATGACGGGCCCGTCGCGGGAGTAGGGGGGTCGAGGGGATCGGGGCTCACAGAGATGCTCGAGGGGGGATCGGCGAGGACGAGGGCGGTCGGAGAGCGGCGGGTCGAGCGGCGGCCGGAGGTTGCCGAGGCGCTAGAGAAGGGATCAGGCGCAGAGAGCTCCTCTCCCTGGCGCGGTATGTGCGTGCATGTGGGTGGCGGCGGATGAGGGAGTGAGGGGATCGGTCAGAGGGTTGGGTGCGGGCTAGGGTTAGATAGGGGTAGGTGGGCCTAGCAGGCCGGCCTGTGGCCTAAGGCCCAGGGGGAAGAGGGGGGTTTGATCTTTATATATATATATATATATATATTTCTTTTTTTTCTTTTTCTATTTTTTGTTTTATATTTCTTTTAGCAATAAACCATTTTTGTAAAAAGTGTGGCTAGTCTCAAAATTTAGTATGCAATATACCTCACTGCCACAAAAAGTTTGGAAGTGATTTGAATTACTTTGGATTTTGTTTAAATGGCAAAGGTTAATTTAAAAGTTGTTGGTCCTGTTACAAATATGTTTAGGCCATTTTAAAATATTAAAATGAGGTTGGTTCTTACATGAAAATTAGTTAGTGAATATTTGCAACATCATGAACATTTTTTATTTACTGTTTGAAGAAATAATTTATTTGACTTTAATTTAAACTTGAAAGTGGATTTGATTTTTATCAAGTGGCTATTTGGCTTAGTTAAACTTGATGACATGGCACCATTAGTGTGAGGTCACTGTAGCATGACACTGGGGGCATTACAAATCTCCTCCACTAAAAGAAATCGCGTCCCAAGATTTAAGAGGTGGAGTAAGGGGGGAAGTTCTTGTTATGAAATTCTACGGATCTTCTCGGTCTTGGTTGCTCTTCTCAAAGAGCTCAGTCCATTATGTTGATGCCTTTATTTCTCTGCTTCAGGTCATCATGATGAAGTCATCATCCTTTCTTCGGGAACCCCATCGTACTTACGAAAGACAAGGGGAAATTTCGGAAGAACGGACCTTACTAGGTTGGGATCTGGTAGATAGCATAGCGAATGTGGTAGAAAGTATCTCTCGAATTGAACTTAAGAGAATATCGAGAGCAAAATAATAAGGTACCATGAGAAGTTTTGAACGGGCAGGCAATCATTCGATGCCTAATCAGAAGGTGAAATGGGTTCAGAGCAACGAAATAAATATCGCGTTTGATACCAGAGTAGACCATCTCTATGAAGGTGGCTCGTGAATTACATATGAAGCCAAGCGTGAGGAATAACTTTTGGAAACAGGGATGTACAGGAGAGTCAGGTTTCAATCTTGTGGAACTGTGTGTTATGGGCCCACCATGTGGGTTAAAAGTAGGAAGGGCGCTGACATCTTGCACAGTCATGATAGCAAGGCATGTCAGAGGATAGCCTGTCAGTTATGTTGGCAACAACGTTGGTACCAAGAGCGAGGGACGAGGAGAACCCTTTTCCTGCTCGCAAGGCGAGGCAGACCAATAGGCAAAGTTCTCGTCCATCGGGGGTTACCGGAATGTCATCAACAATAGTAACAGGGTCTTACCGACAGAGTTGTACACCGAGGTGTTTACATAAGCAGGGAAATATTACTGCTTATATCATATAGACCACAACAAAGGTTGATCAAAACAATGGAAAGGAAAATGTGATTATCAGATTAAACAAACCAATGGAAAGCGAAATGTGTTTAAACACAAGTATTAGGAGTATATCCTTCACAAGAGCAAGCAGAGCAGGATATACATGATAGGACAGCAAGTAGATAACCACTTCCGTAAAGGGGCGAGGAAATTCATGACGTTACCCATACAATGGTGTTTGGATAATTGATCAAGAAACATTTAGCATTATGCTTCCATTGTTCTTGTTGATGTTTGAGTACCACAGTCATGCTTCGGGGTAGCATCGACATGGTCATCTGTTTAAGGTCGGAGTTTGGAAACACAATGATCCAGCAGGAACTGCTAGAACAACTCGTACAATTTTATCATGGAAAAGATGAGGATGTGGCCGATGGGCTCAGCAACAACTCATCGAGATTTCCATAAACATGGATATCCACAATTAAGTAAACAAGGTGATAATATTGGACATACTGAAGTATATAATGAAGTATGTTCGCGGTGAACATCCACACATTGGTACATTGAGCTGCTATACAAATGGTTTTTATCACCTTTCCGCGATGGCATTTTAAACCGTCGTCTAGTGAGTGTGGAACATAGGGGGGTCCTTCCCACACGACCCAGAAACCATCGGGGATAGACCCTCCGGTCACAAACGCTACGCAAAATGAGCTCATGTGCGATCGGGCTAGCCATCACATACAATTATACAGGCCCAATCATTTCCGTTCGTAAGTACATCCCACACAGTGAATCCCAGAGAACTGTTTCCCTTCGTATGTACATCCCACATAGTCAATCCACGGAATACATTTCTGTTTGTATGTACATCCCACACAGTCAATCCAAGAAGAACATTTCTGTTCGTATGTACATCCCACACGATGAATCCCAGACAAATGTTTCCATTCGCACATACATCACACACAATTTTCCCCATTAAATCGTCTATGATAGCATTGTCATTGCAGACGATATTAACAATTCTATCGTTTGCGTTATTGAATGCATCACGCATGGTGCGTAGAAGAAACTGTGTGGCATAGGCTGTCCATCACACACACTTTTTATGTGGAAAACGTTTGCGCAAGGTGGCCTAACGCAAACAGTTTTCAAGAGGAAGTTGAGTGTGATTGTTCATTGATCCAACACGTTTTCTTCCTAGAAACTGTGTGCGTTGTCTGAGGTCATCGCCCATGGTGTTTTCTCAATGACCCTTTGCAATAGAAAACCCCAATTAGCTAGCAGGCTAATTGGCCTATTATTAATAATCCATTTATTAATCAAATTGACATTTCATATTAAGCACACAATATATTTCATTTTTGTATTATGGAACCAGGATTTCATAATTGAAATACATCAGAGTACAACATCATATAGCTTCAGCACTCAGTTACACCATATAGGGATATAGCTAGCTACCCCATTACACAACTGCACGAGCACCAAGTTTCACATGCAACATCTATAACCTTTGGAAATTAGCATCATAGACGGTAGATAGACAGATGAATCTCATCTAGAAAACTGCTGAAGCCAAAGGTGAATATTGAGCCTTCATTGATGTTGAAGGTCTTTGCAACTTTAGGCCAGTGCCTGTTGATGATTGACCATCCATCCTTCGTCCTCTTCAGGAAGACTTCAATATTGTACCGTGGGTGTTGTATGAATACCTTCCTCGCCTCCTGACCATACAGGTGGTTTGAGAGGTGATCATCAGTGAACTGCTTTGGAAAGGCCTGAAAACAAGGATATGCACAAAATATCTTCTCTAGATTTGAAATGGCGCAAAGGAATAAAAAGACAAGGTATAATAGTTAGTACCATCCTGTAGTGCACTGATGTCTTCTTCATTGTGCAGAAAAAGATCTTGTTGTTTTTTGTCGCTAGTTTCTTTATCCTAACAATCTTTCTAAGTTTCTTGACTTGGCTGATATTCATGGACAACTCATTTCCCCATATGCAAAAAGGGTCCAAAGTGGGTCAAAACCTCTGACAGCAGGACCTACATGTGCAAGACCAAATTGTTAAAAACCTAAATATTAGAATGGTTCCTGCAATTGCACAATAGTGTGCTATTAGACAAAGGACCATGCATGTGCAAACCTCGATTGTAAACCTCAGTGCTTCCCATTGTTTCCCTGTAACACATATAAGGTAGTTATTGATCAGGTTAAGTAAGGGTTGGCATGTATCAGTAAAATATGTTGATGAAAAATAAATACATTGCAGATTCAGCAGATTAATTCGAGCCACATGGAAAAGCCATTTATCCAAACCAAGCATGATTAAGAACTAGGAAGTATAGCAATTGTATATGTTTCTCATGTATTAAGTACATCCAAATTCGATTTATTCATCACATGCATAACAATACAAAATTGTACCCACAAAAATTGGACATTGCATTGCAAAATTGAACCAAGCAGTTAACTAAACACCACAACAAATGAACCAAACATTAACTGAGCACCACATTGCGCAATATAACATACTCCTAATAGAAGATCGGACAGTTAACCAAACCAAGCATGCTTAGCAACTTGGAAATATAGCAATTGTATTTGTTTCTCAATTATTTAGTACAACCAAATTCGATTTATTTCTCACATGGTAGAAAATAAAAAAAATGCACCCACAACAATTGAACATCACATTGCATAATTGAACCAAATAGTAAACTAAACACCACAACAAATGAACCAAACATTAACTGAGCACCACATTGCAAAATATATAACATACTAGAAGATCAGATAGTTAACCAAACCAAGCATGCTTGACAACTTGGAAATATAGCAATTGTATTTGTTTCTCATGTATTTTGTACAACCAAATTCGATTTATTTCTCACATGAAAGACAATACAAAATTGCACCCAGAAGAATTGAACATCACATTGCAGAATTGAACCAAACAGTTAAGTGAACTCGACAACAAATTAACCAAACAGTTAATAAGTGAGCACCACATTGCACGACATATAGAACATATACACTAGAGGATCAGATTGCATGGTAAAAGTACATAGGACAATTCACTAGAATTTGTTAAGGAAAGGCAGGAGCAGCACATGCAACAGGTAAACCAAACATGCTTAACCGGTGTAGCTAGCTGACTGAGCATAGGTCCTTATAGTGAGCTAATAAGACAAGCTACTCCTAATCGTCGGAGATATAGATGATGATTGGCTTCTTGGACATGGAAGAGGGCGAGGCCTCCACATCATGGGCTCCCTCCTTGTAGTGGTGAGTTACATGAACTACTCCGGGCACCAACCTGCTGGCTCTCGGGTTGTGGTAAGCACGGGCACGTGGAGGAAACACCTCGTAGTCTTCATCGAAGGCACCGATGGTGGCATCGAGAAAATGCCATGAACTGTCGTTTAAAGCAGCCAACCACGTCACGGCTTTGGCACGCGAGGCGTCGATGGTGGCCTCGATGGTGACATGCTCCTCCAAGATCTGGGGGTCGGCACGAATGGCAGCCATCATGACCTCATCCGCGTGTGCGGCCGCGATTTGCTTCTTCACTGCCAAATGCTCCTTGAGCTCCTGGCTATACTGCGTGCACCATGGCTTATGGCGGCCCTTATTTGGAGTAGGGGTCGATGATTTGGGTGAAGGTGTCGCACCGGCGATCGGGGCATGGGGGATGTAGAAGGAGGAGGAGGATGGGGGTCGGGTGTGGATTACCTGCCTGGATCGACGAGGCCGAGCAGCGTGAAGGAGGGTTGCCATTGAGGAGGCGGTGCTGCAAGCAAGTAGTGAAGGTTTGAACTTGGAAAGGAAGGCGGAAATAGGGGAAATGTGGATTTTCATAAGGGGTAGGGGCGGGGAGGTAGATATTTCTGCGGAAGCCGAAAATTTTGGCTCGGTGCAGCAAAAAAACTGGCGCCCAAAGAGTCATCAGACACGGTCCCTTATTCAGCACTATGTATGATATGTGAACATTACAAATGATTCATATTGCTTACCACGTGTGTGATGAGTTTGAACATGCAAATTTTGGTCCGAATTTCCCTGGTTATAGTGGTCATCCACATCATTGCATAATTTGGGTACACAAAAGAGCCTACAGCACACCCACACTTCTTAATCGAGCAAGTTCAGCAATTAAACAGAGCTAGCTGGCCTAAACATTACTCTAACAAATTAAAGACCGGGCTCTAAATTAAATAAAGAGTACTACTCCGGCTGGCGCTCGTCGATCTCCACCGCCTCCTCCATGTCCAGCTCGCGCCCGACGATATCCTAGGGAAGGGGCTCCATGGCATCCATCACACCATACTCGGCAAGCATCTCGCCATCTCTTTGGAAAAGGCTGCCACGAGCTAGGCATGGGCGGCCGTGATCTGGGCTTGGACGGGCTCCATCGTGGCAAGGTATGCCACGAAGGAACGGATGGCTGCTCGAATGCTCTCGGCGATTGCCAACTCTTCAACCGTGGGTTACCCACCGTTGTCGGGGAAGCTTAGGTCGATTTGTGCGGTGACCGCTGTCAGTGTCAGAACCGGCAGACCTCGGGGTAGGGGGCCCCAAGTTGCGGATCTTGGATCGATGGGTAATAGGACAAAAAGGAGACGATGTTTTACCTAGGTTCGGGCCCTCTCTAAGAGGTGAAACCCTACGTCCTGCTCTTGTTTATATTGATGGAGTATCAAGTACAGAGTTGATCTACCTCGAGATCGTATGTTGTGGTCTAAACCGTAATGGTATGATGATAAATGTCATAATCATCTATCGACTAGCCTAGCCACGGCTTATATAATGTACTAGAGGCCTAGGATAACAAGAGTCCTCGTCGAATACGTCGGTGGAGAGGAGTCCTTGTCTTGATCACCAAGTCTTGTGGAATCTTCCTCGTATATGTCATCGGCTGTCCGAACTGGCCCAATAGTGAACCGCCATGGGGGTCCTCTGCCCGATCCACCTGGTCGGGAGACAACGTGGTGAGTATCCCCTAGTCCAGGACACCGTCAGTAGCCCCCTGAACCTGTCTTCAATTTGGGGACGCTCCTCGGTTCTTCCGAACTTTTTTCATCTTCAATTGTTGGTCTTGGAAACTGGTTTAACAAATCTTCCCATCTTCGATCTTGAGGATTGCCGAGCTAAATCCAAAGAGTTCACACGTCGGGCATCCAAGGAGCCCTTTAAGTCTTCGGCCTTTATCAATGCCTTGTTATTTTTTACGCCACACCTCGGGTTCAAAGTGTTTCCCGTGCAGCGGTATCTTCTTGCGTCCGAGCTCCAATGCCGGACTATATCCAAGCTCCAACATCGGATTGCATCCGAGGTGTCTTTTTGCAGCCGAGCTCCAACGCCGGACTGCATCCAAGCTCCAATGCCAGATTGTATCCGAGCTGTCTTTTTGCAGCCGAGCTCCAACGCCGACCTGCATCTGAGGTGTCATAGATCACCTTGGTTCGAAAAAGTTGAAGGAGTTTAGCCGAGCTTATTGTCAGAAATGCCCTGTATGGAGCCAACCACTTGTATCCGAGCTTTATGCTGGACTACATCCAAGGTGGTGCACCACCTCGGTCTTGGGCTGATTTTTGCGGATATTTTTTTCTTGATTGGTGCAATTTACTCTCTGCCGAGATGTATACCCAATAGCCCTCAAGGTGTGTGTCGGCCTAAAATCCGAGATGCACCTGAAGTAAAACATAAAACCGCTGATCCTAGTAGCCCCTGAGACTCAGGTCGATTCATGAAATCGGCCTAAGGATCAACTCCTAGCTCGGCAGCATTCGTAGGAATAGAAAGGCAGTGTAATACATTAGAGGAGATAGTGATCGGCAGACGGGCCCTTGAGAGAGGGTTTTGAGAAGTTGTCGTAATATATTAGCTTGATGCCGGATAAGTCCTAGATGGTACATATTGTTGTTCGAAGAAGCGTTTTCCCATAGCTCGGTCAAGCCGAACACTGAGCACTTTGAATTTTCTGCATTGAATAGGCAATGCAGTAGCCCCCGAGCCACTGGTCGGGTGGCAACACCAGATCAGGGGATCGATGTGCCACTTTAATATTTGTAAATGATAAGCGCGAAACCCAGTAGCCCCCGAGCCTTAATGTGGGCACGGGTGGCCGAATTAAGGATCGATATCCATTTGACAGAAAATTTTGTTGTGTTTAACACAAACTTCTCGGAAAGAGAATAAAGATCTCTTAAAGGAGCTAGAGCTAGGGAAAGCTGGGCTTGCCAAGGTCGGCCCAAGGGGGTTAATAGATAGGAAATCAATGCCAATATGGAATTATGAGAGCATTATGTCAGCTGCTCAATAGTCTCAGCGAGATTGTGCCCGTGACTCTTTAAAAGATGGGCTGCAGTAAATTGACTTACTCACAATTTATATGTATTGATTCTTTACATCCTTAATGCTCGGATCCGCATTTTACAAAACTTTGTTGACCGACCATCGGCTTCAACCTCCTCGGCCAGCAGCCGAGGAGTGTTTGTCCTACTTTATAAAGCCTTTATAAGGGCAAAGATTTACGACAAACAAGGCAATCCGGCCATATGGTTTTATAAACAAAGGTACGTAGAGAGATATGTTATATTACTATTTAACATAAGAAATATCTTTTGGGAAAAATAGTTCCTTTATAAGTTCCTTTCCCCAGGCTATCATGTTGACCATGATCGTGAAAGCTCAACTCCGATCAATGTGGGAGGAAAAAATATTGAGGATTTAGTTCGGGGAAAGTTTCCGACTTTGGTTGTCTTTAATGAACCTAAATTTTTAGTTCCATCCTTGCCGACCAATTATATTCTTAAGATTGCTAGCTTTTGACTTCACCTAGTCCGAGGTACTAATCCAGATGATGCGGTAGTAACAATCACAGAGGTGCTCCCTTTACCCCCTAGCCGAACAATTGGGAACGTAGGGTGTAAACACGGGAGCCAGGCAACCTAGCTTGGACAAAATCTTAAGTCAAATTGATGCATATTTATGGCTTTATAACGATAATTACGGAAGGCAGAGCTTGTATATTGAATACAAACACTGATGATATATGTTTATTTTGACTCTGTTGCGACCATTTATCATTTGAAAGTGGCCCCTCGTCGGCTTCAACCCCTTTGTAGATGCTACGCAGGGTGTTTTCGTGGTAACAAGACAACCCTAAGCCAACGTCTCGGTGCCCGGAGGCGGTTGCGTTAGCGGAAACGAGGCAATCAGATATGCAGGCTTTATAACTTTCACTTAGTCATAGGAGCTTAAAGTTGGTAGGCCAGTTACTAGCCCTTGGTTAGTGTTCGGCGTCAGCCGAGGTCAAGCCAATAACACTTCGGCCAAATTTATGAAAGGCCCATCGTTTAACATGGGGTAACCTCTATCGAGCTATAGTTTGACACAGTCATTGGATCGCTGACCAGTTTACGCCCGTTGTGACAGTCAGTTTTCGGCTTTCTCCATGGAGGCGCTTAACCATTCGAGCTGGAAGCACAATAGCAGTGGTTCTCCCTTTGCACACCTAGCTGAACAAAGCGGAACGTAGGAGGCAAGCAGAGGAGTCGGGCAACCCAACTATTGACCGAAAACATAATTCGAAACTGATGCATATAAAGCAATATCCGAGAATGTTTTGCCGAGGACTCCTCGGAGTACCGTGGCTTTTGGTGGGTTCGGCTCTAGTCACAACCCAGTGTTAATATTGCCGAAGCTTTGAAGGTGTCTAGCATTGTACTGCGAGACTTATGCTAGAAACACAGAAATAGGTTAAAAATGCCATAAGCTTGGAAAACCAAAAAACTTCAGTAAAAACTTTACATCCGAACTAAAACAAGTTTTTTGTGCCAATCCGAAATTAGTCTTAATTTTTTTTGTGCTTTTGTCGTGCTTTAACATGACACATCTGATCTCTAAACTTCAAGTAGGTTAGCCTTCGGCTTCAACCTCCTTATCCCGAAGGCGGAGTGCTTCTCCGAGGCCAGTTTAGCGAACTAAACTCAAGCGTCTTTATAGAGAAGCCAGGCTATCCAGCTATTGACCATACACTCGAGTCAAAAAGGAGTGGTAGAAAAAGACTTTGCAATGTCTAAGAAAAACATTCATTATAAAATGGCTCGTATAAATTTAAGAGCCCCCGTTTAACATGGCTAAAGAAAAGTAGTTTTTAATGAACCTCGTTTTTAACAACAGATTTTAACATAAATATAATGCTTGGTTGAACCGAACATAAAATTAAGAGTTTAGAGAGTTTGAGCATGAAAGCGACTTAGCTGGTTAATGTGCTCGGTGTTGATGACATGGGCCGAGCTTGCAACGGGTCGAGGTCCCAGCCCTCAAGCCGGTCCCGAGGTGCCCGAGCGAAGAGCTCGACTTGACGAAGTGGCAACGTAGCACGGTCGACGTGTTGAGGAGAAGCCCCCGGTCCAGCTGAGTTGAAGAAGTTGGTCGGCTGGTGACGCCGAAGTCCCCGATCTAGCCGAGCTGACGAAGCTGATCGGCCGGCGACGCCGAATGAAGTCACTGGAGTAGGTTCGATGAAGAGATGGCAAAGCCCCCAGTCCAGCCGAGGTGACGGAGCAGGTCTGTAAGGTGGCGTTGTAGGCCCATGCCAGCCGAGGTGTTGAAGCAGTTCGGCATGGTTGGTTATCGGCTCAAAGAAGCAATGGCGCGGCGATGCCGACGCAGGTCAGAATTTGTGATGTGGTCAATGCCAGCTTGAGAAGTGACCGCGCGGTGAAGATGGCGCGCCTGACCCGTGCAATCCATGGGCAACGATCTTGTCTTGATGATTATTTATCCTTCATGATGCCAAACTCTTGGTCGGCTTGCCGAGGTGATCATCCGAGGTCATTGTCGTCGGCACGATGGAGCGACGTCGCAGTTGATGCTGGCGCAGGTCGGTAGCCGTGAAGCAACGTGGTCGGGCTGGTTTTACATCGGCCTGACGATGAAGATCGCCTCGAAAAAGACTCAAAATTTGTGGGCACGTGTTTGAGAACAACACACAGTACCCTAGAAATAAATTCCTTTAAAAAAGGAAGTCCAATATCCGATTCATGAAGAACGATGAACTTGGGTCGGATTCGTATTCGCGCAGAAAAAAATCTGAAAATCGATGCGCCTATCGAGGATTTTCCAAAGTTTGAATGGTCGGATCGAGCTGAAATTTTGAGGGGTGGTAGATGTAGGAATTCCGCAGCCGATCAACGGTTGGATCTTCCAAAGGACATCTGAGCTAGACGTTGGACTCCACGCCCCAAACTCGTCCAGATTCCCGTCCAGACCCAACAGGGCTCCGGTATATCGGAGATCCTCGGAGATTCCGCCATCGGAACGCGACGAAATTTTACAGGATTGTTGTAGACTCAATTCTGCACAATTGCACTGAAGCAATCATCAAAGCGAAACTCGAGGAGGTGGTGGCAGCGGATACAAGTTTGTTGTTCAGAAAAACCGCACGGTCGCTCGAGGGCAATGTTGACGTTGAGCCCCCGAGCTCCATGGATGATTCCTCCATGATCTTGATAGAGGTTGGAGTTGACGTTAATGAAGGCCCTTGTCTGAATATGACAATTTTAGGTAGAGCACAATCCTCGGTCGAGCCAAGATGACTAGTCAAGCCGGCGACAAAGACGCCGACATCGCAGTTGATCTGCAAGCGAGCTATTGATCCTTCGTCGATCTCACAGCGGAACTCTCAGTGAAAGCACCATTGTCGGTGTCAGAACCGGTAGACCTTGGGGTAGGGGGTCCCAAGCTGTAGATCTTGGATCGATGGGTAACAGGAGACAAATGAGACGTTGTTTACCCAGGTTCGGGCGCTCTCTAAGTGGTGAAACCCTACGTCCTGCTCTTGTTTATATTGATGGAGTATCAAGTACAGAGTTGATCTACCTCGAGATCATATGTTGTGGTCTAAACCCTAATGGTATGATGATAAATGTCATAATCATCTATCGACTAGCCTAGTCTCGGCTTATATAATGTACGAGAGGCCTAAGATAACAAGAGTCCTAGTCGAATACGTCGGTGGAGAGGAGTCCTTGTCTTGATCACCAAGTCTTCTGGAATCTTCCTCGTATATGTCATCGGCTGTCCGAACTGGCCCAATAGTGAAACGCCATGGGGGTCCTCTGCCCGATCCACCTGGCCAGGAGACAACGTGGTGAGTACCCTCTAGTCCAGGACACCGTCAACAGCCAGGAGCTGGGCGTGGGCGGCCTCGACATGGTCGTGGGCGTCCTCCATCAGGGCTAAGGCCGCCGCTGCGGAACAGACAGCTGTTGTGCCACTCTCGCCAGTTGCTATCCCCGTCGCAGATGTTGCTGCGCCACCTGAGCAGCAATAACGGCCGTTTGGGCTACCTTGGCCGCCCGGTCGCAGATTTTGGCCACGCTCACGCAGCTTGTTAGGACGCGCATGGCGGTTGCGGCCGTGCTCTCACCCGAGTGGGCTGCCGAAGTTGCCCTCATGACGCGGGTCCACGTCCCTATTTTTCACCGATGATGATTGAACAGTGAAATGATATTTGGGGAGCGAGCTAGTGTGATTGACGCGCCGGCTGTGGACTGTAGCCGACGCACCTTCTCGTGTAAGCTATATACGTACTACTTCGACGGTGCTCCAAAATATTTTGTACTGCATCTCACACGGGTGGTGATAATAAACTATGTGCGATCTACTTGATTTTTCGTCTTGATTTGATATACATAATGGGGTCACGGCGGCAAAGGAGGCACTACAAAAAAAGACACATCCATGACATTATGGCCCTAACAAAAAAATCTGTCATGGTTATGACATTTCTATGACGATAATTGTGACAAAACCACATATCAGCATAGATGTGGTGGGCTCCTACTTCTATGACAAAAAATCATGACAGAAAATGGGTTTTCATCCTGGGCGGGCCGGGGACGCAACTGCATGACATTCTTTGGGCCATCCATGACATAAAAAATCATGGTAGAAGTGAGGGCGAGGAAATTTTCACGTAGATCCCGGTTACGATGGGTGGTCTGGGCCGAGCGATGCACTAGTTTGCGCGTTTCTCTCGTACGTAGGCGCGTGTGTGTGTGAGGCGTTGGCTCTAACTGAACCCGAGGGAGATGCGTTCGCTTACTGAACCCGAGCGATTGCACTAGCTACGTTACTAAACCGTAGCGATCGATCCCTTGGTTGTTAACTGAACCCGAGCGATTCCTTCGCTGCTGACTGAACCCGAGTGATTCCTTCACTGCTTCTGCTAACTAAACCCGAGCGATCGATTGCTACTGCTTCTTACTGAACAGTGTTGGGTTGCCTCTCGATGAACACTGACCGTTGCTACCGCACGCGTGATATGTAGAACGAGTCGAGACGTGGTGAGTCGAGGCTATGGATGAACAGTTCCTGGTAGGGGTTGGATGAACAGGACCTTGTTGTAGTATGTGGTTGCCACTGGATGAACAGGACCGGAGGAGGCCGCCGCACTCCAGCAGGTTAGGGTGGATGAACATGACCCTGTGGAGGCTGGATGAACAATAACTGGTGGAGGCCGGAGGAAGTCGACGGTGCATGAATAGTAGCTCGTGGATGCTGGAGCGAGGCAGTAGATTTTGGATGAACAAGACCCCGTTTTGACCGTAAGTGCTCGAACAGAAGTTCGTTTCCTCCGTTTTGCGGTACACCACACCCCTCCTGATCAACAGGATCCCGTTTCGACCGTAGGCACTCGAACAGAAGTCTGTTTCCTCCGTTTTACGATATGCCAGACCCCGAGTCAATGAACAGGACCCCGCTTCGACCGTACACAGTCGAACAGAAGGCCATTTCCTACGTTCTGCGGTACGCCAGACCTCATTTCGGCTGTTCTGTCCAAGCCGATTGGCTCCCAATGAACACGACATATTCCGACCCAATCGGTTGCATCCCGATGAACATGACGTTGTTTCTTCCATTCCGACCCAGCCGGTTGACTGCCGATGAATAGGACGCCATCGCTGTATGCGTTCGAGACCCCGCCCGTATGTACGTACGTAGCCATATTTACTTTCTTGCAGCGTAGCTATACGTACGTGTACATGATTTAGACGGGACTGCGTGACATGCTACGTCGGTGGTTCTACTACGACACCTACCACTCTTTACTCGGCGACGTACGGGTCATCGTTGCAGAGAGACCGATCGACCGCTATGTACATACACGTTCGCGACCAGACAGATAACTCTACATACGCTTCGACCTGGTGGGTCCCAGCTGCCAGGGGGTAAGGAGGCACTTCCTTGCGTGCGAAGATAAAGCCGGTGGGTCCCAGCTGTCAGGGGGCACTTTTTTTGTGAAATACAGAGCATAAGTATATCATGACCACTAGCATCGGAAGTAAATACTAGAATAGAACATGATAATAATATTAGCAAGTAATCATTTAACCAATAGATGCAAAATGATCATATCACAAAAATAAGCATGGATTCACGAACATTTATATAGCATTCAGAAAATATTAACATTCACAAACAATTTAATATTCAAGTAGGAAACCATGGCTACTACAAGACCATCATGCAAGTGGCTGTCGTGGCTTGCCTGGGGATGAAGAATACACCGGGAGGGAGTGCGGAAAGCTTGCGGAAGGATTTGCCGGACGCACTTCTCTCTTGGAGAGGGATGATTAGGGGCAAGGGCAAAAGGGGCAGTTTCACTATGTGACAACCTTGTGAAAATGACACCAACAGAACGGGTTCGACGAGACGAAGACGTGGGCTTTGGAATAATCTAATTCGGAGTTACGGTCGCGAAGATACAGAGGTTTGAAGGACAGGGACTATTCTATAAAAATTATATTCACAGACGGGTCCTTGGCGGGTCAAACAGAAAACGCCTTCTGATGGAATATGTCTTCTGCACATGGAAACATATTTTGAGCCGAAGTATATTGAAAATACGCTTTCTTCAAGCGAAAACGCATTTCACCGAACTACGCCTCCACTTACCACGTCAGCGGGCCCGCGCTGGTCAACAGCCAGAGGCTTAGATGCAGGGCCCACCCGCCTCTCTCTCCTCCTGCCCTGGCTGTCTTCTTCCTCCTGACGCATAACAGGGGAGAGGCAGGGGAGTGGCGACCGGCGGCGGCCCCCGGCGACTCCGGCTGAGGGGAAGGCGCCGGCGGACTCTAGACAAGTTGCCGCACCCGCCTGGTGCAGCAGCTTTGCCGGGGAAGGTCCGGGCAACGATGGCAACGGCATGGGGCGGACGGCGGCTCCGACCGAGATGAGCACAATGCCACGGGCCAACGGAGGAGGGGCTGAGGGACGGAGGAGGGTCGCCGGACTCCGGGAGGGCTTCTGGTGGAGGCATGGAGGGGAGGAGGAGTCGGGGCTGCTCGAATTTGAGCGTTGCACCGCGGCGGCTATGGCGGATGGAGGGTGGGCAGGGACTCCGGTGAGCTTGGAGGGCCGGGGAGAGAGCGGTGAGGTGCGGAGGGCCTCGGGGCACCTATATATAGCGCCGGGGAGGGCTCGAGAAGGCTCTGGGCGATGCGGTCGACACGCCATGGTGGTGGGGGCGGTGGTTGGGTCACAGGTATGGCTGCCGGTGCGTGACGATGGCAAAATAGAAAGGGGGCAGGGGATGAAAATGACCGCACGATCACGGCAAGGCTTCGAGAGGGGGAGGAAACAGACGGGCCCGAGGGCTCCACTCGCCAGAGCGCGAGCTCAGGCATGCCGGCCACGTAGTCATCGCGTGAACAGGCGCATGCGGTGCACTGTGGCCGTGCAGACCGTGTCTGGTAGATAGGTTATTCGCTAGTGAGTGCCAAGAAGGAAAGAAATGAGCATAGGGGCTCCTGAGGTAATTGAAGCTAGCTCAAGTCCAAATCAACAGCAAGGTGTTTGGTGGCTACTGGGGGACACATACTTGGAGATGAAGGATGGGATTTGGCTGGCTGTGATCAATTACTAAGATGAGTATTGTGGACAAGTTTTAGCCCAAATGGAGGAGTGTAGCTAGCACTTGCTGTACAAACCACCATACTGGACAAAAATGCAAATGATGAAGTTGTGCTCGCATACTTTCTTGGATAGAGCTAAAATTTGGAGGATATGAAAAATTTGGTCATATGAAGATGCTGTAAAAAATTCATACCATTGGGATACACCAAAATGGTACTTACTTCACAATGCATCTCTCTGGATAGAAACTAAGAAATATTGCTGAGGGAGAATGGCTATAAGAAATGAGCCCAAATTTTTAGGGAGGGTTTATAAGGGTAGGAGCATGTCCTGGTAAATGTTCAGCAAAAATGAAGCAATATAAAATATACTTGCTTCACAACCTGAAAATCTGACCAGAAACCAAGATTTGATGGTGTGCTCACATAGATGGAGGAATGAGGCTCAAGATTGGTGGAGAGTCATGATTTGATCATATAAAGGAGCATTCAAAATTTCAATTCATTTGGATTACCCTAGCTAGTACTTCCTTCACAAAAGCTTCCATCTGACAGAATCTTTGGAAATTTGCTGAGGAAGATTTACTAGGCAAATGGAATTGAATTTTGTCCTGTGGCAATGATATGGATAGGAAAAGGTGTCCAAAAAGTTTGGGGACAATCAAGAAAATATAAATGGCACTTCCTTCACAACAAGCCACACTGGACAGAATTAAAGAATGAATAATGAGGAATTATTTTTGGGATAGGCAAGGAAATTTTGGACATATTTGGGGCATATATGATCCAAACAATTTATGAAAATTATTTGGGAATTTTGTGGAAGACAGAAATATAGGTTGCTTCACAACCTAGGGCAAACAGGGTTATTCCTTTAATAGAAAAAAGGAATATTCCCAATAAAAAGAATATTGGGATTGGTCCAAGATGGGGAATGACATGATCTTGAGATGGTTTTGAGGATGACAAGCCACTTGGGAGCCTGAGAAGAGATGATCTTCCCAGGTTTCAGGACCACAGAGCCACAGAAAAGCAATTCAAATAAAAAATCCAAAGAAAAAAAAAGGGCCAAAATCCAGGGTGTCACAATGCAGTACCTTGCAATCACTTTGGTGTTATTAGCAGGCACAAGTGTAATTTGACTAGGACAGGAAATCGATTCAGGAACAGCTGCAGCAGGCAATTTCTGTTGAAATGTAGAATAAAAACCAATTGTAACATATCATTGAAGATATATATAGTTTATGAACATCAACATAAAAATAAGACTTTGTACCAGTGTTTTGTGCACACAATTGGTCTTCTTCAAAGTGTGCACCATAGGTATAATTAATCCCATCCAAAATCCAGCGTTCATACGATGTGCTATCTCTGTCAGATTATCAACAAATTTTATGACATGCTTCAAGTCTTTCCTATGAAATTTGGTACATTGAGTAACATACAGATCATTAATTATGCATCCAACATATCCTGCTTAAAAGGTGGAAAGGTATTATTTATTCAGAGCATGGTAGAAGAATATATAGTGCGCATAAATTGGTAAATAGAATTTGTTATTGTCTAGGAACGGAGTCAGAAAATGAAATCACAATTGGTTGCTTAAATAGTGATCAGTTAGTCAGAACAAATACCCTGATTTTGCTAAGTAATATGCCAACATGGAGAAAGTTGAAAGAATACTAACCTCGATCAGACTTTGATCGGCTGATGACATTGGGGAAGCAAACATCCATGTTAATTACACCAGGCTGTGGTGCACGCACTAGAATTTTATTGACAGCTTTCAGTTCATAAAACTTAGAAAGTTTTCTCCAAAGGTCCGCATCAAAATAGGAGTGACAATCTTTCTCAAGTTTTACGCTAACTGTCATTGTAAATCCATGCTGTGTTGTCAATATGACATCCATGGAGTCACCAACAAAGTAAACCCAAGATTTCCTTCTACTCGTGTTCTTGCAAAGCAAGGGATGTACTGCTTGAAATGAAAATTAAGATCGTAAATTAGATATATTGAAATAATAGAGCAAGATGCAAATATGGGAGTAACTGATGGAACAGAACAATATATAGTTGAAAGCAAAGTACAAAAATATATAATTAAAAATAGATAATGTAACAAAGATTTGATGCAAATATAAGAGTAACTGAATGAACAATGCATCATTAATTTGCCTAATATAGGGAAAAAAATTGGCTTCGACGTCTAGGCTACATGTGGCACCGTACCTTTTATCCAAATGTAGCAATAGATGGTATATGTTCACAAATTTAGACCATGCCGACCGTGGTAGGGTGAGATTGAACATACCGAGCGCTCCCTAAAGTCATCCAGAATGGTGAGATAGAACTTCGTTTCCGACTAGCCGCGACCACACTTGCCCGATTTGTGCTCGCACTATGGACACATGAATGAAAAACCCTCGAATCAGCTAGAAGAAAAATGAATCCACGGCGATTTCCGCCGGTTGATTAACAGCGACGGACGGACTGCGATAAGAGATGAGTGAATATTTCGCTAAATTGATTACCTTCTCCATGAGAAAAATCCCCGGCCCAATCCTGCAGAAAACCCCAATCGACCAGAGTCTAGAATGTCGGTGCAAGTCGATGCAGATAGGCGGCGGCAAGCAGTAGGGGCGAAATCCCGTGCCGTTTCGAGCGCGAGATCCGCCCGCCGACAGCGGACGTCGAGCTTAGGGTGGCCGCCGCGATAGAAGTTGATGAGGTGCAGAGTTGCGGAGGAGTCCACGACGAGTGGGTGGGGTCAAAGTGGGCAGGGGGGCAAGGGTTTTCTTTTTCCTTTTGCATGTGTGGGTGAACACACATGGTTCACAGAGGCGACGGAGATGAATCGTGTGCGATAGTAAATCACCGAGATTGAAGGGGTATCCAAATTTCCTTCCTAGTTTGTCATTCAGTTTTTTTCTACGATCGACATACCCCCTCCAATGCAACATGTTCAAATTTGGCATTTTTCTGGGCTCATTTACCATATTTAGGGGATTATGTGCATTTTCTAGGCATTAATGCACATAATTCAAATTCGAACAATCGGTGCATAAGAACGGTCTGGAAAACCATGCTCGTGCTATTTAGTAAATTCTCATGCCTTTTACAAGGAATGGGCAGAGATTTCAAGGGAATGTGTGGCAATAGCCAATCACAAACGTGTCGTTTATTGGTTTTTCAACTATAGAAAATGAAATACATGCTTGAAAAACATGATGCCTGGCATGGTGCCATGCTATGGCCTCATCGTGCCCTGGTAAAAAATTGAGAAGGTTTGGCTTATGTCGTCATGCACGCCCTTCATAAATCGAACCATCACCGAGGAAGTTTCATGGTTTCGAGGGGGAAATCACCAAGATTGAAGGGGAATCCAAATTTCCATCCTAGTTTGTCATTCAGTTTTTTTCAACGATCAACATACCCCCTTCAATGCAACGTGTTCAAATTTGGCATTTTTCCGGGCTCATTTACTATATTTAGGCGCATAATTCAAATTCGAACAATTGGTGCATGAAAAGGTGCACAAGAATGGTCTGGAAAACCGTGCTCGTGCTATTTAGTAAATTCTCATGCCTTTTACAAGGAATGGGCAGAGATTTCAAGGGAATGTGTGGCAATAGTCAACCACAAACACGTTGTTTATTGGTTTTTCAACTATAGAAAAATGAAATACATGCTTGAAAAACATGACGCCTGGCATGGTGCCATGGTATGGCCTCACCGTGGCCTGGTAAAAATTTGAGAAGGTTTGGCTTGTGTCCTCATGCATGCCCTTCATAAATTGAACCATCACCGAGGAAGTTTCATGGTTTCGAGGGGGAAATCACCAAGATTGAAGGGGAATCCAAATTTCTGTCCTAGTTTGTCATTCAATTTTTTTCAACGATCAACATACCCCCTCCAATGCAACATGTTCAAATTTGGCATTTTTTCGGGCTCATTTACCAATATTAGGGGATTATATGCATTTTCTAGGCATTAATGCACATAATTCAAATTCGAACATTCGGTGCATGACAAGGTGCACAAGAACGGTCTGGAAAACCATGTTCATGCTATTTAGTAAATTCCCATGCCTTTTACAAGGAATGGGCGGAGATTTCAAGGAAATGTGTGGCAATAGTCAACCACAAACGCGTTGTTTATTGGTTTTTCAACTATAGAAAAATGAAATACATGCTTGGAAAACATGACGTCTGGCGTGGTGCTATGGTATGGCCTCACCGTGCCCTGATAAAAATTTGCAAAGGTTTGGCTTATGTCGTCATGCACGCCTTTCATAAATGGAACCATCACCGAGGAAGTTTCATGGTTTCGAGGGGGAAATCACCAAGATTGAAGGGGAATCCAAATTTCCTTCATCCTTTGTCCATGAGTTTTTTTTCTACGATGAACATACACCCTGCAAATCACCGTGTTCAAATTTGGCACTTTTCCGGGTTCATTTAGCATATTTAGGGGATTATGTGCATTTTCTAGGCATTAATGCACGTAATTCAAATTCAAACAATTGGTGCATGAAAAGGTGCAAAAGAATGGTCTGGAAAACCATGCTCGTGTTATTTAGTAAATTCTCATGCCTTTTACAAGGAATGGGCAGAGATTTCGATGAAATGTGTGGCAATAATCAACCACAAATGTTTGTTTATTGGTTTTTCAACTATAGAAAAATGAAATAAATGCTTGAAAAACATGACGCCTGGCATGGTGCCATGGTATGGCCTCACCATGGCCTGGTAAAAAATTGAGAAGGTTTGGCTTATGTCGTCATGCACGCCCTTCATAAATCAAACCATCACCGAGGAAGTTCCATGGTTTCGAGAGGGAAATCACCAAGATTGAAGGGGAATCCAAATTTCCTTCGTTCTTTGTCCTTGAGTTTTTTTCTACGATGAACATACACCCTGCAAATCACCGTGTTCAAATTTGGCACTTTTCTAGGCTCATTTACCATATTTAGGGGATTATGTGCATTTTCTAGGCATTTAGCGCATATAAATTCAATCCAGCTATAGCTGCACGGGGCTGATGTGAGGGATGTGGATTGTCATTTGATCGCGGTGCATCCTACGGTGCACACACGCGATCCGCGTGGCTGGGGTTCAGGCCAATCATAGCACAACACACAATAGGCTCAGTGCACACTGTTTCCGGAGGTGATGGAGATGAACCATGTGCGATAATGAATGAGCAAGATTGTAAGGGAAGCCAAATTTCCTTCGTCGTTTGTTGTTGAGCTCTTAAAAACCACCGCACTGTACGGCTGTCCGGCCACTCCATCCCAGAGCTCTCTCCAAGCATCGTTCATGGCACCTTGGCACACATTAACTGGTAAAGAAGCGATGGCATCTCGCCACGCCGAGTTCCTGGCCACCCGCGACCGCACACATGGTAAGGAAGCGATGGCATCCCGCTGCGCCGAGTTCATTGCTGCCCGCGGCCGCACAAGTACGTGGGCGGACTTTGATGCTACCATGGCCAAATGCGGTGGATCTAAAGGCGTCCAAAGCCACACATATGGAGCGGAAAAGGCAGAAGGCAGTCAAGAAAAGAGAGTCCCGCCGCCGCAAGAAAGAAGAGGTCGCACACCGTGCTGAGGAGAGCTCGGCGGAGATCGAAGCACGGTGGGCTGCCGCCGACAAGGCCGGGAAGGAGAACGGCGGTGTCTGACCAGCATGCCCCTATGCCAGCATGTGAGAAGTAGTTAATGCGTGTGTCACCCGTATGTTTGTACAATTAATTACGAGCATCTACCAGTACTACATATGTACTAGTTTTAGAGCAAATTAGCAGTAGTACTTTAAGTTGGTACTATCTATTATTAACGTACAATGTCGGTAAGAGCATCCTTTCAGGGCTTTGAGCGTTGATTAGCATGTGTTCACTGAAGTTTTGTACCCGCACCCCGGCCCTAAATACAGCTAAAACGTCCGCCCACAGCCACCGGAAGCCACTGGAGACTAGAGCTGGCCGCAGCTGGTTTTTAGTCCCACCTCGCCACGCGAGTTGGCCGCACATCGGGTTAAATAGCCGCGCCGGCGGATGGCAGCAAGCTTCTCTCTTGTTGCATAGGATCAAATCTGGCTATGCGAGCGAGGCAAGTTGACACTTGATTGCATTACATAAACCGATGATTGTTCATCGGGTGTCACCTTTGCCTCGTTCATGTACATTGAATAATCCTAAAACAATGAAAGAGATTTTTAAATTAGGTGCGGCTAGAGATGCTGATTGATATAAGAATTATTAGAAGATCACAAAACACACGGTTTCTATGGCGTACCCATGTGCGTTTTTTTGCGTTAATGATCCATAAGTCAGTTACCTGTGCGATGTTTCCAAATAAAGCAAGCGTACCATTGACCGAAAAAAATCAACTACCCGTGTACATTTTTTTGGAGACGGGATCTGCCAATTTTCTCTTTTCTCGCACACGAGTATTTTACGCGCTTCGTCTGCGCTGTGTGTTTTCCCCGCCCAAGTTTCAAGTTTCGAAGCGAAATTTTCATTAGGCACGCGATTTCAGAATTTATTCCTCCCACCACATCCCCACCCATCAAATTTCTGCAGTATCTCCTCCCATGCCGCCACCCCCTCCCCCTCCCAGCAGCTCAAACCGCCGCCACCACAACCACAACTTCAACCACATCTACGTTCTGCCCGAGCATCGTCGATCCAGTCAGGTAACCCACCGATCTCTATCACGGACCCGGCCTGATTCCTTAAAATGGCGCCTGCGAAACATCCTCATGCCTCCAAATCACCACTGCCCCTACCTCTAGAGCATAACCGCGCAAGCCCAACCACATATCATGTGGAGGTCGAGGAGCTGATGGCGGTCGATGGCGCGATGGCCGGTGTGCGCGTTGACCTGGAGGAACACCTCGCCTCCGCCGCCGTCGACTTGGTGCAGGCTCTGGCCCAGATGAAGTGCCCCAACGACTACCCCCCGGGACTTACCAAGTATGATCGGACCAGCTTAATCTGACCAATACCACTTGCAATGGCTGTGTTTTGTACGGTTGATGTATTAAGCATGTTCGTGCCTTGTTTATTTCAGTACTGCACACTGTGTGATGTTCGAGTATTAACTTTCCAGCTCAATTTCACCAATAGCAGCAACAAACTTAGAATACATGACTCAGGATGCTGTTAAGCCTTTTGTAATTAACAGTTGTATCCATTTTTAAATATGTCCCTTTGCTACCGTGCTACTCTCCGCGATGAAGATGTCACTAGAGATGCTGCCCATTTGCTATTTTTTGTGGATGCTAACCCTGTTGTAGTTAACATGCCTTTCCATGTACTTACGCAGGGCCATAACGGGCGATGCTGTTGTTTGCCATCGAGGTTGGCTGCATCCCATGTCTTACAGTATTTTACATCATTTGTGCAATTGCAGTTTAACTTCTAACATTTACTAGTTGCCTGTAGGTACACATGTCAGCGGCATTGATCCATGCTTTGACCCGGAGGAACAGCTTGCCTCCGCTGCTGCTGACTTTGGGCGGGCTCTGGCCAAGATGAAGTGCCCCAGCAACTACATCTCACGACTTGCCAAGTATGAACTCACCAGTTCAATCTTACCAATACCAGTTGCAATGGCTATGTTTTGTACGGTTGATGTATTAAGCATGTTGTAGTAAACATGCCTAACACGTCTTAGCTATTTTCCCTACCTTTTTATAGACAACTAGGCCATTCTCTGCTCTGGCAGCACCTTCCTTGCGATGTTTAACTCTGCCAATTGCATTTTTATCAGTACCAATTTCAATGGCTATAACTACGTTGGCTATAGTTAAACGTGCCTTGTTATTTTTAGTACTGCACACTGTGCGATGTTCAAGTATGAACTGTCCAACTCAATTTCACCAATAGCAGCTACAAACTTACAAAACATGACTTAGGATGCTGTTACGCATGTTGCAATTAATAGCTGTATCCATTTTTTAATCTGTCCCTTTGCTACCGTGCTACTCTCAGCAATGAAGATATACTAGAGATGCTGCCCATTTTCTATGCTTAGTGGATGCTAACCCTGTTGTAGTTAGCATGCCTTTCCATGTACTTACACTGGGCCATAATGGGCGATGCTGTTGTTTGTCGTCGAGGTTAGCTGCATCCCATGTCTTACAGTATTTTACATCATTTGTGCAATTGCAGTTTGGCTTCTAACATTTACTTGCTTCTTGTAGGTACACATGTCAACGGCACTGATCCACGCTTCGACCCGGAGGAACACCTCGCCTCCGCTGCGGCCGACTTGAGGCGGGCTCTTGTCCGTATGAAGTGCCCCAGCAACTACCCCTCAGGACTTACCAAGTATGAACTGACTAGTTGAATCGTACCAATACCAGTTGCAATGGCCATGTTTTGTACAGTTCATGTATTAAGCATGTTTCAGTAAGCACGCCTAGCCCCTCTTATCTATTTTCCTTACCTTTTTATAGACAACAGGGCCATTCTCTGCTCTAGCAGCACCTGCCTTGCGATGTTTAACTCTGTCAATTTCATTTCTATCAGTACCAGTTTCAATGGCTATACTAGGTTGTCTATTGTAGTAACAATTCTATCCATTTTTTAATCCGTCCCTTTGCTATCGTGCTACTCTTTTGCAATGAAGATATCACTATAGATGCTGCCGTTTTATTACCATTTGCTATTTTTGGTGGATGTTAACCCTATTGTAGTTAACATTGCCTTTCCATGTACTTACACAGGGATACAATGGGCGACGCTGTTGTTTGCCATTGAGGTTAGCCGCATCCCATGTCTTATACACCATCTATTCCTTTAGAGATTCCAATATAGACTACATATGGAGCAAAATGAGTGAATCTAGATTCTAATCTAAACTATGTCTATAATTCTATATACATCTGTATGTAGTTCATATTGAAATCTCTAAAAATACTTGTACTTAGGAACGTAGGTAGTTGTATTTTACATCATTTGTGCAATCTCAGTTTGGCTTCTAACATTTACTGGTTGCTTGTAGGTACATATATGAGCGGTACTGATCCATGCTTCGATCCCTTTTACGTATGGGGAAATGAGATATTCTTGAACAAGCGTCAAGTGAGAAAACTAAGAAAGATTGTTAGGCGAAAGAAACGGGTGATGAGAATTAAGCTCTTTATTTACACTTTGTCCAAGACAATAGTGAACTTTAGGATGGTAAGTAATGTGTTGCCTTTTCCCCTGCCCACAACAAGTTACTCTATTAGACCTGAGTATCTGAAAGTTTTCTCTTTTCAGTGGTTTTCGAAGCAATTTACTGATGATTACCTTGCAAACTACATGACCAGAGTGGAGGCAACTAAGGTTAAAGTATATAATTCATGCTACCATGATAATGCTCTAGAAGTCTTCCTGAAGGCGGTGAAGGATGGGTGGGCAATCATCACAAGGGGTTGGACATAAGTTGTTCATGCATATGGCATGCAGGAGGGCACATTTTGGGCATTCCGCTTCTTCAACACCATCGACAGCCAAAATGATTTACACTTGTCTCTTCACCTTTACCGCCTCTAAATATTGTGGTTCATCATAGTTAATTGTTGCCTAATCCTGTAATTACTGAACATATTGTACTGAGAATTTTATTTATGGATTGGTTGTTGAACTATTGTGCTGAGAATTTGAATTCCACGTTTCATATTTCAAAATTTCCAATTCGAATAATAAATTACAGGGAAAATAAAATTAAATAGGAGTGAATAAAATAATGTACACACGGTTAGAAAGAAAACAATGTGTGCGATGAAAAATACAGAACAGACGGTTCTTTGACGTGAAACATTTGCGATGCCCGACGGACTCACACACGGTTTCGTCTCATATGCATGTGCGATTCATGGTAATACGGCAAACGTTTCAAACCTGTGTGCGTGTGTGATAGGAATACCTATCGCACACAATTACGAAAATGGACATGTTGGCGTTAGTAGAGGCACCGCACACATTTTACATTCTTGAACTGTGTGCGATAACGTACCTATCGCAAACACATTGGTAGATTAAATGTTTGTGATGTCCACCTTTTTCACAAGACTATAGTGGTGTAATCATTTTGGATGTTTCTCGGATCAGAAACGTAATGTCGAGACGTAACATGTGGGACTGGGGCGACTTCTCATACGTTCATTATATGGAGATCGTCAGTAGTCGCTCGCCTATCCCCGACGGTTTTTGAGTCGTGTGGGAAGGACCCCCCTATCGCACGCACTCACTTGGTGACGGTTCAGAATGGTATCGCGGAAAGGGGTTAAAAACCGTTTGTATAGCACGTTACAGTACCAGTGTTTGTTAATATAGTTGGATCATATGGTGTTTTTCCCTTTCTATCCAGTTGTTATGAAGTGAGTTTTTACCTTTGAGGTTTCACTATAATCGGATTGAATACTTTTATGGATTTGGAAACACTTGATGTATGTCTTGCATATGAATACCCGTGGTGACAATGGGGTATTATATTGATTCACTTGATGTATGTTTTGGCACTCAACTCGCGGATTCCTGAGGTGACATTGGGGTAATCTATGCATAGGGGTTGATGCACGTTTTCATCCTACTTTCTCCGGTAGAAATCTTCGGGCACTCTTTGAAGTTCTTTGTGTTGGATTGAATATTATGAATCTGAATTTGTTTGATGCATATCGAATAATCAACTCACGGATACTTGTGATGACATTGGAGTATCTAGGTGACATTAGAGTTGGTTGATGCGTATCATATGGTGTTATTTTAGTACGAACTCTAGGGCTGTTTATGAAACTTATAGGAATAGCTCAATAGATTGATCGGAAAATATATCTTTGAGGTGGTATCGTACCCTACAACAATTTCATCTTATGTTCTCCGCTAGATAAGAACTTTGCAGTGACTCTTTGTCGCACGTTGAGGGATTGTTATATGATTCAATTATGTTAGCACTGTTGAGAGATTGCACTAGTGAAAGTATGAACCCTAGGCCTTGTTTCTGAGCATTGCAATATCGTTTGTGCTCCATTTTATCACTTGCTACCTTGTTGTTTTTATATTTTCATATTACAAAAACCTATATCTACTATCCATACTACACTTGTATCACCATCTCTTCGCCGAACTAGTGCACCTATACAATTTACCATTGTATTTGGTGTGTTGGGGGCACAAGAGATTTATTGTATTTGATTGCAGGGTTGTTTGAGAGAGACCATCTTCATCCTACACCTCCCACGGATTGATAAACCTTAGGTCATCCACTTGAGGGAAAATTGCTACTGTCCTACAAAACTCTGCGCTTGGAGGCCCAACACGAGTCTATAAGAATAAGTTATGTAGTAGACATCAGTCGCCATGGTGCCTCGGGACCGTGACTTGATCATGACCTTGCTTTGAGTATGGGTCTCAGAGGCGGTCGCGATCATTTCACCGCGGGAGCGACTGTCTGTTTCTTCTCGGGACGCCAGGACTGTGAGCCGACTGGACGGTGTCAGCCCGGACGGATCCACTGTGAATCCTGTTGCACGACTGGGACACGGCTGAGTTCTGCTCCTCATCTGTCTTTAGCAAAGCTCAAATCTGCCTTATGCCTTCTCATGCATCTGATCGTGATGGATGGATGGAATCTGCTATCCGAGTAGCCATAGCCAAATTCTAGTCAGGGGTGCACAATACCTGATAGTTTCACTGTTGATCACCCGGAAACAACTGTCGCTGTCGTCGACTATGTTGGAAATATGCCCTAGAGGCAATAATAAAGTTGTTATTATTATATTTCCTTAATCATGATAAAGGTTTATTATTCATGCTAGAATTTTATTGATTGGAAACTTAAATACATGTGTGAATACATAAGCAAATACCAAGTCCCTAGTATGCCTCTACTAGACTAGCTTGTTGATCAAAGGATGGTTAAGGTTTCCTAACCATAGACATGTGTTGTCGCTTGATAACGGGATCACTTCATTAGGAGAATGATGTGATGGACAAGACCCATCCGTTAGCTTAGCATATGATCGTTCGGTTTATTGCTACTGCTTTCTTAATGTCAAATACATATTCCTTAGACCATGAGATCATGCAACTCCTGGATACCGGAGGAATACATTGTGTGCTATCAAACGTCACAACATAAATGGGTGATCATAAAGATGCTCTATAGGTATCTTCAAAGGTGTCTGTTGAGTTGGCGTGAATCAAGATTGGGATTTTTCACTTCGTATGACGGAGAGGTATCTCTGGGCCCTCTCGGTAATACAGCATCACAAGAAGCTTGCAAGCAAAGTGACTAAGGAGTTAGTTACGAGATGAGGTATTATGTAACGAGTAAAGAGACTTGCCGGTAACGAGATTGAACTAGGTATGAGGATACCGACGATTGCATCTCGGGCAAGTAACATACCGACAGACAAAGGGAACTACATATGTTGTCATAAAGGTTCGACCGATAAAAATCTTCGTAGAATATGTAGCAACCAATATGGGCATCCAGGTCCCACTATTGGTTATTGACCGAAGAAGCGTCTCGGTCATGTCTACATCATTCTCGAACCCGTAGTGTTTGCATGCTTAACGTTCGTTGACGATATAGTATTATATGAGTTATGTATGTTGGTGACCGAATGTTGTTCGGAGTCCTGGATGAGATCACAGACATGACGAGGAGCTCCGGAATAGTCCGAAGGTAAAGATTGATATATGGGATAATAGTGTTTGGTCTCCGGAAGGGTTCCGGAATTCACTGGAAGGGGTTTCGGATGTTTCCCGAAATGTTCGGGTACTGGAACACTTTATTTGGGCCAAGGGGTAAAGCCCACGAGGTTTTAGGAAGGTGCAAAAGCGGTTTTGCGGAGGCCAGGGGGCCAGACGCCAGGGACCCTGGCGTCTGGGGCCAGACGCCAAGGACCCTGGCGTCTGGTCTTGGAGTCCGAGAAGGACTCTTGCCTTGCGGGCTAAACCGACTTTGAGGAGGCTCTTTCTCCAAGAAATGACCCCAAGGCCCAACATATAAATAGAGGGGCAGGGCTAGCACCCAAGACACATCGAGATTCACCAAGCCGTGTGCCGGGAACCCCGCCCCTCTAGTTTATCCTCCGTCGTAGTTTTCGTTGTGCTTGGCGAAGCCCTGCGGAGATTGTTCTTCACCACCACCGTCACCACGCCGTCGTGCTGCTGGAACTCATCTACAACTTCGCCTCTCTTGCTGGATCGAGAAGGCGAGGACATCATCGAGCTGAACGTGTGCTGAACGCGGAGGTGTCGTACGTTTGGTATTTGATCGGGACGGATCGTGAAGGTGTATGACTACATCAACCGCGTTGATAAATGCTTCCGCTTAGCGATCTTCAAGGGTATGAAGATGCTCTCCCCCTCTCATAGCTATGCATCTCCATGGATAGATCTTGCGTGTGCGTAGAATTTTTTTTTGTTTTCCATGCAACGTTCCCCAACAGTGGCATCATGAGCCAGGTCTATGCGTAGATCATATGCATGAGTAGAACACAAAGGAGTTGCGAGCGGTGATATTCATACTGCTTACCACCAACGTCTTATTTTGATTCGGCGGTATTGTGGGATGAAGCGGCCCGGACCAACCTTACATGTCCACGTACATGAGACCGGTTCCACCGACTAACATGCAACTTGTTTTGCATAAAGGTGGCTCGCGGGTGTCTGTTTCTCCTATTTTAGTTGAATCAAATTTGACTATGGCCGGTCCTTGCAGAAGGTTAAAACAACAAACTTGATAATCACCTTTCTGGTTTTGCGTAGGTAAGAACGGTTCTTGCTAGTTGCCCGTAGCAGCCACGTAAAACTTGCAAAAAAAAGTAGAGGACGTCTAACTTGTTTTTGGAGGGCATGTTGTGATGTGGTATGGTCAAGACGTGATGTGATATATGTTGTTGTATGAGATGATCATGTTTTGTAATATCGACAACAGGAAGGAGCCTTAGGGTTGTCTTTTAATTATTGTATGACCTGATTGTCAATCATTAAGCGCCATGTAATTGCTTTACTTTATCGCTATGCGTTAGCAATAGTTGTAGAAGCAATAGTTGGTGAGACAACCCCGACGCAACGATGGAGATCAAGTTGTCGGTCTGGTGACGATGGAGATCATGACGTTGCTTTGGAGATGAAGATCAAAAGCACAAGATGATGATGGCCATATCATGTCACATATTTTGATTGCATGTGATGTTTATCGTTTATGCATCTTATTTTGCTTAGAATGATGGTAGCATTATAAGATGATCCCTTCACTTAATTTCAAGGTAAAAGTGTTCTCCCTGAGTATGCACCGTTGCTAAAGTTCGTCGTTTCGAAGCACCTCGTGATGATCGGGTGTGATAGACTCTACGTTCACATACAACGAGTGTAAGCTAGTTTTGTACAAGCAGAATACTTGGGTTAAACTTGACGAGCCTAGCATGTACAGACATGGTCTCGGAACACTGGAGACTGAAAGGTCGAATGTGAGTCATATAGTAGATATGATCAACATAGAGATGTTCACCATTGATGACTACCCCATCTCACGTGATGATCGGACATGGGTTAGTTGATTTGGATCATGTATCACTTAGCTAACTTGAGGGATGTTAATTTAAGTGGGAGTTCATTAGTAATTTGATTAATTGAACTTAATTTATCATGAACTTAGTCTTGATAGTATTTGCATATCTATGTTGTAGATCAATGGCCCGTGCTACCATTCCCTTGAATTTTAATGCGTTCCTAGAGAAAGCTAAGTTGAAAGATGATGGTAGCAACTGCACGGACTGGGTGTGTAACTTGAGGATTATCCTCATTACTTCACAGAAGAATTATGTCATTGATGCACCGCTAGGTAACCCACCCGCTCTCGCTAATCTAGACGTTGTGAACGCCTGGCAAACGCAGACTGATGACTACTCGATAGTTCAGTGTGCCATGCTTTACGGCTTAGAACCGGGACTTCAAAGACGTTTTGAACGCCATGGAGCATATGAGATGTTCCAAGAGCTAAAGTTATTATTTCAAGCTAATGCTTGGGTTGAGAGATATGAAGTCTCCAACAAGTTCTATAGCTGTAAGATGGAGGAGAACAATTCTGTCAGTGAACACATACTCAAATTGTCTGGGTATCATAACCACTTGACTCAGCTGGGAATTGATCTTCCAGTTGAGAGTGTTATTGACAGAGTTCTTCAGTCACTGCCACCAAGCTACAAAAGCTTCATGATGAACTATAACATGCAAGGGATGATGAAAATGATTCCCGAGCTCTTCGCGATGCTGAAATCGGCGGAGGTAGAAATCAAGATGGAGCATCAAGTGTTGATGGTTACAAGACCACTAGTTTCAAGAAAAAGGGCAAGGGAAAGAAAGGGAACTTCAAGAAGAATTGCAAGCAAGTTGCCACTCCCGTGAAGAAACCCAAAGCTGGACCCCAAGCCTGAAACTGAGTGCTTCTACTGCAAGGGAAATGGTCACTGGAAGCGGAACTGCCCCAAATACTTGGCAGATAAGAAGGATGGCAAAGTGAACAAAGGTATATTTGATATACATGTTATTGATGTGTACCTTACTAATGCTCGTAGTAGCGCCTGGGTATTTGATACTGGTTCCGTTGCTCATATTTGCAACTCGAAACATGAGCTACGGAATAAACGAAGATTAGCTAAGGACGAGGTGACGATGCGCGTCGAGAATGGTTCCAAGGTTGATGTGATCGCCGTCGGCACGCTACCTCTACATCTACCTTCGGGATTATTTTTAGACCTCAATAATTGTTATTTGGTGCCAGCGTTGAGCATGAACATTATATCTGGATCTTGTTTATTGTGAGACGATTATTCATTTAAATTGGAGAATAATGGTTGTTCTATTTATATGAGAAATATCTTTTATGGTCATGCACCTTTGATGAATGGTCTATTCTTGTTGAATCTCTATTTAAGTGATACACATATTCATAATATTGATGCCAAAAGATGCAAAATTGATAATGATAGTGCAACATACTTGTGGCACTGCCGTTTAGGTCATATTGGTGTAAAGTGCATGAAGAAACTCCATGCGGATGGACTTTTGGAATCACTTGATTATGAATCATTTGATACTTGTGAACCATGCCTCATGGGTAAGATGACTAAAACTCTGTTCTCCGGAACAATGGAGCAAGCTAATGACTTATTGGAAATAATACATACCGATGTATGCGGTCCAATGAGTGTTGAGGCACGTGGGGGGTATCATTATTTTCTAACCTTCACAGATGATTTGAGTAGGTATGGGTATATCTACTTGATGAAACACAAGTCTGAAACATTTGAAAAGTTCAAAGAATTTCAAAGTGAAGTGGAGAATCATCGTAACAAGAAAATAAAGTTTCTACGATCTGATCGCGGAGGCGAATATTTGAGTTACGACTTTGGCCTTCATTTAAGACAATGTGGAATTGTTTCACAACTCACGCCACCTGGAACACCAGAGCGTAATGGTGTGTCCGAACATCGTAACCGTACTTTATTAGATATGGTGTGTTCTATGATGTCTCTTACCGATTTGCCTTTATCATTTTGGGGTTATGCATTAGAGACTGCCGCATTCACGTTAAATAGGGCACCATCTAAATCCGTTGAGACGACACCGTATGAACTATGGTTTGGCAAGAAACCTAAGCTGCCGTTTCTTAAAGTTTGGGGATGCGACACTTATGTCAAAAGGCTTCAGCCTGATAAGCTCGAACCCAAATCGGAGAAGTGCGTCTTCATAGGATACCCTAAAGAAACTATTGGGTACACCTTCTACCACAGATCCGAAGGCAAGATCTTTGTTGCTAAGAATGGGTCATTTCTAGAGAAGGAGTTTCTCTCGAAAGAAGTGAGTGGGAGGAAAGTAGAACTTGATGAGGTAATTGTACCTTCTCTTGAATTGGAAAGTAGCACATCAGAGAAAACCGTTCCCATGATGCCTACAACAACTAGAGAGCAAGCTAATGATAATGATCATGAAACTTCGGATCAAGTTACTACTGAACCTCATAGGTCAACCAGAACACGTACCGCACCAGAGTGGTACGGTAATCCTGTCCTGGAAGTCATGTTGTTAGACAACGGCAAACCTACGAACTATGAAGAAGCTATGATGAGCCTAGATTCCGACAAATGGCTCGAGGCCATGAAATCTGAGATAGGATCCATGTATGAGAACAAAGTGTGGACTTTGGTGGACTTGCCTGATGATCGGCAAGCCATTGAGAATAAATGGATCTTCAAGAAGAAGACGGACGCTGATGGTAATATCAGTGTCTACAAAGCTTGACTTGTCGCAAAAGGTTTTTGACAAGTTCAAGGAGTTGACCATGATGAGACTTTCTCACCCGTAGCGATGCTTAAGTCTGTCCGAATCATGTTAGCAATTGACGCATTTTATGATTATGAAATTTGTCAAATGGACGTAAAAAATGCATTACTTAACAGGTTTCATAAAGAAGGGTTGTATATGATGCAACCAGAAGGTTTTGTCGATCCTAAAGGAGCTAACAAAGTGTGCAAGCTCCAGCGATCCATCTATGGACTGGTGCAAGCATCTCGGAGTTGGAATATACGCTTTGATGAGGTGATCAAAGCATATGGTTTTATACAAACTTACGGTGAAGCCTGTATTTACAAGAAAGTGAGTGGGAGCTCTGTAGCATTTCCGATATTATATGTGGATGACATATTGCTGATTGGAAATGATATAGAATTTCTGGATAGCATAAAATGATACTTGAATAAGAGTTTTTCAATGAAAGACCTCAGTGAAGCTGCTTATATATTGGGCATCAAGATCTATAGGGATAGATCAAGACGCTTAATAGGACTTTCACAAAGCACATACCTTGACAAAGTTCTGAAGAAGTTCAAAATGGACAATTCAAAGAAAGGGTTCTTGCCTATGTTGCAAGGTGTGAAATTGAGTCAGACTCAAAGCCCGACCACAGCTGAAGATAGAGAGAAAATGAAAGTCATTCCCTATGCCTCAACCATAGGTTCTATTATGTATGCCATGCTGTGTACCAGACCTGATGTGTGCCTTGCCATCAGTTTGGCAGGGAGGTACCAAAGTAATCCAGGAGTGGATTGCTGGACAGCGGTCAAGAACATCCTGAAGTACCTGAAAAGGACCAATGATATGTTTCTCGTTTATGGAGGTGACGAAGAGCTCGTCCTAAAAGGTTACGTCGATGCTAGCTTCGACACAGATCCATATGACTCTAAGTCACAAACCGGATACATATTTATATTGAATGGTGGAGCTGTCAGTTGGTGCAGTTCCAAGCAGAGCGTCATGGTGGGATCTACATGTGAAGTGGAGTACATAGCTGCTTCGGAAGCAGCGCATGAAGGAGTCTGGATGAAGGAGTTCATATCTGATCTGGGTGTAATACCCAGTGCATCGGGTCCAATGACAATCTTTTGTGACAACACTGGATCAATTGCCTTAGCGAAGGAATCCAGGTTTCACAAGAGAACCAAAACACATCAAGAGATGCTTCAACTCCATTCGTGAAAAGGTCAAGCATGGGGACATAGAAATTTGCAAACTACATACGGATCTGAATGTGGCAGACCCGTTGACTAATCCTCTTATGCGGGCAAAACATGATCAGCACCAAGACTCCATGGGTGTTAGATTCATTACTATGTAATCTAGATTATTGACTCTAGTGCAAGTGGGAGACAGTTGGAAATATGCCCTAGAGGTAATAATAAAGTTGTTATTATTATATTTCCTTAATCATGATAAAGGTTTATTATTCATGCTAGAATTGTATTGATTGGAAACTTAAATACATGTGTGAATACATAAGCAAATACCAAGTCCCTAGTATGCCTCTACTAGACTAGCTCGTTGATCAAAGGATGGTTAATGTTTCCTCACCATAGACATGTGTTGTCGCTTGATAACAGGATCACATCATTAGGAGAATGATGTGATGGACAAGACCCATCTGTTAGCTTAGCATATGATCGTTCAGTTTATTGCTACTGCTTTCTTAATGACAAATACATATTCCTTCGACCCTGAGATCATGCAACTCCCGGATACCAGAGGAATACCTTGTGTGCTATCAAACATCACAACGTAACTGGGTGATCATAAAGATGCTCTATAGGTATCTTCGAAGGTGTCTATTGAGTTGGCGTGAATCAAGATTGGGATTTTTCACTTCGTATGATGGAGAGGTATCTCTGGGCCCTCTCGGTAATACATCATCACAAGAAGCTTGCAAGCAAAGTGACTAAGGAGTTAGTTACGAGATGATGTATTACGAAACTAGTACAGAGACTTGCTGGTAACGAGATTGAACTAGGTATGAGGATACCAACGATCGAATCTCGGGCAAGTAACCTACCGACAGACAAAGGGAACTACGTATGTTGTCATAAAGGTTCGACCGATAGAGATCTTCGTAGAATATGTAGGAACCAATATGGGCATCCAGGTCCTGCTATTGGTTATTGACCGGAGAAGCGTCTCGGTCATGTCTACATCATTCTCGAACATGTAGGGTCCGCACGCTTAACGTTCGTTGATGATATAGTATTATATGAGTTATGTATGTTGGTTACTGAATGTTGTTCGGAGTCCTGGATGAGATCACAGACATGACAAGGAGCTCCGGAATAGTCCAAAGATAAAGATTGATATATGGGATAATAGTGTTTGGTCTCCGGAAGGGTTCCGGAATTCACCGGAAGGGGTTTCGTATGTTTCCCGAAATGTTCGGGTACGATAACACTTTATTTGGGCCAAGGGGTAAAGCCCACAAGGTTTTAGGAAGATGCAAAAGGAGTTTTGCGGAGGCCAGGGTGACAGACGCCAGGGACCCTGGCGTCTGGGGCCAGACGCCAAGGACCCTGGCATCTGGTCCTGGAGTCTGAGAAGGACTCTTGCCTTGCGGGCTAAACCGACTTTGAGGAGGCTCTTTCTCCAAGAAACAACCCCAGGGCTCAACATATAAATAGAGGGGCAGGGCTACCACCCAAGACATATCAAGATTCACCAAGCCGTGTGCCGGCAACCCCGCCCCTCTAGTTTATCCTCCATCATAGTTTATGTTGTGCTTGGCAAAGCCCTGCGGAGATTGTTCTTCACCACCATCGTCACCACGCCATCGTGATGCCGTAACTCATCTACTACTTCGCCTCTCTGGCTGGATCGAGAAGGCGAGGACATCATCGAGCTGAACGTGTGCTGAACGCGGAGGTGCCGTACGTTTGGTCCTTGATCGGGACGGATCGTGAAGGTGTACGACTACATCAACCGCGTTGATAAATGCTTCCGCTTAGCGATCTTCAAGGGTATGAAGATGCTCTCCCCCTCTCATAGCTATGCATCTCCATGGATAGATCTTGCGTGTGCGTAGAAAAACATTGTTTTCCATGCAACGTTCCCCAACAGACTAGAACTGGGCTGCTGCTACTGGCGCGCTTGATGCTCGAGTGACTTCTGGAGCTCCTCCAAGCGAGTGCGCTCAGCCAAGTTGACTTGGCATGCGGCCTCCAAGGCCCGAGCCTCGGGAATCGTCCCAACGATGGGTGTCCGGAGAGCCTGCTTGTTTCTTCACTGCAATTCCTCCCTCTGCTGCTGAGTGAGATGCAAGGGGTAGTACTCATCGGAATGAAAGTTCTCTCCGTTGAAAATGTCGTCTTGCGATGGATCATCGACTCCCATGCCACCATGGGTATACCTAGGGGGACCGTGCCGGGAGTCGGCGGTCAACACCTCTGCAGCGGGGTTGCTGCTCTCGCACTCGGACCCATCATCTGGGTCCCATGTAGGGAGGTGAACAAGTCGAGGACGGGCTCATCGGGCTGGATCGCTGCGATTTGCGGGGCCGCAAGCTGAAGGGAAACCGCGTGCTTGACCCACCGCTTGAGCCGCAAGTGCCCAGAATGCCTGCGACGGTGGCCAGCGGAGCGGAGAGGGGCTGACTGGTAAGGGACCAACAGCAGTTGAAGATGAACGTCGAAGGTACTCGCGCGGAAGTGCGCTGCACCGCGGACAGGCAATGCCTCGACGTCCAGCGGGGCCTCCTGGAGCTACGCTGAACCATCAGCGATGAAGTTGAGGGCGCTGAAGCGGTTCTCGCCCCCGAGTGTCAATCTGCCGCCAGAAACCATGGGGAAGATGGAAAAATTGCAACTACGCTGGAAGTTGCTGGACGCCTGCCCCATGGTGGGCGCCATCTGTCATGGGCGAAAGTCTGACAATAGTGTATGGGGGTACGGATTGGAGGGCAGATCCTAGATACGGCGCAGCTGTTACACTTGGATTTACGAGTTCAGGCCCCTCACGGTGGAGGTAATGGCCGTACGTCTCGATGCTTTGGAGCTGATTGATTAGAGTGTATGGATTACAATGGATTGCAAACCCTTGCCATGGAGCAGGGGGAAGGCTTATATAGAGTGCGCCTCCGCCCCATGAATGTTGTCGTTACCAAGGGTTTAAGGGGGAGTTTAAGGACAGTCGTTACTGGTAACAGGCGTACTGACTACACTTGATGAGGGTGGACGCACGTCCTGACCGTTGCGATTTCGGGGAGTCTCCTGGTCTTGCTTGTCCGAGTGCTGACGGGTTCATTCGAGTGAAGAAGGTCCAGTCGAGTGGAATGCTACCCTCTAAGTGGTTGGTATCTTCTGAGTGAACATCTGATTGTTGAGCATCTGAATACTAGTCTGGCCCTGGGGCCCAGTGTAAGATGTATGGTTCCTAGGGTAGGGTATGTAGGCTAGGGCCGTTACCCTACCCTTAGTATATGTCCCCATCAGCGATCTCCCTTGTCCGTGTCCACTGCAAAGACGTGAACGAGGAGAAGTTGAAGTCTCTCAAGGTTGACAACACGAAGAAGCTCAAGTTCGGGGACTTCATGGAGACATTCATCGAGACCGCCACTCAGATCACTGATGGCATTGATCTGGACACCTTTGTTAGGCCTGCCAGTCCCTCACATGCATGAGAAAACTTTAAACCTTAACCATTTGCCTCGGTATGCCGAGTGAATTTGCATCCGCTTAAACTCTCTCGGGTCTTGGGCCCGAGCACTTGTATTTGCTTTTGGAACCACTAGAGTCATTCTAATGCTTTTCTCTGATTTCCCAAATGTCTTTGACTTAGGCGAAAGTTGGTTCGCAGCTAAGCCCCCGAGTGAGAAGGAAGTTCGTCACTCGGAGTAGTTTTTTAACTTAGGCGAAAAACTGGTTCACAGCTAGGCCCCCGGGTGAGAAGGAAGTTCGTCACTCGGAGTGGGTGTTTTAACTTATGCGAAAACTGGTTCACAGCTAAGCCCCCGAGTGAGAAGGAAGTTTGTCACTCGGAGTAGTATTTTAACTTAGGCGAAAGCTGGTTCATAGTTAAGCCCCCGAGTGAGAGGGAAGTTCGCCACTCGGAGTAGTTTTTTTTAACTTAGGTGAAAGCTGGTTCGCAGCTAAGCCCCCGAGTAAGAGGGAAGTTCGTCACTCACAGTAGTTATTTAACTTAGGTGAGAGCTAGTTCACAGCTAAGCCCCCGGAGTGAGAGGGAAGTTCGTCACTTGGAGTAGTGCTAATTGTGAGTTGCGTTGGGATTTCCCCGAAGAGGAGAGGATGATGCAGTACAGTAGACATAAGTATTTCCCTCAGTTAAGAACCAAGGTTATCAACCCAGTAGGAGAACCACGCAACACCTCATTAGCAGTACCTTGATACATCTCCAACGTATCTATAATTTATGAAGTATTCATGCTATTTTATTATCATTCTTGGATGTTTTACAACCATTTTATAGCAACTTTATATCATTTTTTTGGGACTAACCTATTGACCCAGTGCCAGTTGCTGTTTTTGCTTGTTTTTTACATCGCAGGAAATCAATATCAAATGGAGTCCAAACACCGCGAAACTTTTTGAGGATTTTTTATGGACCAGAAGACTCCCGATGGGCCAGAGCAGCACTTGGGGGTGCCCCGAGGGGGGCACAACCCACCAGGGCGCGCCTGGGGGCCCACGCGCGCCCAGGTGGGTCGTGCCCACCTCGGTGGCCTCCCGCACCCCCTCTTTACCCTATAAATTCTCAAATATTCTGAAAACCCTCGGGGTTAACCTAGATCAGAAGTTCCGCCGTCGCAAGGCTCTGTAGCCACCGAAAACCAATCTAGACCCCGTTCCGGCACCCTGCCGGAGGGGGGAATCATCTCCGGGGGCCATCTTCATCATCCCGGCGGCCACCACGATGAGGAGGAAGTAGTCCACCCTCGGGGCTGAGGGTTTGTACCAGTAGCTATGTGTTTAATCTCTCTCTCTCGTGTTCTTGAGATGTCACGATCTTGATGTATTGCGGGCTTTGTTAATATAGTCGGATCATATGGTGTTTTCCCCTCTCTATCTTGTTGTGATGAATTGAGTTTTTCCCTTTGAGATTTCGTTGTTATCAGATTGAATATTTTTATGGATTGGAGAGCACTTGATATATGTCTTGCATACGCATACTCGTGGTGACAATGGGGTATCATATTGATTCACTTGATATATGTTTTGGCACTCAACTCGCGGATTCCCGAGGTGACATTGGGGTAATCTATGCATAGGGGTTGATGCACGTTCTTGTCTTTGTTTCTCCGGTAGAAATCTTGGGGCACTCTTTGAGGTTCTTTGTGTTGGATTGAGTATGATGAATCTGAAATTGTTTGATGCATATCGTATAATTAACTCACGGGTACTCGCGGTGACATTGGGGTATCTAGGTGACATTAGAGTTGGTTGATGTGTATCATATGGTGTTATTTTAGTACGAACTCTTGATAGATCAATCGGAAAGAATAACTTTGAGGTGGTTTCATACCCTACAAACAATTTCTTCTTATGTTCTCCGCTAGATAGGAACTTTGGAGTGATTCTTCATCGCGCTTTGAGGGATGGTTATATGATCCAATTATATTAGCATTGTTGAGAGATTGCACTAGCGAAAGTACGGACCCTAGGCCTCATTTTCAAGCATTGCAATACCGTTTGTGCTCCGTTTTATCACTTGCTACCTCGCTGTTTTTTATTTTCAGATTACAAAAATATATTTCTACCATCCATATTACACTTTTATCACCATCTCTTCGCCGAACTAGTGCACCTATACAATTTGCCATTGTATTTGGTGTGTTGGGGACACAAGAGATTTCTTGTATTTGGTTGCAGGGTTGTTTGAGAGAGACCATCTTCATCCGACGCCTGCCACGGATTGATAAACCTTAGGTCATCCACTTGAGGGAAAATTTCTACTGTCCTACAAAACTCTGCGCTTGGAGGCCCAACATGAGTCTACAAGAATAAAGTTGCATAGTAGACATCAAGCTCTTTTCTGGCGCCGTTGCCGGGGAGGTTAGGTAAGCGGCACTCACACCCCGTCAACGAAGCTCTCTTTTCTGGCGCCGTTGCCGGGATGGTGAGTGCTTGAAGGTATATCTTTAGATCTTGCAATCGAATCTTTTAGTTTCTTGTTTTATCACTAGTTGGTTTATAAAAAAGAAAACTATAAAAAAAATGGAATTGAGGTTGCATCATATTATTGATCATCTTTATAATATCTTTCTTGAAAATGATGGATCGGAAAATTGTGCTCAATTGTTAGAAGAAGAAGTCAATAAAATGTTTGGCACAAAATATTTGAATGATGAGCATGATTGCAATGTTTTTAGTATGAATTCTTTGAATATCCATGATGCTAATGATATGCAAAGCCATAAGCTTAGGGATGCTATGTTTGATGAAGATGATATTTTTAGTCCCCCAAGTTTTTATGAGAATATTTACTATGATGAAAGCACGCCTCCTATTTATGATGATTATGGTGATGACATGTATGCTATAAAGATTAATGATATCCATGAAACTTGCCATCATGATTTTAATGCTCAATATGATTATGCCAATCAATAATCACATGATAGTTATTTTGTTGAGTTTGCTCCCACTACTATTCATGAGAATAAATTTGCTTATGGAGAGTAAGAAAATTTCTATGCTTGTGGATCATGAAAAGAATGATTTATGTGATAGTTATATTGTTGAATTCATTCATGATGCTACTGAAAATTATTTTGAGAGAGGGACATATGCTTTTACATATTTCAATAATATCAAGTTTCCCCTCTTTATGTTGAAGATCTTGAAGTTTTGCTTGTTTTGCTTTCCTATGCTAGTTGATTCTTGCTCCCATAAATTGTTTGCTCACAAAATCCCGATGCATAGGAAGTGGGTTAGACTTAATTGTGTTTGTCATGTGATTCATGATGCTCTTTTTATGTTTCAATTCTTTACTTTTATGTGAGCATCATTGAAATCATCATGCCTAGCTAAAAGGCATTAAAGAAAAACGCTTGTTGGGAGACAACCCAACACTTTTACCTACTGTTTTTGTGTGTTCACATGGTTATGCTGCTGTAGTAATCATGCTTTATTGCTTTTGTTTCAATAAAGTGCCAAGTAAAGCCTTTGGGATAGTGTGGATGATAGTTGACTTGATTCTGTGCAAAAACACAAACTTTTGCGCCCAGTAACAGAATTGTTTAAATTCACTGGAGCGTAGAAAAACTGTGAATTTTTTACAGGTGTTGGTTATACAAATTTTCTACGTTGTCCTAAATATTTAGAAGTTTTTGATTTACATAAGTATGACCTTAATTCAGATCTTGACGTACTGTTCTATTTTTGACAGATTCTGTTTGCAATGCATAGTTTGCTTGTTTTATGGTTTCTATGGCTTATATTGCTTAATATAAATTGTGGAAATTGTAGAGTACAGTAGGAATTATGTGAGAACAATTATAAATCTTGTCTTTGACAGCACCAAAGTGAATGATTTGTCTTTATCATACTAACCCATCTCACGAAGCTCCGTTAAGTTTTGTGTGATTGAAATTTTCAAGTTTTGGGTGAGATATCGATATCAGGAGAATAAGGAGTGACAAGACCCTAATATTTGGGATTCCCGAGGCACCCCCAAGGTAATATTCAAGGAATATCCAAGCAACTAAGCTTGGGGATGCCCCGGAAGGCATCCCCTCTTTCGTCTCCGACATTATCGGTAACCTCACTTGGAGCTATATTTTCATGCGTCACATGATATGAGTTTTGCTTGGAGATTCATTTTATTTTATTAGGATTTGCTTTCTGTTATTTATAATAATGTTTTGCATCCTTTATTTCAATAAAAATGTCAAGGATAGTCTTTACCATGCTTATTTTGCAAGTATAGGAGTTGCTGTTTCAAAACAGAAAGTTTATCGCTGTTGCAAAAATTCTCCAGAAAAGTCAGAATGTGATACAATGTTTAAATTTCTTGCAAAATAATCTATGATAAATTTTCTACAGTGTGGTAATTTTTCAGAATTTTTGGAGTTAGGTAAGTATGACAAATATTGCACTCTTTACAGACTGTCCTGTTTAGACAGATTGCTGTTATGTTCGCATTGTTTGCAAATGTTTGCTTGTTTAATGATTCTATTTGAGGATAGGAATGTTAAATATGCAGAGGCATTTATTATGCAATGTTGAATAATAATTTTAGTGATTTTATACAGTAGAGAATGATAAGGTTTTGCATTGATTTATACTAACTTATCTCACGAGTTCTTGCTGAGTTTTGTGTGGATGAAGTTTTTAAGATTTAGGAAACCGTGATATAAAAGGAATTAAGGAGACACAAAAGCTCAAGATTGGGGATGACCAAGGCATCCCAAGATAATATTTCAAGAAGTCTTAAGCATCTAAGCTTGGGGATGCCCCGGTAGGCATCCCACCTTTCTTCATGAAAAACTATCGGTTGAGCCTAAGTTTTTGCTTCTTCACATGAGTTGTGCTATTCTTGGAATGTCATTTTATTTTATTTTGCTTGATGTTTTAATAAAATACTTAAATCTGAAAGTTTTTAAATAAGAGAGTCCACAATTAGCTACCTATCTACATAACTACTCGCTTGATCTTCACTTATATCTTTTTGGAGTAGTTTGTCTATTACTCTTGTGCTTCACTTATATCCTATGAGTAAATTGTTGAATGAATTGAATATCATGAAGTTGAAATTATATCATGCCTAGTAGTGGCTTCACATTGGGTATAGAAAGTGAAATCTTTTAAAGCTTGACAATCACAATATTGGTCATACAAGCAATTCATGAATGATTACTATAAGGAAGAGAACTTTCACATGCAAATACACTATCTTGGAAATCTTTTGTGATTGTGAGCCCCCATCAAAATATTATATGCCAAAATTGTTGATGTTGGACAAGGAAGACAACGTAATGGTTTATGTTTGTTCATATTCACATAATAGTTATATTGTCATAGATCCTTCAACATGTGGTGCGTGCCCCCCATCTTTGCTAGCCAAAAATTCTGCACCAAGTAGAGATACTACTTGTGTATCCAAAAACCCTTAAACCCAAATCTTATTTTTAAGAGTCCACCATACCTACCTAAGGATTGAGTAAGATCCTTCAAGTAAGTTGTCATCGGTGCAATAAGGCAATAAAAATTGCTTCTAAAAGTGTTAGATCATTTAGTGTAAGAGAAAATTGAGCGTTGTACGAACTTGTGATGGCAAAGAATAAAAGCGACAGACTGCATAATAAAGGTTGCTATCATAAGGGGCAATATAACGTGACGTTCTTTTGCACTAAGGGGTTGAGCATACAAACAAATAAGCATATGGCAACCTCTGCTTCCCTCTGCGAAGGGCCTATCTTTTACTTTTATGTATTTACATTTATGCAAGAGTCAAAGTTTTTCTCTCTATTCCTTTTTGTTTTTCTCTTTTGGCAAGCATCATGTGGTGAGGAAAGATCTAGGCACATATATCCAGTTGGATATGGGTAGCATGAGTTATTATTGTTGACATCACCCTTGAGGTGAATACGTTGGGATGCAAAACTATAAGCCCCTATCTTTCTATGTGTCTGGTTGAAACGTTTTGCTCATGTGTATGCGGTGAGTGTTAGCAATCATAGAAGACTATATGATGGTTGAGTATGTGGAGCTCTTACTTAAACTCTGTTGAATAAGTTGAATTGCAATTGCTTGGTGCCTGAGAGCATAGGTTGTTGAGTTTCAAGAGAATTCATTGTTTGAACCTTAACATGTGAATTGGTTGCTACTTTAACATGAGAAATTTTATAAGAAAGAATTGTTGTTATGATGCTAGGAAAAGTGATTGAAATTATCATGAATCAAACTTATGCACTTTGCTAGCATTCACACTTCATAAATTATTTCTTTTATCATTTACCTACTCGAGCACGAGTAGGAATTAAGCTTGGGGATGCTGATACGTCTCCAACGTATCTATAATTTATGAAGTATTCATGCTGTTTTATTATCATTCTTGGATGTTTTACAACCATTTTATAGCAACTTTATATCATTTTTTTGGGACTAACCTATTGACTCAGTGCCCAGTGCCAGTTGCTGTTTTTGCTTGTTTTTTACATCGCAGGAAATCAATATCAAACGGAGTCCAAACACCGCAAAACTTTTTGAGGATTTTTTATGTACCAGAAGACTCCCGATGGGCCAGAGCAGCACCTGGGGGGTGCCCCGAGGGGGGCACAACACACCAGGGTGCGCCTGGGGGCCCAGGCGCGCCCAGGTGGGTTGTGCCCACCTCGGTGGCCTCCCGCACCCCCTCTTTAAACTATAAATTCTCAAATATTCCGAAAACCCTCAGGGTTAACCTAGATCAGAAGTTCCGCCACCGCAAGGCTCTGTAGCCACCGAAAACCAATCTAGACCCCGTTCCGGCACCCTGCCGGAGGGGGGAATCATCTCCGGTGGCCATCTTCATCATCCCGGCGGCCAGCACGATGAGGAGGGAGTAGTCCACCCTCGGGGCTGAGTGTTTGTACCAGTAGCTATATGTTTAATCTCTCTCTCTCTCGTGTTCTTGAGATGTCACGATCTTGATGTATCGCGGACTTTGTTAATATAGTCAGATCATATGGTGTTTTCCCCTCTCTATCTTGTTGTGATGAATTGAGTTTTTTCCTTTGAGATTTCATTGTTATCGGATTGAATATGTTTGTGGATTTGAGAGCACTTGATATATGTCTTGCATATGAATACTCGTGGTGACAATGGGGTATCATATTGATTCACTTGATATATGTTTTGGCACTCAACTCGCGGATTCCCGAGGTGACATTGGGGTAATCTATGCATAGGGGTTGATGCACGTTCTTGTCTTTGTTTCTCCGGTAGAAATCTTGGGGCACTCTTTGAGGTTCTTTGTGTTGGATTGAGTATGATGAATCTGAAATTGTTTGATGCATATCGTATAATTAACTCACGGGTACTCGCGGTGACATTGGGGTATCTAGGTGACATTAGAGTTGGTTGATGTGTATCATATGGTGTTATTTTAGTACAAACTCTTGATAGATCGATCGGAAAGAATAACTTTGAGGTGGTTTCGTACCCTACAAACAATTTCTTCTTATGTTCTCCGCTAGATAGGAACTTTGGAGTGATTCTTCATCGCGCTTTGAGGGATGGTTATATGATCCAATTATATTAGCATTGTTGAGAGATTGCACTAGCGAAAGTACGGACCCTAGGCCTCATTTTCAAGCATTGCCATACCGTTTGTGCTCCATTTTATCACTTGCTACCTTGCGGTTTTTTTATTTTCGGATTACAAAAATATGTTTCTACCATCCATATTACACTTTTATCACCATCTCTTCGCCGAACTAGTGCACCTATACAATTTGCCATTGTATTTGGTGTGTTGGGGACACAAGAGATTTCTTGTATTTGGTTGCAGGGTTGTTTGAGAGAGACCATCTTCATCCTATGCCTCCCACGGATTGATAAACCTTAGGTCATCCACTTGAGGGAAAATTGCTACTGTCCTACAAAACTCTGCGCTTGGAGGCCCAACACGAGTCTACAAGAATAAAGTTGCATAGTAGACATCATACCTACACACACAAAATAACAAATACTTGTCCCCAACACAAACAAGGGGTTGTCAATCCCTTGGCGGTTAATTGCAAGGATCAAATCTCGTAGTGATAGAAAGATAAAAAAAAATAAAGTAAATAAAATTGCAGCAAGGTATTTTTGCATTTTAATAGCTGATAAAAATATAGACTCGGGGGCCATAGTTTTCACTAGAGGCTTCTCTCTTCAAAATAGCATACGGTGGGTAAACAAATTACGGTTGGGCAACTGATAGAAAAGCGAATAATCATGATGATATCCAAGGCAATGATCATGTATATAGGCATCAAGTCCGAGACAAGTAGACCAACTCCTGCCTGCATCTACTACTATTACTCCACACATCGACCGCTATCCAGCATGCATCTAGAGTACTAAGTTCATAAAGAACAGAGTAACTGAGGGAGTCCTGGACTAGGGGGTCCTTGGGTTTCTGGCCTATCTCTCATAGGCCAGACTGATGGGCCACACTATATCCGGACCGAACACCTTTTGTGCCTTGGTGTGTACTCCAAGTCAAGATGGAAGATCCGGCGTTTCCTCGATGTAACCGACTATATGTAAACCCTAGTACCCCTGGTGTCTATATAAACCAGAGGTTTTAGTCCGTAGAGGCTAAGAGAACAATTCCCATCCTACTATCTAGGGTTTAGATCATCTGATCTCGTGGTAGATCAACTCTATAATCCCCATATACACAAGCAATATAATCAAGCAGGACGTAGGGTTTTACCTCTTAAAGAGGGCCGGAACCTGGGTAAATATCGTGTCCCACGTCCCTTGTTCCCCATCGATCCAAGATCGACAGTTCAGGACCCCCTATCCCGAGATCCGCCTGTTTTGACACTGACATTGGTGCTTTCATTGAGAGTTCCGCTGTCGGATCGCCGAAGGGTCGATGGCTGCCTGATCATCGGAGACGGCATCAGCACCGGGGACATCTTCATTCCCGGGCAAATTTTCGCGTTCGGCAGCATTGTCCTGCACGCCGACTCGACCGGTCATCTCAACCAGGTCGACAGCTACGCCCCTGAGCATCAGATCAGGTTTGGTAACTTCGAGTGCGTCGCCGACGCTAGGGGTGATCTGATCTTCACTGGCTTCTCAGCCTCACCTGGAACAACCACGGCACCAGAAGCATCAACTTTGAGGCCTCTTCCCGATCTGATCTCCGGATCGGCCCTTACTGCACTATCAGCTTTGAGCTTGGGTGCAGCTCTTACGTCCGTAGACCGGGAATCAACTCCGTCCGGACCTTTCCTCCTTACCGAGGATCTGGCTTTGAGCCCTAACGGGAGTTCGGCGTCCGAAGACTGGGAGACAGCCCTAGCCGGACACGCCCTCCCCACTACAGATCTGGCAGTGAGACATGGCGCAAGTATGGCGTCTGAAGACCAGGATTTCGCCCTGGCCGGACTTGTGCCTCGCCCCACCGAGCCGCCGGAGGTCAACTATGCAGAAGTCTCATACGCCAATCCGACCAACCTCGCGCTGTTAAACGAGGCGCTCGATCGGATCCAGATGAAGACTATTGTCGATGGCACGCCCTCGGTTCACGCTCAACAGAGCCTCGAGGCAAGCCACAGGGAATTTTACGTCCCACCCACCACCCACTTAGTAGCTACTGTTGAAGACATAACCGACATGTTGGACTATGCCTCCGAGGAGGCCGACTACATGAACGACGACAGCGAGGCCACGGCCCACACGGACGCCGCCCCTCCCGTCATCAGCCGATGGACGGCCACATCCACCTATGATGTCTACATGGTGGACACCCCCAAGGGCGACGGCCATGGCGCTAATGGGGATGGCACCCCCAGAAGGGAGAATAACAAGCCTGGAGAGGACCCCCCAAATGCCGGAGACAATGCCGACGATCCAAGGGGCGATGTGGCAGGGAAAGCAACACGGGCACCGGAGAGGGCGACACTCCGGACAACGCGGAAGACCTCGGCGACCCCGCCGCCGAGCACCAGCCTGATGGTTTAGAGGAGTAAATGGGTCAGTATAATGCCAAGGACCCCAATGATTCCGAAGATAGCAATTACATGCCTCTCTCCGAAGAGGAAGTCAGCCTTGGAGCTGAAGATTTTATCATCCCAGAAGATCCACTGGAACAAGAGAGGTCCAAGCAACAGCTAATAGCCACCACGCGAAGCTTGAAGAAGAAGCGGCAATAGATAAAAGCCGAACAAGACACCCTCAACGACAGATGGACAAAAGTCCTAGCAGCCGAAGGAGGGTACGGCTATGAACAGCAAACAAAGAGCTAGCCCAAGCGCAAATTGTTGCTGCAACTCGATGACGAGGCTTTCGATCCCTCACCACCCAAACGAACTCAAGGCGACCAACCCGACCGCCCCCCTCGAGGAAGGGACATGCTGGCTGGCGAGGTGTAACACCCCAAAAATATTCTTCTGGATTTTCAAAATCTTTTCTTTAAAATGAAATTCTTTGAAAACCATTTTGATCCTATTTTCTTTCTTCTGTTTGAAAACCTTTTTTAAATTTTAGTTGGGTTCAAAATTTTCTAGAAAGGGTCTATTTTGATTGATGGTTTTATTTGGAAAATGGTTCTTAGAATTCAAAAATATTTTCTTTTAGAAAAGTTTTTGACTTAACTAAAATATTCCAAGGAGAAGCCCTTTCCTTTTCTCTCTAGCACTTCCAAAATCCATCCAAATTTTTTTCTATCACTCCTCAATTGTCCCACAAGCCTTTCAAACCTTCTAGGATAGAAACCAACCTCTTTCCACCCCACAAAAACATTTTTTTCTCAATTTAAACAAATTCCAAAATTGGAATTTGTTATATTCATGGTTTCTTTGAGCTACAAAGGAACTACATTTTCTACCACTTTTCTGCCTCCACCAAAATTACCCTATCAACTAGATGGTATCCAAAACCTATTTCACCAAAAACTTTGGGTTCCCAAGTTCAAAATTTTCAAAATTCAAACAATTGAAATTTGGAACAGAAACCATTTTCCTGCTCAAAACCCATTCTAAACTTCTCCAAAAATTCTGAAACTTCACCATCACTCTTGTCTTGCAACAGTACATCACCACAAAAAATTTCAGAAATTCCAAAAATGCCTAGACCCCTCTACCATTTCATCAAACACCTGTTGTGCACACTATTCATCCCTGTCAAATTTAGTTAACTGAATTTTTCTTCAGAGGCAGGGACGAACGGCGTCATGCTCCTAACTCCACCATCTCTCCTACTCCTCCACGCCACCTCTCGCCTTAACTGAGTTTCCCAGGACCCCTCTGGTCAGTGGTCGTCACCGACGGCATAGGAGGTGGCCGGTGCACCAGCCTCCGTCCTCGGTGGCGGCGAGCCAAGGAGATCAACATCGCGCCCGCCTCCTTCACTACTGCTGCTGCTCTATCCATCTACCTCTTCGCCCACGCATCAATTTCCTCTGCTTCTCCGCGCGCTAACCAAGCCGTCTGGACCCTCTTGGCAGTCGCCGGAGTAAGCCACCGCCGCCACACCTGTACTGTGGCCACACCGTGGATAAGGCACCCGAGCTCGAGCTCGTCCGCGCTGGCGCTTCGGGAGAGCTCCATTCCCTTCTAGACTGACCACCGTCCAAGGCCACCGTCCCTAACCTACTTCGCCGGCGAAATAACTCCGGCGTCATCCGCTCCGCCTCGGCCACACTCGGAGCCCCTATAAAAGGGCCTCCCGAGCTCCGTTCTCATCACCCATCTCCCACACCACCTCTCAATCGCCCCTACGCCACTCCCCCGACCTCGGGGAGGCTTTCTTCCTCCTCTCCGACCACCGCTCCAACGGCACTGCCCCCGATCCGCGCGACATCGTTACTCCACCACCACCTCCAAAGCCTTGCAAGAAGCCTCCTATCATACCCACACACCGATCCCGCACTCCAATTCCACCTCTCAAGCTCTCTCCGGTGAGATCCACCACCACCCGAAACGCCATCCACCGCCGTCGACCTCGCTGGCGCTCCGGCGACCTCCACCACCAACCACCGACGCGGTAGTCCACCCTGATCAAGCTCCGACCACCGCCGCTCACTGAAACACCAGCGATCACCGCCGGTGATCGCCGCACCCCTTCTGTACTGCGCGCGAGTGCATGAAATTTTGAACCTGATGGGTGGACCCCGCCCGTCAGTGTTCTCTCTTTTTACTATTTTCAAAACGAAAGCATATTTGGCGCTTTACGCTTTTTGTACTGGAAGGCATACTCAGTCCTGAAGCGTTTTCTTTTTAAACGCACAGGGACTGGAATTTCACAGAAAAACCCCTAGATTTGAAAGTTTAATAACTTTTAAACCACAACTCCGTTTGAGTTGATTCTTTTTTTTAATTCCTATTTTTCCCTCTAGTTTTTTTATTATTTATTTAAAAATATTTTGAGACAAGTTTTTGTACTGTGATGAAAGTTTGATTTGAATTTAAATTTGATTTTTTCAGAAACAGAAGAAGAAAACTTTGCTAGAAATTTGGAGGGGTTTTCTCCTGACTACTTTGGACAAGGCAAGCATAGTTGAACTTTGGATATGGTGTTGCATATTGCATGACTTGGTTGCATCAGTTGAGTTCGCACCATATGGGTAGAAATATTGCATGCAAGCATGGTCATGTATATTTTCTCTTGCATGCATTCCGCTCAAGTTTTGACATGCATAAGTTGTGAGAATCTAGGAGTGTGCTCCTGCCTTGGATGTGTCAGTGGAACGGGCCATATTTGACACGGTGGTGTCACGTGATATTTGTGGAGCATACCGGTGATAATAAGTAACACCTCCTGAGTCGACCTAGATCGAGTCTTGTTCCGTTACACCTAGCTGTATACCGGGCTGCCATGGGTCCTTCCTTCAGGAAGGTACGGCTTAGAAAGTTGTTAACCCCTATCCGGATACACACCACATAGAGGGCCACGATAAGGGTTTCCACGGCCATGGACTAAATCCTGTCATCGGGTAAGGGGGCGGTGTTTCCGGTTGTAGCCGAGAGGGGGTCCCCCTTGTAATCCGCGTGTATGAATAGTGATCCCATGCTACTCGAGATTGTTGTCTCCCCGACGGAGATTTTTTTGGAACGATGCTTTGGGTGATTCCTAGCATCCGGACGGTTAATCTGGTGTGTGCTGGTCAGGCGTGTTTTCAACCCAAAGACCGTAATGGGAATTAGTCAGTGTCACGGTACTGACTAAAGAAACCTCATACACGTGGGTAAAGAGTACACCCTCTACAGAGTTATACCTATTCAAATAGTCGTGTCCTCGGTCAAGGACGTTAGCTGGGTGGGTCAAGTGTCGGTCCCGGTGTCGGTCTTTGGAGGAAATAACTAAAAATTCAAGCATGATTATTTGCAGGATGATTATTGTCACTAATGATATTATTATTATCACGAATATCATCAATGATATGAATATTATTGTGGACTAACCCATTTCTCTTATTTTATTTTCTGAGTGTCTCAGGGGCTGGCTAGACTACCCCGGGCATTCAGTTTTGTTTTCAAGCCCTCACGAGGCGTCTCTCAAGTTCTTGGGCGGTCCTGTCTCGCCTGACTCTCTTGTAGACACCCATTTGGCATTTCTTTTCAAGCCCTTACGAGGCGTCTCTCAAGTTCTCAGGCGGTCCTGTCTCGCCCGACTCTATTGTGGATACCCGTTTGGCATTTCTTTTCAAGACCGACCATGGTGTCACTTGACACCCGACTGGCATTTCTTTTCAAGACCTCTCGTGGCGTCGCTTGAGTTTTCGGGCGGTCCTGTCTCGCTCGACTCTCAATTAGACACCCGGTTGGCATTTCTCTTATTTTCTGAATGGCACCTGGGCTGGCTAGACTACCTGTGACATTCATTAGTTTCTATTTTTTTTAAGTTTGATTATGACTGACATGCTATATTTACTTCCGTATCATTCTGTTATTGTCATGCCATGTCTAAGAATTTAGTCAGCATGAGCATTTAGTATGATCCAACATTAGCATATGCATTCGTTATATCTTTTGTTCATTATGTTAGCGAGTACATTCCAATGTACTCACTGGCTTGTCCCTGGCTATTTACTATGCCAGACTTGGAGGAGGACGAGCTTGTGGAGGAGGATTGCGCTAGCGAGCCCGACGCCTAGAGGAGTCCCAGTCAGTCCAGCTGTGACATAGAAGTCTACCACATGTACCATCCGCTGAGCTTTCGCTACACAAAATAAATAGTCAAGCCTCACACTGATGTTTGGCTCTATTTTATTGTATCAGTATGAGAGTACCACCACACCACTATCATATTCCACCACCGTAGTATATTGACAAGGTTGTAATAATTTGTTGAGCTCTCGGACTCAACCTGATGTAATATTATGTGTACTGGATATCTGTATCAAGGAAGTCCACCAGTGTGTTGATCTTGGGGCTGGTGTGACTTAGGGCTACTCCGGGATTTATTCTCAGAAATGGGCCCGACAAACCTTGGTATTAGAGCCAGGCTGACTTTAGGAAGCTATAGGCACGATCGCTAGCACTCGAGTCAGTACTAACATTTTTAGCATGCATTTCATGCATTGTAGCAAATTTTCCTTGGTCATCATATGCATATGATATGACTATTTGGATTTTTGTCTACTGTTGTAGATGTCTGGTGGCAGCTGTTCATCCCAGATTTTTGCCAACGAGCCCGCGGGATTTTCCCGTCTCCTCATAGTCATCGCTAGAGATGCGATGAGGTCTCCAGGCCGTCTGGAGTACACCGTTTTTCCTAACAAGATCACGGACACCCTGACTATGTACAGGCCTTGGTATATATTCGGGGCGGAAGTGCCTTGTCTTTCCGCAACTATCGTTTTATGGGGAGAGTCATGCCTTCTGAGAGGCATGCTATCCAGATGGCCGCCCATGAGGCTATCGCTCATCTCAGGGACATCCTGCCAGCCATGCAGACCCGTCCCTGTCACTACCTGCCATGCCATGTTCCATACACCAGCCACCATGCTTTCTCCTGCACTGCGGGAGAAAGGGACAAGGCGATCGAGCCCCTTGTCCAGTACATCATGTCACTGGAGTCAGTCTTAACCTCTCTGGTGGATGACCATCTTGCTGCACGGATGGACTTAGCTCGTGCGAGGGTTCTTCGAAGGAGTGAGTACCGTTCCCCTTCGCGTCGCGCTCCTCGCATCCCTACCCCACCATATGATCCTCCTCATGGTTCTGCGATTCAGCACTCACCCCCGGGAGATGAGGCTAGCCGCTTGGCTGCACCCTTTCCAGTCAGAGCTCCACCACCGATGAGCCCGGTGCCACCCCCAGCAGGCGTGGCATCGACGTCTGCCCAACTAGAGACAATTCCCGAGGAGGAGGAGGTCAAGTCATCAGCACCTCGTCTGGGACTCACCCTCGGCCGGGCCCTTGATGTTCCGGACACTCCGTGAGGGCAGGCGAGGCATCCCCACCGCAGACGACCTTTATGAGAGCGCAGTTGTAAAATATTTATTTTCTGTTTCTTTTCTTCTTTTGTAAGATGGCAAGTAGTAGACTCAGACCGCAGCACGCTGAGGGGGCGGAGTAGCACGCTAGTTTAAATAAGTGGTCGTGTAGTATATAGTTTCTGCGAGCATCCTGTATAATTAAACCATGCTTGTATAATAAAATCTGGCATGAATAATTAAATCTGCATGTGTGATATAATCTGCTACCCGTTTCTGTACTTACAATTTTGGGGGAGGGAAATTATTTTCAATCTCTTAAAAAAATTATTTCTTCCTTTGTTATTTCTTTTCTCATCGGTGTTACACAGATACCCCCAGAAAGAAAATGCATCGCCCCTGGACCCGTTCCATGCCAAATTCGCCAGAGAACAACCTTGGACAAATGAGAAATAATTTTACTCAGGGACAGACGAGTCAATAGAGTAACGACTCAGCATTCTCACAAGTATGCCATCTGTACGAGCAAAGCCAGCAACAGCACCAAGAGATAATGCAACACTTAGTCAATATGGGGAATCACCAGGGACAGCATCAACATAGATCCAAATTATCTGAACTACAGAAGACAAAACCAACGGTCTTTTCTCACACAGACAAACCGTTGGAGGCAAACGATTGGCTACATGACATTGAGGGGAAATTGGTTATCGCTCAGTGTTCGGACCAAGAAAAGGAACTATATGCTCCGCACTATTTTTCTGGAACGGCAGCATCATGGTGGGATAATTTATGTCATACGCACCACAATGGAGCGAATATGACATGGGAACAATTCAAGGAATACTTTCGGGGAGCACATATCCCCAACAACATTATGAAATTGAAGAAAAGGGAGTTTGAGGATCTCAAGCAGCAGTAATACATGCACTCAAGGAATGGCGACATTATCTCCTGGGCAATCGATGCGAGATATACACGTACCATAAAAGTCTTAAGTATATTTTCACCCAACCAGAATTAAACTTGAGACAATGTTGCTGGCTTGAATTGATTAAGGATTATGATGTGGGAATTCAATATCATCCTGGTAAAGCAAATGTTGTAGCAGACGCTCTGAGCAGAAAACCATGCACCGATGATGGCCATGTGCAATTCTCACAGCATGAGTTCAACCAGGAATTTGCCAGACTCAACATGCTCCTAGTCACGGAAGGAACCATTACTCAACTGGAAATAAAACCAACATTAGAGGATCAGATCAAAGAAGCCCAAAAAGGACACCCAAGCATTGAGGGGATTAGAAGGAAAATAAATTTGGGCAAGGCGTCCGAATTTACCATTGACAGTCAGGGAATTTTATGGTTCGGAAAAAGATTATGCGTACCCAACAAGGAAGAGTTAAAGCAACAAATTTTGGTAGAAGCTCACACCACTCCGTACTCCATCCACCCAGGAGGAACAAAGATGTACAAGGATCTACAAGAAATTTTTTGGTGGCACGGGATGAAGAGAGATATAGCCGTATATGTGGCATGTTGTGCTTCTTGTCAGCGTGTAAAAGCAGAACACCAAAGGCCAGCAAGACTATTGCAGCCACTCAGAGTGCCTTAATGGAAATGGGATGTAATAGGAATGGATTTTATCGTCGGATTGCCAAGGTCACGCCACGGAAATGATGCTATCTGGGTTATAACAGACTTATTAACCAAGGTGGCACATTTCATTCCAGTAAAAACCACTTACTCAACACAGAGGTTTGCCAGGTTATACCTCTCCTAGATTGTTTGCTTACATGGAGTACTCAAAACCATAGTCTCCGATAGAGGCACCCAGTTTGTCTCTAGGTTTTGGGAGCACCTACAGCAAGCTTTAGGGACCCAGCTGACATTTAGCACAGCATATCACCCGAAGACCGGAGGACAAACTGAGCGGGTAAATCAAATATTGGAAGACATGTTGAGAGCATGTGTGCTCACTTACGGAGTCAGCTGGGAAGACAGTTTACCATATGCGGAGTTCTCATATAACAATAGTTATCAAGCTAGTCTGAAGATGTCACCCTTCGAAGCCCGGTACGAACGACGATGCCGTACCCCACTCAATTGGTCTGAAACCGGAGATAGCCGAATCTTCGGCCCAGAAAATCTTAAAGAGGCAGAAACAAAAGTGAAGCTTATTCAGGACAGACTGAGAGCGGCTCAGAGCCGTCAAAAGAGCTACTACGATCAGAAACACCGTCAGATTAGTTTTGAACCAGACGAATACGTATATCTCAGAGTATCTCCAACAAGGGGGCTACAGAAATTCAAAGTCAAAGGAAAATTGGCACCGAGGTTTATTGGACCGTTCAGAGTCATTGCAAGGTTCCCTATCAACTGGAGCTACCGGCAGAATTATCAGATGTTCATGATGTGTTTCACCTGTCACAACTAAGGAGGTGTGTCAGTACTCCGAAAAAGCAAGTCCAACATCAAGACCTAGATATCCAACCAGATCTTACATATAGGGAACATCCTATTAAGATTTTGGAGGAGTCTGAACGGAGAACCCAACAGAGCGTGATAAAATTTTACAAGGTTCAATGGAGTAAGCACACCGAGGAAGAAGCAACACGGGAAAGAGAGGACCACCTGAGGACTGAATATCCGTACCTATTTGAGGGACGACTGAAATCTCGGGGACGAGATTTTTCTTAAGGGGATAGGTGTTGTAACACCCCAAAAATATTCTTCTGGATTTTCAAAATCTTTTCTTTAAAATGAAATTCTTTGAAAACCATTTTGATCCTATTTTCTTTCTTCTGTTTTAAACCCTTTTTCAAATTTTAGCTGGGTTCAAAATTTTCTAGAAAGGGTCTGTTTTGATTGATGGTTTTATTTGGAAAATGGTTCTTAGAATTCAAAAATATTTTCTTTTAGAAAAGTTTTTGACTTAACTAAAATATTCCAAGGAGAAGCCCTTTCCTTTTCTCTCTAGCACTTCCAAAATCCATCAAAAAAATTCCTATCACTCCTCAACTATCCCACAAGCCTTTCACACCTTCTAGGACAGAAACCAACCTCTTTCCACCCCACAAAAACATTTTTTCTCAATTTAAACAAATTCCAAAATTGGAATTTGTTATATTCATGGTTTCTTTGAGTTACAAAGGAACTACATTTTCTACCACATTTCTGCCTCCACCAAAATTACCCTATCAACTAGATGGTATCCAAAACCCATTTCACCAAAAACTTTGGGTTCCCAAGTTCAAAATTTTCAAAATTCAAACAATTGAAATTTGGACCAGAAACCATTTTCTTGCTCAAAACCCATTCTAAACTTCTCCAAAAATTCTGAAACTTCACCATCACTCTTGTATTGCAACAGTACATCACCACAAAAAAATTCAGAAATTCCAAAAATGCCTAGAACCCTATATCATTTCATCAAACACCTGTTGTGCACACTGTTCATCCATGTCAAATTCAGTTAACTGAATTTTTCTTCAGAGGCAGGGAAGAACGGCGCCGTGCTCCTCACTCCACCATCTCTCCTACTCCTCCACGCCACCTCTCGCCTTAACTGAGTTTCCCAGGACCCCTCTGGTCACATCACCGACGGCATAGGAGGTGGCCGGTGCACCTGCTTCCGTCCTCGGCGGCGGCGAGCCGAGGAGATCAGCATCGCGCCCGCCTCCTTCACTGCTGTTGCTGCTCTATCCATCTACCTCTTCTCCCACGCGTTGATTTCCTCTGCTTCTCCCCGCGCTGACCATGCCGACCACGCCGTCTGGACCCTCCTGGCAGTCGCTGGAGTAAGCCACCGCCGCCACACCCGTACGGTGGCCACAACGTGGATAAGGCACCCGAGCTCGAGCTCGTCCGCGCTGGCGCTTCAGGAGAGCTCCATTCCCTTCTAGACTGACCACCGTCCAAGGCCACCGTCCCTAACCTACTTCGCCAGAGAAATAACTCCGGCGCCATCCGCTCCGCCTCGGCCACACTCAGAGCCTCTATAAAGGGGTCTCCCGAGCTCCGTTTTCTTCACCCATCACCCACACCACCTCTCAATCGCCCCTACGCCACTCCCCCAACCTCGGGGAGGCTTTCTTCCTCCTCTCCGACCACCGCTCCGCCGCCACTGCCCCCGATCCACGCGATGTCGTTACTCCACCACCACCTCCGAAACCTTGCAAACAGCCTCCTATCATACCCACACAACGATCCCGCACTCCAATTCCACCTCTCAAGCTCTCTCCGGCGAGATCCACCACCACCCGAAACGCCATCCGCCGCCGTCGACCTTGCCGGCGCTCCGGTGCTATCCGGCGACCTCCACCACCAACCACCGATGCGGTAGTCCACCCTGATCAAGCTCCGACCATCGCCGTTCACTGAAACACCGGCGATCGCCGCCGGTGATCGCCGCACCCCTTCTGTACTACGCGGGAGCGCATGAAATTTTGAACCTGACGGGTGGACCCCGCCCGTCAGCGTTCTCTCTTTTTTCTATTTTCAAAACAAAAGCGTATTTGGCGCTTTACGCTTTCTGTACTGGAAGGCGTACTCTGTCCCGAAGCGTTTTCTTTTTAAATGCACAGGGACTGGAATTTTACAAAAAAAACTGGTTTTGAAAGTTTAATAAATTTTAAACCACAACTCCGTTTGAGTTCATTCTTTTTTTGAATTCCTATTTTTCTCTCTAGTTTTTTTTATTATTTATTTAAAAATATTTTGAGACAAGTTTTTGTACTGTGATGAAAGTTTGATTTGAATTTAAATTTGAAATTTTCAGAAAAAGAAGAAGAAAACTTTGCTGGAAATTTGGAGGGGTTTTCTCCTGACTACTTTGGACAAGGCAAGCATAGTTGAACTTTGGATATGGTGTTGCATATTGCATGACTTGGTTGCATCAGTTGAGTTCGCACCATATGGGTAGAAATATTGCATGCAAGCATGGTCATGTATATTTTCTCTTGCATGCATTCCACTCAAGTTTTGACATGCATAAGTTGTGAGAATCTAGGAGTGTGCTCCTGGCTGGGACGTGCCGATGGCACGGGCCATATTTGACACGGTGGTGTCACGTGATATATGTGGAGCATACCGATGATAATAAGTAACACCTCCTGAGTCGACCTAGATCGAGTCTTGTTCAGTTACACCTAGCTGTATACCGTACTGCCATGGGTCCTTCCTTTAGGAAGGTACGGCTTAGTAAGTTGTTAACCCTGTCCGGGTACACACCACACAGAGGGCCACGATGAGGGTTTCCACGGCCATGGACTAAATCCTGTCATCGGGTCAGGGGGCATGGGTGTTTTCGGTTGTAGCCGAGAGGGGGTCCCCCCTTGTAATCCGCGCGTATGAATAGTGATCCCATGCTACTCGAGATTGTTGTCTCCATGACTTAGAGTTTTTCTGCAACGATGCTTTGGGTGATTCCTGGCATCCGGACGGTTAATTTGGTGTGTGCTGGTCAGGCGTTTTTTCAACACAAAGACCGTAATGGGAATTAGTCAGTGTCACGGTACTGACTAAAGAAACCTCATACACGTGGGTAAAGAGTACACCCTCTATAGAGTTATACCTATTCGAATAGCCGTGTCCTTGGTCAAGGACGTTAGCTGGGTGGGTCAAGTGTCGGTCCCGGTGTCGATCTTTGGAGGAAATAACTAAAAATTCAAGCATGATTATTTACAGGATGATTATTGTCGCTAATGATATTATTATTATCACGAATATCATCAATGATATGAATATTATTGTGGACTAACCCGTTTCTATTATTTTATTTTCTGAGTGTCTCAGGGGCTGGCTAGACTACCCCGGGCATTCAGTTTTGTTTTCAAGCCCCCACGAGGTGTCTCTCGAGTCCTCGGGCGGTCCTGTCTCGCCCGACTCTCTTGTAGACACCCGTTTGGCATTTCTTTTCAAGCCCTTACGAGGCATCTCTCAAGTTCTCGGGCGGTCCTATCTCGCCCAACTCTCTTGTGGATACCCGTTTGTCATTTCTTTTCAAGACCGACCGTGCTGTCACTTGACACCCGACTGGCATTTCTTTTCAAGACCTCTCGTGGCGTCGCTTGAGTTTTCAGGCGGTCCTGTCTCACCCAACTCTCATTTAGGCACCCGGTTGGCATTTCTCTTATTTTCTGAATGTCACCTGGGCTGGCTAGACTACCCGTGACATTCATTAGCTTCTATTTTTATTAAGTTTGATTATGACTGACATGCTATATTTACTGCCGTATCATTCTTTTATTGTCATGTCATGTCTAAGATTTTAGTCAGCATGAGCATTTAGTATGATCCAACATGAGCATATGCATTCGTTATATCTTTTGTTCATTATGTTTGCGAGTACATTCCAACGTACTCACTGGCTTGTCCCTGGCTATTTACTTGGCCAGACTTGGAGGAGGACGAGCTTGTGGAGGAGGATTGCGCTAGCGAGCCCGACGCCTAGAGGAGTCCCAGTCAGTCCACCTGTGACATAGAAGTCTACCACATGTACCATCCGCTGAGCTTCCGCTACACAAAATAAATAGTCAAGCCTCACACTGATGTTTGTCTCTATTTTATTGTATCAGTATGAGAGTACCACCACACCACTGTCATATTCCACCACTGTAGTATATTGACAAGGTTGTAATAATTTGTTGAGCTCTCGGACTCAACCTGATGTAATATTATGTGTACTGGATATCTGTATCAAGGAAGTCCACCAGTGTGTTGATCTTGGTGCTGGTGTGACTTAGGGCTACTCTGGGATTTATCCTCAGAAATGGGCCCGACATGAGGCCGAACACCCACTTGCCCCTCCTCACCGTAAAGGCAAGGAGGCGGCACAGCCAGAATATCAATATGATCTTCGGCATGACCTGGCCGCTAGAGCAGGTCAGTCATGGTCCATCTACGGATCAAGAGGTTACCCTCCCAATAGAATATACAGATACCAAGCATGGCTCGACCGGAATGATAGATTTTGGGATCAACACCGGGCCAGGATGGAATCCGAGGTTCAATGCGATGTGGCCCGAATAAGGGGCGCCGCTCACCCAATGTGCTTTACCGATGAGGTGATGCAGCACCAGTTCCCAGATGGGTTTAAACCCGTAAATATCGAGCCATACGATGGAACTACAGACCCGGTCGTGTGGATTGAGGACTTTCTTCTCCACATTCATATTGCACGAGGAGATGATCTCCACGCCATCAAATATCTGCCAATAAAGCTTAAAGGACCAGGCTGAAATTGGTTGAACAGCCTCCCCGAAGACTCCACAAGGAGTTGGGAAGAGCTTGAGGATGCTTTCTGAGCCAACTTTCAAGGCACCTATGTCCGGCCTCCGGATGCCGACGACCTGAACCACGTGGTCCAACAGTCCGGCGTGTCGGCCCGACAATTTTGGAATCAATTTTTGACCAAAAAGAACCAGATAGTTGATTGCCCAGACGCCGAAGCCATAGACGCATTCAGACACAGTATCCGGGATGAATGGCTCGCACGCCAGCTCGGCCAGGATAAGCCGAAGACAATGGCGGCTCTTACTGCCCTTATGACCCACTTTTGCGTGAGTGAAGATAGCTGGTTGGCTCAAAGAAGTACCAACCCAAAAGACCCCAGAACTTCGGAAGTCCGGGATGGCAATGGAAAGCCACGACGCAATAAAAATAAGCGTCGACACAATGGCATCGAGGCCGACGACACGGTAGTAAATGCCGTATTCCGCAATTCCAAGCCAGGGCCGCGAAAAAAGCCCTCTAAAGGAAACCAGGATGGACCCACTAAGTTGGACGCTATCCTAGATAGGCCTTGCCAGATACATGGCACCACAGACAAACCCACCAACTACACCAACCGTAATTGTTAAGTAATTAAGCAGGCCGGCAAACTCACAGCTGACGACATGGGCAAAAGCCCCCGCAACGAGGACGATGAGGAACCTTGCAAGCCGAACAATGGAGGCCAGAAACAATTCCGTCCCAGGGTTAAAATAGTGAATATGATCTATGCCACTCATATACCCAAGAAGGAGAGGAAGCGCGCACTCCGGGACGTCTACGCCATAGAGCCTGTAGCCCCGAAATTTAACCCATGGTCAGCATGTCCGATCACCTTCGATCGCAAGGACCACCCGACCAGTATTCGTCATGGAGGATCAGCGGCCCTAGTCCTAGATCCCATTTTCGATGGGTACCACCTTACCAGAGTCCTCATGGACGGAGGCGGCAACCTCAACCTGATATATGAAGATACAGTCAGGAAAATGGGAATTGACCCATCAAGGATCAAACCCAGCAACACCACATTCAAGTGGATCATCCCCGGCATCAAAGCCCGTTGTTCGGGCACTCTCACTTTGGAAGTAGTATTCGGCTCTTCAGACAACTTCCGGAGCGAAGACTTGATCTTCGACATCGCCCCCTTCCGCAGCGGCTATCACGCCCTCGTAGGTCGAAGGCGTTCGCTCGTTTCAACACCGCCCCACATTATGCCTACATCAAATTGAAGATGCCTGGACCAAGAGGCGTCATCATAGTCAATGGCAACACTGAGCGCTCTCTCCGGACCGAGGAACACACTGCGGCCTTGGCGGCCGAATACGAAGGGCCGGCAGGCCAGCTCGCCGCCAGGGCGTGAGAAGCAAACACGTGAGCACGGACCCTATCTCCAGCCAAGGGGCCTCCCTGCGTTCGTCATGCATAGAGATACGCCCCCCATGGCATGCCCACCCCAGCAGCACACTACGTGCCTCGATATCACAACTTCGCGCTCAAAATACCATGGGCAGCTGTGGGGCTTAACCACCAAGAGTTCGGTTCGACCGTACCATGGAACAATGCATCTTCGAACGACGAACAGGTCCCATCTAGGACCTATCCGGCATCAAGCCCCACCAATGCAGCGACCTCTCAAAGACTCCTTTTCAAGGACCCACCACCGGACAACCACCCCATGAAGTTGTTCCTTCCAACAGAAGCAAAGGCGCAGACGTGCAGTAGGGCACAGTTATGGAGTTAACCCACACATCAAGGCCCTACGTAAACCTTTCATCTGTAAATTTCTCTTCTTCTTTTTTTGAGAACGTATCCGTTCCGATGCTTTGTTCGGCAGTTCAAATTATACGACTAAACATCATGAGCCTATGGGAAATAAAGCAAACCTTTTGAGGTCCCTATACAGTTATCCATACTACGCTCTTTTCCCCGCTCTTCGATCTTGTCTTAAACCCATATGGCGTATATCCGCCCTAACATGCAAACCGGCTAACAGGGGGGCTCGACCGTAATGCTCTCCCCGCGCGCTAAGTTCGGCACCCTATTTTCTAACGTGTCCGGCGTCTCGGATATTGCACTATATGCATCGGTTCTGAATTATGTCTTGGGTCAATAGTTGGGTTGCCCCGCTCCTGTGCTTACCTTCTTATGTTCCGCATGTTTGGCTAAGAAGGTAAAGGGAGAACCACTGCGATTGTACTTCCGCCTAGTTTAGTTAAGTACCTCAGTGGAAAAAGCTGAAAACTGACTGTCATAATAGGCAAGAACCGGTCGGCGATCAGATGACTGGTGTCAAACCCAAAATCATTGGCGATTATACCGTGTAACACGAAGGGTTTGTCCTTGCACAAATCAAGTGGTGGATGTCTGGCCCTCAGGTTCGCTACATCTCCCCACACTGGGGGCTGGTTGCCAGCCCCCATAGTCAAGCTCCTATGGCTAAGTGAAAGTCATAAAGCCACATAGTTTGATTGCCTTGCCCCCCCTACACTACCGCCTCCAGGCACCGAGATGTCGGCTAAGGGTTACAGTGCGGAGGATGGAACACCCCTCGTAGTATCTACGTGGGGGCTGAAGCCGACGACTAGTAACTTTCAAAATGAAACGACCGAACAAGAGTCAGAATTAACATATACACATAAAAGTATGATAACCCATACGAAAACATAATCGCATTATAAAACATCAGGTTCGACCAAAGTTTAACACATAAAACTATTCAAGGAGTACATCCTTCAAGCACTGCACATCCACTGCCCGAGCACCATCCATCACGGCAGAAAATACTACTCCGGCCGCCAATGCTCCTTTCCAGCTGGAGGAGGTCCGGTGGCCATCTCGACGGGCTTAATCTTCGGCCAATTGAAAGTGCGTTAAATCGACTAGAGGGGGGTGAATAGGCGATTTTTACAAATTCATCACTGAGGAAATACTACTTGAGGAATTTGCTAAGTGACGAACTACAAGCAGCGGAATAAGTACTCAGGTGCATGCATAACAAGACAGTAGCATGGTCATCATGATGAAGTGAAACATACACAGAGCACAGGTAGCGAGTAAACATGATAAGCAGGTAGAAGACAAGATGACTGAAGAAATAGGATTGAGGAAATTGAGAAAGTCTTCAGTCAAAGTCTTCAAACAGTAATGGTCAATTTCATCAACACATAAGCGAGGAAATGAAAGGGTTGAGGAAATAGAACCAGTAGCTCGGTGAAGACAATGATTTGATAGACCAGTTCCAACTGCTGTGATAGTTGTACGTCTGGTTGGAGGGGCTTGGTATTTAAACCAAAGGACACACAGTCCCAGGACACACAGTCCTTACCGTATTCTCCTTGAGCTAAGGTCACACAGACCTCGCCCAATCACTCATGGTAAGTCTTCAGGTGACTTCCAAACCTTCACAGACTTGGTCACTCGGCGATCCACAATTCCTCTTGGATGCTCTAGACCATGACGCCTAACCATCTGGAAGATGCACAGTCTTCAAAGGTAACAACCGTCGATTCCACACAGGAACAATCTCTTCAATGATGCTCAATCACTTTGGGTTGTAGGTGTTCGAGTTTTGGGTTTTACCTCACTGATGATTTTCTCTCAAAGTCCTCGGAGGATGGGATTCTCTAAATGACAAGTGTTAGTTTCTCTCGGAGCAGCCAACCAACTAGTGGTTGTAGGGGGCGGCTATTTATAGCCGGGGAGCAGCCCGACATGATAAGACACAAATGCCCTTCAATGATATGACCGTTAGGTGGATAAGATATTTGGGACAGCTGGCGCGTAGCACAGCAACGGTCAAAAATTTGAGCTCTCAGATTCCTCAGTGCTATCATGTTCCTCACTTGTAGGCAATCCGCACTGGCGAATTCCTAACTCCTCAGTCAGTATGAATTCCTCAGAGAGCAGAAGATCATCTCTCTCACTGAAGAAATTGACTGAACTGTATGATATTTCCAAAGGTTTCACTCGAAGGATTGGGTATGTGTAGGCTTTGAGATGAGCATCACATGGAAATATTTCCTTAGTTTTACCTCGACCCCCTTTAACAGTACAGTGTTTCCTATGACTCAAGAAAGAGAAAATGAAACTACGAAAACAAAAGTCTTCACGCTTCATAATCCTCACATCAATATCAATGTCTTCAAGGTCACACCAATTTCCTCATTTTCAAAGTCTTCAAGAAAACCAAAGTCTTCAAATGAAGACATTCATTTTTTGGGGTCGACTTTCTTTGGAAATATCAAACTCCTCAGAGACTTATAGAACCTGTGTACGCTCACAAACACATTAGTCCCTTAACCTATAAGTCTTCAATACACCAAAATCACTAAGGGGCACTAGATGCACTTACACCAATGCACCATGGTCTTCGAGAATGCCATCCGAGCCCCTTCAATACACACTAAGCGCTTAACGGTCTCAACACGGGCAGCAACATCACACAGCTTCACCACTAGACCAAAATAGCTGCTCGATATGGGCCTGGAGGGCCACAACCAGACACAAAGGTCCTTCATGGCTGGCTTCACCATTTGGTGCAGCTCCATCAGCTGTTTCAATTGATTAATGAGGAGGGGAGGATGCTCGGGTGCCTGGAACTGCGCCCAGAATAGCCTAAGCTCAGAGTCACCCTCCCGAGCTGCATAGTGCCTCGACACATCCGTTGCGCTCCTCGGGAGCTCCACAAAGGCGCTTGCAAAACGCCAGACCCGTGTAAGCAATGCGAATCTTTGGCCACCAAAGACACTCTGCAGTAAGTACTGCTTAACATTGGCAATTTGCTTTACTTGTCGGAGCTCTTCCCGAGCACCTCGTGTCTCCGTCCGCGCATCCTGGACCTCCTTCTTCATCTTTGCCAGCTCGGTGGCATGCTCCTTATTCTTCCGCTCAAGGTCCTCACATTTAGTGATGGCATCCTTGAGCTCTTGTTGCACTTCGGCCACCCTGTCCACATGCTTCTCACTCTCGATTTTCACCAACATGAGCGCGGCGGCCTCTTGCTCGGCCGCCGCCTTCTGTTTGGCTGCTTTGGATTTGGCCTTCAACAGCTTGGCCTTGAGGCTCTCGACCTCCGCGGCAACAACTGCAACCATTTTCTTGCTCAGGGATCATCTCGAACACTTCACTTAACACGAAACATGCAAAGGACTATGTTTCGAACAGACTAACTATAAGTGCATCTAGTGCCCCTTAGTGATTTTGGTGTATTGAAGACTTATAGGTTAAGGGACTAATGTGTTTGTGAGTGTACACAGGTCTAATAAGTCTCTGAGGAGTTTGATATTTCCGAAGAAAGTCGACCCCTAAAAATGAATGTCTTCAGCTGAAGACTTTGGTTTTCTTGAAGACTTTGAAAATGAGGAAATTGGTGTGACCTTGAAGATATTGATATTGATGCGAGGATTATGAAGCATGAAGACTTTTGTTTTCATAGTTTCATTTTCCTTTCTTGAGTCATAGGAAACACCGTACTGTTAAAGGGGGTCAAGGTAAAACTAAGGAAACATTTCCAAGTGATGCTCATCTCAAAGACAACACATTCCCAATCCTTCGAGTGAAGCCTTTGGAAATCTCATACAATTCAGTTAATTTCTTCAGTGACAGAGACGAAGATCTTCTGGTCTCTGAGGAATTTGTTCTGACTGAGGAGTTAGGAATTCGCCAGTGCAAATTGCCTACAGTGAGGAACATGATTGCCCTGAGGAATTTGAGAGCTCAAATTTCCGACCGTTGTTGTGCTACGCGCCAACTGTCCCAAATATCTTATCCACCTAACGGTCATATCATTAGGGGCATTTATGTCTTATCATGTCGGGCTGCTCCCCGGCTATAAATAGCCGGCCCCCTCAACCACTAGCTGGTTGGATGCTCCGAGAGAAACTTACACTTGTCATTTAGAGCATCCCATCCTCCGAGGACTTTGAGAGAAAATCATCAGTGAGGAAAAACCCAAAACCCCAACACCTAAAACCCAAAGTGATTGAGCATCACTGAAGAGATTGTTCCTATGTGGAACCGACGCTTGTTACCTTTGAAGACTGTGCATCTTCCAGACGGTTAGGCGTCAAGGTCTAGAGCATCCAAGAGGAATTGTGGATCACCGGGTGACCTAGTCTGTGAAGGTTTGGAAGTCACCTTGAAGACTTACCATGAGTGATTGGGCGAGGTCTGTGTGACCTTAGCTCAAGGAGAATACGGTAAGGACTGTGTGTCCTTTGGTTTAAATAACAAGCCGCTCCAACCAGATGTACAGCTGTCACCGCAGTTGGAACTGGTCTACCAAATCACTATCTTCACCGAGCTACTGGTTCTATTTCCTCAACCCTTTCATTTCCTCATTTACTTGTTGATGAACTTGATCATTACTGTTTGAAGACTTTGACTGAAGTCATTCTCAATTTTCTCAACCCAAATTCTTCAGTCATCTCGTCTTCTGCCTGCTTATCATGTTTACACGCTATCTGTGCTTTGTGCATGTTTCATTTCATCATGATGACTATGCTACTGTCTTGTTATGCATGTACCTGAGTACTTTGTTCCGCTGCTTGTATTTCGTCACTTAGCAAATTCCTCAAGTAGTATTTCCTCAGTGAAGAATTTGTAAAAATCGCCTATTCACCCCCCTCTAGCCGATATAATGCACTTTCAATTGGCATCAGAGCAAGGTACTCCCTTGTTGTGTGTGATTTTGGTTTAACCACCTTGAGTTTTAGTTATGTCGACTGCAGGTACGATCAAGGTCTCGGCTGGGTGTCCTACCTTCAATGGGACGGACTACCCCTACTGGAAGAACAAGATGCGCATGCATCTTGAGGCAATTGACAACAATCTCTGGTACATTGTGGAAAATGGCGTTCCCTCCATCACTCCCTCCGTGAATGCTGCTGATGTGAAGAGATTCAAGCAACTCGACTCTCAAGTGAAGAATATCATATGTGGCCATCTGAGCAAAGGATAGTACGGCAGAGTGAGTGCTTTGGAGACTGCAAAGCTTATCTGGGATAGGCTGTGCAAGGTCAACGAAGGAGTCTCAACCCAACGTGACTCTCGAGTTGACGTTCTTCGCAATCTCTTCAACCGCTTCAAAAGACTCGACAATGAAAATGGTCAGCAAACCTTCGACCGCCTCATTGATATCTCCAATGAGCTTCAAGCACTTGGTGCCACTGACATCACTGACCATGAGGTGGTGAAGAAATTGCTGATATCTCTTGATTCCTCATTCGATACACTGGCACTGATGATTCAAGAACGAGGAGACTACAAGTCACTAGATCCTGCTGATATCCTTGAGAGTCTGAACACTCATGAATTTGAACTAGCTGAGAAGAGAGACCTCTACAGGCCTAGCTATGGAAGATCACGCGCACTGAGGGCCAAGGCAATTTCCTCATCTGAAGGAAAAGATTATGACAGCAGCCTTGGTGATCCTGAAGAACTAAGCCAAGAGCTAGCAATTCTCGTGAGGAAATTCCAGAAGTTCTCAAGGCATGGCCGCTTTGGAAAATCTTAAAGAGGTGATGACATGAGATCAGATTCTTCATCCCACGACTACAAGAAAAGGATTTGCCACAAATGCAAGAAGCCAGGTCACTACATGGCTGATTGTCCTCAAGGGCTGAAGGAATCAAAGAAGAAGAAGTACAAGGATGACAGTTTTGATGACTCGAAGAAAGAGAAAAAATCTTCAAAGTCCTCATCATCAAAATCTTCCAAGTCTTCATCTCACAAGAAGAGCAGTTCCAGAAAGGCTCGGGCTTTTATATGCAAGGAAATGGATTCTAAAGCTGAATCTGAAGAAAAAGAGGAAGAGGAGGAACCTAAGGAGTCAGACTCTGGTGTGGTGAGCCTAGCTCTCGCTACTGCTTTCGTCGGCAAGTCCATCTTCAATTGTGAAGAAAATGGCAACACCAACACTGCTGATGACGGCAACGATGACTTCGCTCCCACCTATTGTTTCATGGCAAAAGGTGCCAAGGTACTCAAATATCCCTGCTCCGAATCAAGTGAGGATGAATCTGATGAAAATCTCAAACCCAGCTATTCCAAACTTGCTAATATTTCCATGAAACAACAAAAGGCTTTGGAAAAGGTTCAAAATTGCTAGACAAAAGCGATGACATGTTGGGTGAGGAACTGAATCGAACTCAAACCTTGACTGATAATCTTCAACGGCTATAGTCTAAGTTTGATAACCTTCAAGGTCGTCATGAAACACTCTTAGCCGATCATGAGAAGCTTTCTTATGAATTTCTTCACAGAAAGCAAGATCTTGAGAAACTAAGAGTGAGTCATGATGATCTTCAAAGGGAAAATGATTCATTGCTTGCTCAACGAATTAGTTCCACTCAGGAAGAATTCATTCCACCATGTTTGAAATGCATCCAACGGGATACTGCTAATTCTTCACCTGAAAGTTCAAATGCTTCTATTGCTACAAATTCTTCAACTATTTCTGTGGTCACAAATTCCTCATCTGAGGATACCACAAGTATTGCTGACGAAAATGCAGGGTTGAAGGAATTGTATGTGACAGGCATGTACAAAAGCCTCAAAGGGCATCAGACTTTTTGTGATGTGCTCAAAAAGCAGATCTTGAACAGGAACCCTAGGAAAGAGGGTATTGCCTTTGAGAGGAAACTCAATGCTGATGGGCCCTATTGGAAACCTGAGCAGTATCCCAAAACCACATGGGTTGTTGCAAAAGGACCTCCCGTAGATCCATCTACTTTATCTGGGCTTACCTGTGAATCTTCATGTTCATCTGATGAGTCATTTGACTACAACTATAAACTGTTCAAAAATCAGAATGGTGAAGTATTTGCTAGATATGTTGGAAGTAACTGCAGGAACGGTCCCCTATGAAGAAAATCTGGGTTCCCAAAAGGTGCCTTGAAAGTCTTCAGGTGAATGTCCTCATGACACCACCAGTGAAGAACAGGAACCCCAGATCAAATTCTTCATATGGACCAAAGTCTTCATACGGATCAAAGTCCTCACATGGGTCAAATTCCTCATATGATCATCATCGTGCTAATGCATCTGTTTCGCAGGGAAAATCTAAGGGTCATGAATATGTGCATTATTCTTCAAATCAATATGTTCATAAGTCCTCGAAGAATTTCTCTACTTACTCATATGCATACTCTAACCCCTCTTCTGTGAAACAAAGTGCATTGGCTTCAATGCTACCATTCTCTTATGGAGTTTGCAGAATGATGAACTCTTTGCCACCCCTCCAGATGTGGGTGGTGAAGAAAAAGAACTAATCTCTTATGCAGGGTCAGGTCTCCAGACGAACTTGAACTTCTGAAGAATTTGCTAGAGACCTGAGAGTGCTTGAAAGGACGCAAGCTAATCATGAAGAAATGAATTACTCATTTCTCACGTCCTTATACTATTATATCTATTGTACTACTTGATGAAATTCTATCTGATGAATTTGATGTCATATTCTTCATTGATGAAGTATATGAGTTCATAAGATGCACTAATTCATCTGCAGGATGAATCTCTCAAAGCTACTGAGTGGGTCCTCGATAGTGGATGTACAAATCACATGACCAGTGACAAGAACGTACTGATGGACTCTACTCTATCTCCATCACATCTAAAGCACATTACCTACTGAGGGAGTCCTGGATTAGGGGGTCCTCGGGTGTCTGGTCTATTCGATATGGGCCGGACTGATGGGCCATGAAGATAAAGCAGAAGACCATCCCCCGTGTCCGGGTAGGACTCCTATATGCGTGGACGGCAAGTTTGGTGTCCAGATGTACTATTTCCTTCTTCTGTAAACCGACTCTGTACAACCCTAGGCCCCTGCGGTGTGTATATAAACCGATGGGTTTAGTCCGTAGAGGCAATAAGAATAATCATAGGCTAGACAGCTAGGATTTAGCCATTACGATCTCGAGGTAGATCAACTCTTGTAACCCCTATACTCATCGAATACAATCAAGTAGGACGTAGGGTTTTACCTCCATTAATAGGGCCCGAACCTGGGTAAACATCGTGTCCCAATTGTCCATTGTTACCATCGATCCTCAGACACACAGCTTGGGACCCCCTACCCGAGATCTGCCGATTTTGACACCGACATTGGTGCTTTCATTGAGAGTTCCGTTGTGTTGTCGACGGAAGAATCGATGGCTCGCCTCGTTGTCGATAACGATGCTGTTTTCGGGGAGACTTTTCTCCCTAGTCAACTCTTTGTGTTTGGCAGCTTCATGCTACGTCCCAACTCAACCGGCCACCTTGAGCAGGTCGACAGCTACGCCCTTGGTCATCAGATCAGGTTTGGAAGTTTGAACTACACCGCCGATATCCGAGGAGAACTAATCTTCGAGGGGTTTACGGCCTCGGCCGCCGCTCCCCACCCATACAAAGAAGGCCCTTCGGATCCGCTATCAGATCCCGTCCAGGGATCGACTATCATGCCCTTCCTGGCCTTAGATCCAGAGCGGCACACTTTGTCCGAATTCTGGGGGGTGGACCCCGCCGGACTTTCTCCTATTATGGAGCTTCTAGTCGGAGACCCAGATGCAACCATGCCGTCGGTGGACCCGGAGTCAAACGGGACTCTCCCCGTCATCGGGAAGCCGGATTCGCCTCTGGACATCAACTCCGAACTCTCGAGGTCTACGTCTATCGGACTCGGCCAAGTGGTTATTACCGAGCCTAGCTCTGCAGATCCTCTGACGCCTGTCCAGCTTTCGCTCTTAAATGAAACACTGGACCTAATGCGATCTCTCACCATCACGGAAGTATCACCTCTGAACTACGCCTAGCTAGAACTAGGGGCTGAGAGTAGGGAATTTTGCGTCCCATCCACCACCCACTTGATAGCCACTGTCGAGGATTTAACCGACATGCTAGACTACGCCTCCGAAGACATCGATGGCATGGACGACGATGTCGGAGTTGAACCAGGCCAAAACCCGCCCATCACTGGGCGTTGGACAGCCACTTCTACTTATGATGTATACATGGTGGACACGCCTGAAAAGAAGGACGACGATGGCACTCAAGATCTAGATGAGGAGAAGCCCGTCGATGAACCACCAAAGCGCCGACGTCAGCGGCGCCGCCCATGATCGCGTCGGACAAGGGAAAGCAATACCGGCACCAGAGATAATGACACTCCGGACAACGCTGAAGACTCCGACCACCCCGCTGAGCCTGTGTTCGAGCAGGATGAGAGGGAAGAGGGTCAAGTCAACCACGACGAACTTGCCGATCACGGGGATTCGGAAGATAGTAACTACTTACCTGTCTCCAAAGAGGATATTAGCCTCGCTGATGAAGATTTCATTGTCCCAGAGGAACCCCTCGAACAAGAACGCTTCAAGCGACGGCTGATCGCCACTGCACGGATCCTAAAAAGGAAACATTAGCAGATTCAAGCTGAACAGGATACGCTCAATGACAGATGGACTAAGGTCCTGGCCGCCGAAGAGGGATACGGCCATGAGCGCCAAACAAAGAGCTATCCTAAGCGCAGACTCCTGCCACAATTCTACGAGGAGGCCTTTGAGCCACCACCGTCAAAATACAATCATGCTGATCAACTGGACCGACCACCACGTGGACGGGACAAAACGGCCAATTATGCCAAACATCAGCCAGCGCCCCCTCGTAATAGAGGCAAGGAAGCAGCGGCTCCGCGCTACACGTACAACCTACGTCAGGACCTGACCAATAGAGCTGGCCAGACCAGATCCATCTATGGATCACGAGGACGTGCCCCCACACGAGATGACGGCCATCAAGCCTGGCATGACAAACCTAGCCAAGTCTGGGGTCAGCACTGAACACAGATTTCATCCGAACTCCGTCGCGATGTCGCCCGGTACAGAGGTGCCGCACACCCCATGTGCTTTACCGATGAGGTAATGCAGCACCAATTTCTGGAAGGGTTTACACCCGTGAACATCGAGCAATACGATGGAACGACGGATCCTGCCGTATGGATTGAAGATTTTCTTCTCCACATTCACATGGCTCACGGAGATGATCTCCACGCCATTAAATACCTCCCTCTAAAGCTGAAAGGACCAGCACGGCACTGGTTGAATAGCCTCCCAGAGAACTCCATTGGAAGTTAGGAAGATTTAGAGGATGCTTTTCGGGACAACTTTCAGGGCACTTATGTCCGGCCACCGGATGCTGATGACTTGAGTCACATAGTCCAGCAACCTGGAGAGTCAGCTCGCAAACTTTGGAATCGGTTCTTAATTAAAAAGAACCAAATCGTGGACTGTCCGGACACCGAAGCCCTAGCGGAATTTAAGCACAGCGTCCGTGACGAATGGCTTGCCCGACACCTCGGTCAGGAAAAGCCAAAGACTATGGCAGCTCTTACTGCACTCATGACCCGCTTCTGCGCAGGCGAAGATAGCTGGCTGGCTCATAGAAGCAACAGTACCAGTGACCCCGGCACCTCTGAGGCCAGGGATGGCAATGGAAGGCCACGACGCAGCAAAAACAAGCGCCGGAACAACAACGAAGAAACAGAGGATACGGCGGTAAACGCCGGTTTCAGTGGCTCTAAACCCGGTCAGCGGAAGAAGCCATTCAAAGGTACTAGGGACGGTCCATCCAACTTGGACAAGATACTGGATCGACCCTGCCAGATTCATGGCACCCCTGACAAGCTTGCCAACCACACCAACAGAAACTCCTGGGTTTTTAAACAGGCCGGTAAATTAAACACCGAACATAAGGGGAAAGAACCTCCAAGCGAGGACGATGATGAGCCTCGCCCACCGCGGACAGAAACAGTTTCCCCCCGAGGTAAAAATGGTGAACATGATCTACGTCACCCACATCCCCAAGAGGGAGCGCAAACGCGCGTTAAGGGACGTCTACGCCATAGAGCCTGTCGCCCCAAAATTCAACCCATGGTCGGCTTGTCCGATCACCTTTGATCGCAGGGACCACCCAACCAGTATCTGTCACGGAGGTTCGGCGGCCCTGGTACTCGATCCTATCATTGACGGATACCATCTTACTAGAGTCCTTATGGACGGTGGCAGCAGCCTCAACTTGCTCTACCAGGATACTGTCCGTAAGATGGGTATCGACCCGTCAAAAATCAAACCTAGCAACACTACCTTTAAAGGAGTGATACCTGGCGTGGAGGCCCGCTGCACGGGCTCCTTAACACTGGAAGTCATATTCGGCTCTCCAGATAACTTCCAAAGCGAAGACTTGATCTTCGACATCGTCCCTTTTCGCAGTGGTTATCATGCACTGCTCGGACGAACGGCCTTCGCCCGCTTTAATGCGGTCCCGCACTATGCTTATCTGAAGCTCAAAATGCCTGGACCTCGGGGCGTCATCACAGTAAATGGGAATATGGAGCGCTCTGTCCGTACTGAGGAGCATACTACGGCTCTAGCAGCCGAAGTACAGGGCAGCCTCATCAAGCCGGACAACCCATCGGTCTTCAAGACCCACGACTCTGCTAAGCGAGTCTGATCCGCACTACAATGCGATAGCCCGGTAGAGCCGGAGCTTAAATAGCAGTTTAGCCTCCGCCGACCGCCCCATAAGGTTGCAGCATACGTACCGCGCGTACATAACTACGCACTTAAAATACCTTGGGCAGCGCCGGAGGCACACTGCGGAAAAGGTCCATAGTACGGTTTGACCCTATTCGGACCTCAACTATTTTTTCCACTATAGGTTCGTTAAAAAAACCTACCTGATCTACGGAGGCTCTTTTCCAGGTCCCTCTTTCTTACAGACGACCATCACCTCCTCCTCTTAAAGGATTTCCCACCAAGGAGAAATGGCGCAGATGTGCGGCAGGGCACCATTGGGATCTTCAAACCACTACTTTTAGGCCCTGTGTAAACCTTTTCCTTGTGTAAACTTTTGGCATGTAAAATAGCCTCAATATTTATGGCATTATCTTTAATAACACGGCTCGATGTACTCATCAGGGTATAAAGGAAGCAGTTGATCACCACTTTTATTTGGCACTCATTTATTTTTGTCATCTGTATGCCCTCCTACTTCAGATTGCCACACGTGCTTTAGTCCGGCCTTAACACCGGGGGCTATATTTAGTCCTGCACATTTCAAAGTCCGAACACCTATAGGGTACTCTTCGGTGTCCCGGATATTGCATTATATGCATCGGCTCCGAATCATGTCTTTGGTCTATAGTTGGGTTGCCCGGCTCCTGTGCTTACCACCTTACGTTCCGCTCGTTCGGCTAAGGTAGTAAAGGGAGAACTACTGCGATTGTATTTCTGGTTCATCCGGTCAAATACCTTAGTAGAGAAAGCCGAAAACTGACTGTCATGATAAGCGTGAGCTGGTCGGCGATTCGGCGACTTAGTATTATTCTACAAATCGTTAGCGATTTACTCCGTGTTATACGAGGGGCTGGTCTTCGTCCAGCCGCGTGGAAAAGGCACCGTAGTTCGGATAGCCGCACACGCACCAGGGGCTAGTACTTAGCTCCACAGTCAAACTCCTATGGCTAAGTGAAAGTAATAAAGCCGCATAGTCTGATTGCCTGGTTCACCACCCAGACACCTCCTTTACGGACCAAGACGTTGGATAAAGTGTGGTCACGCGTTACGCCGGACACCCCTGTAGCATCTACATGGGGGCTGAAGCCGACGACTGGCAACTTTCAGAAATAAAACAATAAACGGCCGCACAGGAGGAAAAATCGCTTGAAACAAAAGGCGCAAACATAGATATATAAATAGCATGGGTTCATCGCATTGTTCGTACAACCCGAACACACTCAATCAAATATTAAGTCCTTAGAGCATTGACCCTCGATCACTCGGGCTCCTTCTAGGACGTCATCGAAGTACCTCTCTGGCTTCCGGTGATCCTTGCCTTCGGGCGGGCCTGCGGTTGCCACTTCGGTGGCCTTCATCTTTTCCCATTGCATCTTGACATGGGCGAAGGCCATCCGGGCACCCTCTATGCAGGCCGAGCGCTTCAATGCATCAATCCGAGGCCGCGCGTTGATAAGCCGCTTCACCAAACCGAAGTAGCTACTAGGGATTAGCTCGGTCGGCCAGAGCTGGACTATCAGGTCCTTCATGGCCAAACCGGCCACCCTATGCAGCTCGGTCAGTTGCTTCAGCTGGTCGTTCAGAGGCGTCGGGTGTTCCGGCGTGAGAAATTGCGACCAGAACAGCTTCTCGGTCGACTTCCCCTCCTGGGCTGGGAAGAACTATGCGGCATCGGCGGCACTCCTCGGAAGATCCACAAACGCGCCTGGAGAACTCCATACTCGGGTGAGCAAAGCAAACCTCTAACCTCCAAAGATACTCTGCAAAAGAAAGGCCTTACCAGCCGCTATCTGCCTCGCCTGATGAATCTCTTCACGAGCACTCTGGGACTCGATCCACGCCTCTTTGGCATCATGGAGAACCTTGGCGAGCTTGGTCGACTGGTCCAAAGTCTTCTGCTCCAAAGCTTCGCATTTGCTGATGGCATCCTTCAGCTCCTGCTCTACTTCGGCCACCCGAGCTTCGTGTTGGCGGCGGGCATCTTGCTTGGTCTTCAGTTCGGCAGCCGCCGCCTTGTCAGCGGCTGCCTTATTCGCCTCCGCCTCTTTTTTGTCCTGGGCAAGGGCGCCTTTGAGGGTCTCGACCTCGGCTGCGCCAGCTATGATTATCTTCAAGGCATTCCATGAGTTAATCTCTAAATATACATATCACTTCTGATATCAAAATAAACTTTTAACATTATACGCATACCTTGCATCTCATCGAACCGCTTATTAATGCGGTCGATTTCCTCATTGGCCACCTGAAGCTTCCGATTGAGTTCGGAAACTTCTGCGGCCTGGGCGGTTGCCGCCAATAGGGAAGCCTGTTACAATAACAGCACAGCAGGTTAACTCTCCCGAATATTATATGGATCCTCTGTCCGGTTTCTTTTAACCGAACAGAGCCTCAGGGGCTACTGTCTGTACACAGGTATATTCCTCTATATGAAAAGTTTTTAGAACATTATGTTGCATACCTCAAAGCCTGTCAGTAGGCTGGTGAAGGCTTCATTCAGTCCGCTCTTAGCAAACTGAACCTTCTCCACCACCACACCTATCAGGGTGCGGTGCTCCGCCATGATGGATGCACGCTGCAGTGCTTCCTCCAGAGTGTTGGGCGCCTCTGGATTAGTGGAGGTCACCGATGGAGCTGATGCTCCTCCCCCCTCCTTCGAAGAGGCCTGCTTATCCCATCCCGGAGCCGTGTTGGTCTCCGGAATGGTGTCCGGCTGGGGCCTGGATTGTTGGGGGTCCCCACCGTCGGTTGTCATAGGTGTCGCCTCCCCTAGGTTTTCGGCGACCGAGGTATTAACCTCGGGCGCTTTCTCGGTGGCTTCATTCGCCCCCCCCTCTGCCAAGAGAGGTCCATTAGGACGACACCTCGGTGTCCTCCATGATGATAGGCGAGGTGGCACGCGTCGGCGTGTCACTCTCTGCCATTTTGGGTGGCAGAGAGTTCCCCTCTGATAATGGGGTTTGCAGGAGCTAGCGGGGAGGGCTGAAAGGCAAATAACAAAATAACTTATATAATGGAAGCAGGTAGACCGAAGATAAACAGTAAGTTTCTGAATACTTACGATTCGGCCAGGGGCTTCACCCTGGGTGGCTTCTTGGGGACTAGTTTGGTCTCTGAGTCTGAACTGTCCGGAAGGGCCAGCTTCCCTTTCTTGGGCGCCTCCTCCTCCGGGTCTTCGGAGGCCACCCTCTTCTTCTTCCTCCCCTTAGGGGGGGAGTCGCTCTCCACCTCCTCCTCCTCTTCTTCCTCATCTCCTTCATGGGAAGAGAGGGCTTCAGTCTCTCCAGACACTGTTTCCGAAGGACCTTTATGGCGGGGGCCGCCCTTGGCCTCCTTGCCTTTCTTCTTCTTGGTCTTCTTCTTCGGCGCCTGATAGGGCGCCGGGACCAGCATCTCCGTTAGCTGGGGTATGGCCGGATCCTCAGGCAGCGGTGCCGGACAGTTGATCCACTTTGCCTTTGCCGTCAAGGCCTGTAAAGAAAGCAGGCAATATAATTTCTATCATATCTGAAATATTGATCGGATAGGTCTTCGGAAAGACTATACTTACCATCGTGGCTGGGTTCTCGATGTCGAGCCCAATGTCTTCATTCTTCTTCGGCCACTTTTTCTGAGCCTTGAAGAGCTGCTTCCATATATCTTCGTGCGTAGTGCCGAAGAAGCGCTTCAGGGTCCGTGGCTTCTCCGGATCGAACTCCCACATGGGGGAGGCCCGGAGCTGGCAAGGAAGGATGCGGCGGAAAAGCATCACTTGAATCATGTTTGTGAGACCAGTGTTCTCACCCAACATGTCGGAGATGCGTTTTTGGAGCACCTTCACCTCCGGTTTGGACCCCCAATCAAGACCCTTGGTGATCCATGAGGTGAGTCTCGTGGGGGGTCCGGATCTGAAGTCAGGCGTGGCCGCCCAGTTGGCATCGCGGGGTTCGGTGATGTAGAACCACTACTGCTGCCACACCTTGACCGTCTCTACGAATGCCCCTTTGGGCCAGATAGCGTTGGGAAGCTTGCTCACCATAGCCCCGCCGCAGTCTGCATGCTATCCGTCGACCACCTTCGGCTTCAGATTGAAGACCTTGAGCCATAGGCCAAAGTGTGGGGGGATGCGGAGAAGAGCCTCACACACGACGATAAACGCCGATATGTGAAGGAAGGAATTTGGGGCAAGATCATGGAAATCTAGCCCGTAGTAGAACATAAGACCCCGGACGAAGGGGTGGAGGGGAAACCCTAGCCCCCGGAGGAAATGGGGGATGAAGACGACTCTCTCACCAGGATCCGGAGTAGGAATAACCTGATCTTTGTCAGGGATCCTATGTGCGATATCCACAGACAAATAGCCCACGCTCCGGAGATCCTTGACGTCCTTTTCAATGACGGTGGAGGCCTCCCACTTGCCCTTGGAGCCGAACCCGGCCACTACTGGGGTGGATGGCTGTGGTGGAGGAGATTGGAGCTATGGGCACTGGAGCTTGGAGATTGGGAGACAGAAGCTAGAGGAAGGTGTAAAGAAAAAGGAGAGGTTTTTACCCTTTTATAGACAGTGAAAACACCAAACGTCCCCCTCCAAAGCCATAAACCTCGCCTGTTCCCAACGAAATCGTGCGTAAGGTGCGGTTGGATTACCCAAACCATACTGATGAGATTCCCGTAATGGGCGGGCATGATCTCTATTTTGACAAGACATGCCAATGAAGGCTAGACCTCGAAACGCGAAACAGGAGGCATGAAAACGGTTCAAAATGTTAAAGAGTCAGGTGTGACGCTTCGCCGAAAAAGTTGTCAGTAAAAGACACTGTTCCTATTTTTACATCTTACCTTCGTGGCTAAGGGTTGTATTGATTATGCAGAGCCGGATACAGTTTCTTTATGCGTGGAGCTAACTTAAAATTTTCGGGGGAAGGAACCCGCCTTGCAATGCCGAAGATAATCCGTGTGCCGAACTCATCGTCATCGAAGACTGGTTCAGGGGCTACTGAGGGAGTCCTGGATTAGGGGGTCCTCGGGTGTCCGGTCTATTCGATATGGGCCGGACTGATGGGCCGTGAAGATAAAGCAGAAGACCATCCCCCGTGTCCGGGTAGGACTCCTATATGCATGGACGGCAAGTTTGGTGTCCGGATGTACTATTTCCTTCTTCTGTAAACCGACTCTGTACAACCCTAGGCCCCTCCGGTGTGTATATAAATCGGAGGGTTTAGTCCGTAGAGGCAATCAGAATAATCATAGGCTAGACAGCTAGGGTTTAGCCATTACGATCTTGAGGTAGATCAACTCTTGTAACCCCTATACTCATCGAATAAAATCAAGCAGGACGTAGGGTTTTACCTCCATTAAGAGGGCCCGAACCTGGGTAAACATCGTGTCCCCATTGTCCATTGTTACCATCGATCCTCAGACACACAGCTTGGGACCCCCTACCCGAGATCTGCCGGTTTTGACATCGACACCTACGCTGATAAAGGAAAAAGCAAGGTATTGGGTCTAGGTAGGGATGCAATCTCAAAGGATCGACACATGGACAAAGTCATGCTTGTCTAGTCCCTCGGATTCAACCTCATGTCTGTCTTAATGCTTTGTGATCTTGATATGGTTGTTGTCTTTGGCAAATATCACTGCATAGTGCTCATGGAATCTGACAATTCCAAAGTCTTCGAAGGCTTTAGGAGAGCAGACTTGTATATTGTTGATTTCTCTGCAGGACCACAACCTGCCACATCTCTACTTTCAAAAACTTCAGAAGGCTGGCTATGGCATCGACGACTTGGTCATGCTAGCATGAGGAACTTGCACGCACTTGCGAAGAAGAAGCACATCATGGCATCGAGGCTGTCAAATTCCTCAAAGATCATCTTTGCGGGGCTTGTGAGGCTGGAAAGATGACCAGATCCAAGCATCCCTCAAAGACTATCATGACTACCACTCGTCCTTTTGAATTGATTCGCATGGACCTCTTTGGCGCCACTCATTATGCCACACTAACAAATGCTGCATCTCTATATGGCTTTGTTATTATTGATGATTATTCTCGTTACACCTGGGTGCATATCATCACTTACAAAACTGAAGTGCAGGAAGTCTTCAAACGATTTTCCTCAAGGACCTCGATGAATTTCGGTGTGAAGATCAAGCATATTCGGAGTGACAATGGGACTGAGTTCAAGAACACTGGTCTTGATGACTATCTAGATGAACTTGGTATTACTCATGAGTTATCTGCCCCATACACTCCTCAGCAAAATGGTGTCGTGGAGCGCAAGAACATGACTCTTGTTGAGATGGCTCGCACAATGCTTGATGAATACAAGACGCCTTGTCACTTCTGGCCTGAGGCTATTGATACTGCGTGCCACATCACCAATAGGGTATATCTTCACAAATTCTTCAAGAAAACTTCATATGAGCTCCTCACTGACAAGAAACCCAATGTGAGTTATTTCAAAGTCTTCGGTGCTAAATGTTGGATTAGAGATCCTCATCACAATTCTAAATTTGCATCGAAAGCACATGAAGGTTTTATGCTTGCTTACGGAAAGGACTCGCACACCTATAGAGTCTTCAACACCTATCACCACAAGGTTGTTAAAACTGTAGATGTGCGGTTCGATGAGACTAACGGCTCACAAAGAGAGCACCTACCTCCTGTGCTAGATGAAGTACCTCCTAAAGAATCCATTAAGCTCAAGGCTACTGAGGACGTCATACCCATTGAAGAACCTGCTGAAGAAGTTATTCCAGACCGTGAAGAAAATCATGCTGGTGCACCTAAGGAAAATGGTGCTGAAGAAAATGCTCAGCCCAATCAAAGTCGTCAACTTGCTCATCCTCGCATGGCAAATGAAGTGCAGATTGACAAAATCCTCGACGACATCAATGCACCAGGTCCTCTCACACGCTCAAAAGCTTCACATTTGTCTAGCTTTTGTGGGCACTGTGCTTTTGCCTCTATCACAGAGCCCACCAAAGTTGATGAGGCATTTCTGGAGCCTGACTGGATTCAAGCTATGCAAGAGGAATTGCATCAATTCGAGCTCAACAATGTATGGGAACTTGTGAAGCGACCTGATCCTCGCGAGCACAATATCATAGGTACCAAGTGGATCTACTACAACAAGCAAGACAAAAATGGCCAAGTGGTGAGGAATAAGGCTCGTCTTGTAGCTCAGGGCTACACACAGGTTGAAGGAATTGACTTCGATGAAACTTTTGCAACTGTTGCTAGACTTGAAGCTATTCACATATTGCTTGCTTATGCTAACCATCATAATATCATCTTATATCAAATGGATGTGAAAAGTGCATTCCTCAATGGTAAGCTTGAGGAAGAAGTATATGTTGCTCAACCCCCAGGTTTTGAAGATCCTAAGCATCCTGACAAAGTCTTCAGACTCAACAAGGCCCTCTATGGCCTCAAGCAGGCCCCTCGGGCATGGTATGATACACTAAAGGAATTCCTCCTGAAGAAAGGCTTCAAACCCGGTTCACTTGACCCAACTCTTTTCATTAAAATCTATGATGATGAATTATTCGTATGCCAAATTTATGTGGATGATATTATCTTTGGCTGTACCGAGACACGTTACAGTGGTGAATTTGCCTATATGATGAGTGAAGAATATCAAATGTCTATGATGGGAGAATTGAATTTCTTATTAGGTCTTCAAATTCGTCAACAACGCAATGGCATCTTCATAGCTCAAGAGAAATACCTCAAAGATGTACTGAGGAAATTCGGCATGCAAGATTGCAAAGGCGTCAAAATCCCTATGCCCACAAATGGCCATCTCTGCACAGATGAAAATGGTAAAGACTTCGATCAAAAGGTATATCGCTCCATGATTGGCTCTTTATTCTATCTATGTGCATCTAGGCCAGATATTATTCTTATTGTTCGTATGTGTGCCCGATTTCAAGCTACACCGAAGGAATCACACCACAAGGCTGTGAAACATATTCTTCGATATCTAGCTCACACTCCAACACTTGGATTATGGTATCCCAAGGGCTCGGCTTTTGATCTCATTGGATATTCTGACTCTGACTATGCTGGTGATCGAGTGGATCGCAACTCAACATCAGGCACATGCCATTTCCTCGGACGATCCTTAGTATGTTGGTCCTCGAAGAAGCAGAACTACGTATCACTCTCTACTGCTGAAGCTGAGTACATTGTTACTGGTTCTTACTGTGCTCAATTGCTGTGGATGAAGCAAACCCTCAATGACTATGGCATCAATGTGAAGAATGTGCCTCTCTACTGCGAAAAGGAGAGTGCCATCAAGATTGCTCACAACCCAGTTCAGCACTCCAAGACAAAGAACATCCAGATTCGTCATCATTTCTTCGAGATCATGTGTTGAAGGGCGACATCTCCATCGACAACATGAAGACTGAAGAACAACTAGCCGATATATCCACAAAGCCCTTGGATGAAAAGAGATTTTGCAAGTTGTGGTGTGAGCTAAATATCTTAGAATCTTTGAATGTCCTTTGAAAGGACACACATCCTAACACTTATGCAAAATTGATGACTTAGATGTGCAACACACAAAGTAACATTTTCCTTCAATCAATGAAGACTAACCCTCTAAGTGTGAAGAAATTAATGAAGAATTCGATTCTCAGAGCCCTACAACAATTGTACGCGGTGTCTGAAATCATCATTCTTATACGGTGGGTCACGCCACCAACCAAAGTTGAAAATCTTCAAATTTGAGTTTTTCGTCATTTTTCAAATTCCTCAAGTTTGCAATTTCTTCAATTTTTCGACTGGTGTTCTTCATCGGTTATATATATATATATATATAATTGAGTTTTCAGTGTCCTCAACAACATTCACTTATTGCTAATTCTTCAAGTTGAATTTCTGCTAAGTGAATGTGATCGGACCCGTTCCCCCTCTATGCTAAACTCAACCCAGTCTGTTCACAAATTCTTCATGTGCGTTCTATTTGAAACCCGTTCAAAGTCTTCACTGTGTCCTTGACAGTTGGAGAATTTGCGAATGAAACTTTAATAATTTCACATCTGAATTTTCGGTTGTTGCCGCTCAAACCGTTCCGCTTCCCACGATGGAATAAAATACTCCCCCACAATCTCCACCTCTCAGTACATGGGTGACACATGTCGTTGGGATAGCAAGGGGCAGGGGCATGTTCGTCCAAAATCTTCGGGTGAGCAGTTTTTCACTGCGGCTATAAATACCCCTTACCCTCCTCCTACATCATTTACTCCGCTCGACTGCTACTCCCCTCGCTCGAGCTCTGATCTAGCACCGCTGCTACACTCCATCATCGCCGGTGAGGAAGAGCTTCACTGCCTCGACCTCATCACCGTCGTACTCGCATCGGCCGCAGAAATTTTCACTCCGCCGCCGCCGTAGTTGTCTCCCGCCGCCGAGTTAGGGCGTGGGAGATTCTGAACTGATGAACTTCTCCATCTCCACTCCCAGTTCATCGTGTTCTTCATCAAGGGTAATTAAAATCTAATTTTACTGCCCTACTTTGATTCTTATGATTTTCACAAAATCCTCAAAAGGTGATTATTCTTCAACAATCCACTCCTTAAACACCGAAAAGCTTCCTTTCCTTGATTTGTTTCTCTAAGCTATGATTTTCCTCAAGATTCCTCAATTGTGTGGATTTTCTAATCTGTACAACTCTGGAACCTGAGTCAAGAACGCTTAGTGAAATTCCTCAAGACATCTATGGTCAAATTCCTCAAACTTGATGCTTTTTGAAAAAATTCTGAGAATGCATATGACCTCTCCAAATTCTTTGCACCTATACTCTATTCACAGGTACAAAATGTCTATTGATGGATCACTAGGTTCTCATCAACTTAACTCATTTGCAGCGTTCCTTGAAGAAAAATTGCATACTTCCTCAGAAACATCAAAAGTTCAAAGTCCTCAAGTGAGGAAAATGGCAGACGGGAAGAGACCTCAGAAAGGAGGAAAGAAGCTAGAGACAAACACTGCATTTGAGATCCCTGAGGATATCTATGATGAATATTGTACACCAGATGAAGAAACTCATGGGAAGGAGAACAAGAATCAGCGCAAGGTGCACATACAGAGGATTGAGAGGATATGGGCAAAGGAATGGAGGGAATACCGCTATGTTACTCCTAAATATATGAAGAAATTCACAGTAAAACCCCCCATGTCCAAGACCACCTTTGGTTGCTGGCCAACGAGCTGATCCAACCAGCATCAAGCACGGTGAGTAATTTCCACAGGAATGGGCCAAGCGCCAAGCAAAGCTTCAGAAAGTTATTGCAGAGGCAGTGAAGAAATTCAATGAGGACTCTCAAGCTACTGCTGCTAAGTCCTCTGCTAGCAAATCTGCACCCAAGAAGGCTATGCAGAAGAAATCAGCTTTGAAGTCAAAATCTTCAAGCTCAATGCCCTCACGGCCAAGTTCCTCAACAGCAAAGCCCTCAGGGCAAATTTCTCAAGCAACTTCTTCAAGGGCAGTGCCAATCCCCTCAGTTGCTGCCACAAAGTCCTCAACACCTGTGCATCTTGCAACGTGTCAGCGAACTGCTGGTTTTTCTATTGCCTCAGAGGCATCTGGATCTTCCACAGCTCAACCACAGTCATCAAGTGCTCCAACCTTGCTGAAGGTCAAGACCACTGCTGGACGAGGCAAGAGGCCAAGTCCTCATAAAAAGCAAGTGGCTTTCCATGTTCCATCTGCTGACGATGAAGTTGATGATGAAGAACTTGCTGAAATCATCAGAGACAGACAGCAAAGGGCTGCAAGAGCAAAAGGCAGCTCTGTGCCTCTTATGTTGGATCTGAAGAAGATCCTTGACTTCATAGATCTATGGCATAAGGATCCCAACACTCCACTCCCTGACCTGAACTTGACTCCTGGTCAAAGTCGCATGTTGACTACCTTCATAGGCGAGGACAAATGGAAATTCGAGAAGGCCAGGCGAGTCAAGAAAGACCAGTACAAGAAGGAGAGATTCCTGAGGAATAACGTTCTCACTTTATCTCCTGAAGAACTTGTCACAGTTCAGAAGGAAATCAAAGACCTCAGCGATGACTTTGACAGATATCATGCAGATTGGCTCGGTGCCAAAGTCAGATTTGTCAACCTCTCCAAGAACCTCAAGCTAAATGTTGCAACTCCATCGCAACAACAAATTCCTCAGGATGAAGCATCTACTCAGCCTACTGAAGAAACTGCCAGCGCAGCTGATGAAAATCAGGCTGCTGAAGAAGCTACCAGGGCAGTTGAAGAAATTCCTGCTCCTGAAGACAATGCCAGGGCAACCATCAATGTTGCGCCTGAAGAAAAACCCAGGCCAGCTGAAGAATTTGTTGCGCCTGAAGAAAATGAGAATGCCAGGGCGACTGCATCAGTCGAGCCTGAAGAAAATGCACCAACTTCATCTGCTCCTCCTGAAAAATCTTCAAAGAAGAAGAAAATCACCTTTCCTTCTGCATCAGAAGTGAAGAAAACAAAGGCTGCGGAAAGGAAGCCGCGAAAAAGAGGAAAGCATCAACCTCTGCTGAGTCCTCAGCTCCCAACAAAGTGAGGACTTTGACGAGCTCTTTCACAGACCCAATTGATGTTGTTCCAATCTCAATAGTGCCATCAAAGGAGATCATTCCGTTTGGTGAAGAATATGTCATTCCCAATGGTGACATTGATATAGAAAATCCTTCTGCTGCTTCTTTAGAGCAGTTGCATGAAGAAATTGAAGTAGAAGCTATTTCCACTCCACTGATATCATCGTCTGTGCCTCAGTTCACTGCTGAAGAGGAGGGCGTTTAAGAAATTGAAGAAGATGTGTACATTGGCTCGACAACCCCTGTGCTGAATGATGATTATTGGGAAAATATTCACCTCAATTCTCCAATCGCCATACCTCTGCATCAAATTCCTCAGTCTCCTATGCAGACTGAAGAAATATTGACAGGGTCTGAAGGACGACAAACTTCTCTCCAGTCCATCCCTGAAGAAATTCCAGCTGCCACAACTGAAGAAATTGAGAACCAGACTACTGATGAAACTGCTGCTTCAATTCCTTAGTCTGCTGTACCAGAAGTTGTGACTCAAGAGATTGTGAGGCCTTCTACTGCAAATCTTCAGCCCAAGCCTCAAAATCCTCATACATAGAGGCCAAAATTCAATAATGTCGATTTCTTTGCTGAGCATCAATTCTTCACTGATGCAAATCCTTATGACTCAGCAAGATTAAGGCGCAAGAGGTTTTGGACTGCAAGCCAGATGAACTTCTATGCATATGTTCTGTTTGACAAGGATAAGGTCTTTCAGCACCGTCAAATTCCTCATGTGGATATGGAGTCCATTCCCTGCTTTCAACCAGTTCTCAATGTTCTTCACGAAGCTGGGCTCCTAAATTTATGTGTTGATATATGTGACTAGAATGAAGAGCTAATTCTTCAGTTCTATGCAACCCTGCATCTCACTGGTAATGTTGCTGATGTCAATTCATGGGTGTTAGACTGGATGACTGAAAACACTCATTATAAAGCTCCATCCTCTGAATTGCTTCATGCCATCCTAGTTAGTCCTCCTGCAGAAGGCGCAAGGCTGATCTATGAAGAACCTGAACTTCAAAATCATCTCATGCAAGTGCTGATGAAGCCTTTGCGGCCAGGCCAAGCTCCAAGAACCACCTTCCTAGTGAAGGATTTGTTGTATGTAACAAGGACCATATACCGCATCTTGACCAAAACCCTCAGTCCAATCAAAGGTCACAATTCTGAAGAAGAAGTTCTTGGCATCATGAAGAATCTACTGTTCAACATCATTCATGGGATTCCCATTAACTATCACGATTTCTTCATGAGGACTTTGCAAATGTTGCACTGTCGCCGTTTGAATTGAAGCCCTATGCTCCTTGGATAATGAAATTCATCAGAACCAGGTCTTTAATTCCATACAAGGCTGATTTTCAGAATCACCTTAGTTTCCTGCCTCCTATTGAAGTCCTCAAAAGGACTATTTCTTCAGCTGATGAAAAAGGCAAAGCTGCTATTATTGATGAAGGCACTCATCCATTGGATGGTTAGTTTCGTAAGGCTGCATATTACTCCACCAATGATGACTCTGCAACTCAAGATTCTGCTGCTAAGGTCAATGAGCAAAATCCTCAAGCCACTGCCCCACAAGTGATGACTGATCATGAGCTTCTTCTAAGTTTTGACCAGAAGGTCGATCGCAATCACAAGTGGGTCAAGCGTCAATTTGGCTCAATTCTTTAGAACATGACTGTTACTCAGAACACTGTGAAGAAGAATCACTATTATGCGCATGAAATCTTTGATCGCACTTGGGCCATACTTTCTCATCTATACAGTGATGAAGACCTCAAGCAGATGGACTTTCAACAGAACTTTGAGTGGTCAAATCCTCCCTCGAAGAAATTCAAGAAGGTCAAAGTTCCTCAGTTGGTTACAAGTTCATTTTCTTCATCGCGTGAGACGGATGAAGCTGAGGACCTCGATGACACTGCGGCAGGCCCTACACCGACAAACGACCCCGACAACGCTGGCGCTCCTCCATCGACCTCGTGATGATATTCTTCAGGGGCGTTAGTCCTCATTTTTCGTCCCTTTTGGTCATTTGATGACAAAGGGGGGAAATTTGAGTTAGTCTTCATGCGGGTATCTATATATGGGATGTTTTTTTCTTTAAGTTACAACTCTCGCTCTGATGAGTTGTAAACTTAAGTCCGATGGTGGTCTGATACCTTTGAACTGCTCTTTGCATGCTTATTTCCTCAAGTACCTTAATGCACGCATGCTGAATTTCATCAGACACCATTTTCCATCATGCATTTCAAATTCTTCATACTATATGTTAAATGCGTGAATGGATTACAAGATATAGGGAGATCTCCATGATTTTATCCTACTATGTGCATTTGCAGTCCAAAGCAAAGTCCTCAAATATGCACATCTTCAGGGGGAGTTCTTCTATTCTTGCAATCAAATTCCTCAATATCAGTATTTACACTTCATATGTTTATCCCCGTTGAAAACTTAACCTATTTGTCATCAATCACCAAAAAGGGGGAGATTGTAAGTGCATCTAGTGCCCCTTAGTGATTTTTGGTGTATTGAAGACTTATAGGTTAAGGGACTAATGTGTTTGTGAGTGTACACAGGTCTAATAAGTCTCTGAGGAGTTTGATATTTCTGAAGAAAGTCGACCCCTAAAAATGAATGTCTTCAGCTGAAGACTTTGGTTTTCTTGAAGACTTTGAAAATGAGGATATTGGTGTAACCTTGAAGATATTGATATTGATGCGAGGATTATGAAGCGTGAAGACTTTTGTTTTCGTAGTTTCATTTTCCTTTCTTGAGTCATAGGAAACATCGTATTGTTAAAGGGGGCCGAGGTAAAACTAAGGAAACATTTCCAAGTGATGCTCATCTCAAAGCCTACACATTCAAAATCCTTCGGGTGAAGCCTTTGGAAATCTCATACAGTTCAGTCAATTTCTTCAGTGACAGAGACGAAGATCTTCTGGTCTCTGAGGAATTTGTTCTGACTAAGGATTTAGGAATTCGCCAGTGTGAATTGCCTATAGTGAGGAACATGATAGCCTTGAGGAATTTTAGAGCTCAAATTTCTGACCGTTGCTGTGCTACGCACTAGCTGTCCCAAATATCTTATCCACCTAATGGTCATATCATTAGGGGCATTTATGTCTTATCATGTTGGGCTACTCCCCGGCTATGAATAACCAGCCCCCTCAACCACTAGCTGGTTGGCTGCTCCGAGAGAAACTGAAACTTGTCATTTAGAGCATCCCATCCTTCGAGGACTTTGAGAGAAAATCATCAGTGAGGAAAAACCCAAAACCCCAACACCTAAAACCCAAAGTGATTGAGCATCACTGAAGAGATTGTTCCTGTGTGGAACCAATGCTTGTTACCTTTGAAGACTATGCATCTTCCAGACGGCTAGGTGTCAAGGTCTAGAGCATCCAAGAGGAATTGTGTATCGTCGAGTGATCGAGTCTGTGAAGGTTTGGAAGTCACCTTGAAGACTTACCACGAGTGATTGGGCGAGGTCTGTGTGACCTTAGCTCAAGGAGAATACAGTAAGGACTGTGTGTCCTGGGACTGCGTGTCCTTTGGTTTAAATACCAAGGCGCTCCAACCAGACGTCCAACTATCACAGCAGTTGGAACTGGTCTACCAAATCACTGTCTTCACCGAGTTACTGGTTCTATTTCGTTAACCCTTTCATTTCCTCATTTACTTGTTGATGAGCTTGATCGTTACTATTTTAAGACTTTGATTGAAGACTTTCTCAATTTCCTCAACCCAAATTCTTCAGTCATCTTGTCTTCTGCCTGCTTATCATGTTTACACGCTATCTGTGCTCTGTGCATGTTTCATTTCATCATGATGACTATGCTACTGTCTTGTTATGCATACACCTGAGTACTTTGTTCTGCTGCTTGTATTTTGTCACTTAGCAAATTCCTCAAGTAGTATTTCCTCAGTGACGAATTTGTAAAAATCGCCTATTCACCCCCCTCTAGTCGATATAACGCACTTTCACTAACCTTGCGCTTCGTCAAACCAATTGTTGACAAGATTGAGCTCTTCATCGGAACTCTTCAGTTTCCAATTTATCTCAACCAACTCCGCGGAATTGGCAGCAGCCACCAACGCCGAAGCCTACAAAATAAAGCCAACATGACACTTTGGCCGCTGTCAGAGTCTCGGGGGCTGCTACATATAAGGATTGCTCAAATATTACTTACAAAAAATACTCTTTATAAAAAAGCATTACTTTGTTTACCTCAAAGCCTATTAAAAGGCCACCAAAAGCATCTTTCGGTCTGCTATTAATGGACCGAACGCTTTGCAAAACCGCACCCATCAGGGTGTGGTGTTTTGCGACTATGGAGGAGCTGTTCATAGCCTCCTCCATCATGTCCGACCACTCTGCCACGACTCGGCCCCCGGTGTTCGGCACTGGTGGCGGGGCCGTGGGAGGCGGCTGTGATGCTTTGGAGGGTCGTGAAGGCCCCGGAACCATCTTCTCAGAGGGCTCGGCTTACCCGAGCTCCTTCTCCTAGTCTTCGGCGGCCGAAGCGTTAGCCTCGGCCATGTCGATGTCGCCATCATCCCCCATGTTCGGCACGGGTGGGGTCCTTTGGGACAGCACCTCCCCGGTCTCTCCGATGACCGGAGGCGTGCAGCATCCGATGCGCCTCCGCTCTCCGCCAGATCGGTTGGCGGAGAAGTGCCCTCTAACATCTGGTTGTTGGGGAGGTCGCGTGGCGGGCTGCAACATGAGAGCACACATATTTTTAGTAATGGGTAGGTAAAACCGACACCCGGATAGTCTTCGGATTCTCACCTTTCAGCGCAGGGCTTGACCCTAGAAACCCTCTCCGGGATCTTCTCGGAGGTTGCGGACTCCTTATCAGAGTCCAAACTGTCATCGAGCATGACCAATTTGACCCTACTCCTCTTCTTCAGAGCCAGGGAAGGATGCTCTCCTTCGGCTTCGGCTTCGGCTGACGCCGCTCTTTTCCTGGTGCGGGAGGAATCGCTCTCCTCCTCCTCTTCTTCTTCCTGCTCCCCCTCGTGTGCGGAGGGGGCATGGGTGTCCCCGGACTTGGTGTCCAGAGGGACTCGTGAGCGGAGGCCCTCCCTGGCCTCCCTGGTGGGGTTCTTCTACTTCTTCTCCTTTTTCTTGGGCGCCTTGTAAGGCGCCATGGTCAGCATCTCTTCTAGTGGGGCCAACATGGGGTCTTTGGGTAGTGGGGCCGGACTATCCATCTGCACGGCCTTCTTAAGCCAACCCTAGGGAAATAAGAGGAAGGAGTTGAGGACCATAGTGGAAATGTAAATATTCAAACATAAAGAGAATAAGTACTACTGTCGTGGGAAACCACGGCCACCTATGGGGCCATGATCCCCTTTTGGTTCGGCGGGGGGATGGGCACGTTGCACAAAGAGCGGAGAAATGTCACACAGCACGGTAGAGATCGCACGGGCAATTTTTACCTAGGTTCGGGCCGCCGTGAGGCGTAAAACCCTACACCTCCTTTGGTGGATTGATGGTGGAAAAATGGTGGATGAACTCCGCGCTCTTGCCCGGCAAGGTCGCCTCGAGGCGAGAGCAGCTATGCGCGTATGAGTGTGTAGGGGTCTAGATTAGCCAACCCTTTCTACGGTTGCCATGGGCCTCCTTTTATAGATCAAGGGGTCACCACAGTGGCAAATCAGTCATTACATACTGATTAGATAGCAAACAGTGCTATCATACCTAACTCTGTAGGCTGACAGAGCGCATTAAATGCGCCGCTCAGTGTCACATCTCAGCTTGCCCGGCAGGCCCTGCCGGGCTGTTTTGCCAGCTTCGCGCCTACTTGCTTGACACGTCTCAGGACGGGTGTCACCTGGGGGTATTTTCTGTAGGAAGCGGCTGCCATGTGGCAAACAGTAGCCACTTAGTCACTTTGGAGCTTGACACCGCACTGATCGACGACGTGCGTCGTGATGAGGTGGTGCGGTGGAGTGGTTTGATTCTGTAAGCCCCGGCAGGCCTGTCGGGACGACCTCGAGACTTGCTTCCGGGGCAAACCCAACCTTGCCAGGCTCGCCTGTCTGGCAAGGGAGGTTCTTTCCTTAGCGATATCTTGCTTCTCTAGCTCATCTTGGTCTTCTTGATCTGCACTTTGGCCCTGCCAAAGAATTGATCCCTCGTGCTTTGATCTGACCTTGGTGTTGTAATCTTGTCCTTGGGCCTGTGCACAGTCTGGGCAACGGACCCAGGGTTTGTTGCGCCGACAGGAGCCCCTGGGCCTGGCACGAATGCGCTGCTGGGCGTCGTCGGGGTAGGCCCTAACCAGTGCACAAGCAGGAGCGCATGGGTGGCTTCGCCCTTTGAGATCTTCTTTGCTTCTTCACTAACCCAAGCTTGGGTCAGTTTCTAATTTTCCCACGCGTCGTGTAACGCCAATTGCGGTGGGGCCACTCTAGTAATGGCCCATGAATGACTTTAACGCACGGGCGAGTAACTGCCAATTCACTCTTCCCACCATGCCCTTATCCATAGCCACGTATGCTGCATGCATCAAGTGGGGTAGGTAACGAAGGCGCGTGGTGCGGGAGAGCATCAAGGTAGGAGCCCTGTCTTCTTGGATTGGTGTGGGAGGACGGTGATTACTCGCCGGGGACTCAGCCTCAAGCCCCAGCTCGCCTATAAAAGGAAGAGCGGGGGAGGAGCGGAGGCCTCATCCACACTCCTTTCCTCCTCCATTCCTGATTTCTTCTGGTTATGCCGAAAGGGAGAGCCTGGGGCCAGGTCCCGGGCCCTAGCTTAGAGCTTAGCGCGAGCCTCAGGGGGGCACTCGGGCGGGGCAGTGGTAGCACCGGAGGTGGCGACTCTGGTGTTTTCGTCGCCGGGTCGTCCGTGGCTTCAATTTTAGTGAGGGGCAATGTACATGACACCGCGCCGAGGCCCATAACGGGCACGGGGTGTGGTAGTCGATGGTGGCCTATTCCTCTTCTTCCCGTGGCATCAGAGGAAGGTTGCCAAAGTGGTTCGCCATTGGTAAAGGCGAACCCTATCTCCCAGTGCACCGCCCATCTGGTGCATGGGAGAGCTCCTAGTCTCCATGCATGTCTCTTCAACGGGCGGTGGCTTCATATCTCCGGGCCGTCGGGGACGACCATGCTCTCTGTGGGGTTACCCGGAGTGTATGGCATTCGCATCGGCGGGCGTGGTGGGAGCTTTGGGCGACGGCGGTGTAGAAGGCAACGGCAACCCACGACGCGTCAAGAACGGGGGCGACCGTTCCGACGAGTTGTGTTTGCCGATGACTCCGTCGTCTCCGCCTGGGCTTCCGGCAGTGCCACCATTCGCGCCCGCCCTCTGGTACCTTCCACCTAGTCCGGGAATGGCGCCATCCTGATCCTGGGGAGGCGCCGAATCCCAGCCAGGTCTTCCCTCCGCCTTCTTCGTTTCTCTTTGTAGTTTCGAAGAAGGAGAGGAAAAAGTGAAGGCATCCCAGGCATTTATCTTTTTTTAATCTTAAATCTGCAGGCACTTGCCAAATTTTAATTCAAATAATGTAATCTCTTGAATCCATGTTTGTGTCCTGTAAGGTCTGTACTTGTTTGAAGCATATTAATGAAAAAGATAAACCTTGCCGGGGACTCGTGCATGTATATGTCCATGTAGAGGTGGGATGCCACTATATTTATAAGTAAACAAGTTTCCCCCGGCAGGCTATCCTGTCGGTACCCTCTGTTTTGTTACCGGGGAGTTAGGCCTACCGGGCACAAATCGTGAAGAGGGACCAGCCCCCCGCCAGTCCTTTTTCAACAAAGGCCACTGCGACCACCCTGACCAAAGCAACGTTCGAGTCGAAGGGTGGAGCACATAAGTTTCAAAGGGTAGCAGGGTTTTCTCATGCACAAGTGTTTACTTACAGAACATGTATGGATGCAAGGAAGAACTTATCTGTTTGGCTTGCTGGAGATCGCACTGTAGGCTCATCTTCTTATCTCCTCTTGGGCAGGATCCTCGATAGGAGCCTGCAGTTTATGCAGATGAAAATGATGCCAGATGCGATCTTATCTACATGAACATGCGATGCTCATGATATGCTTATGCATGCATGCAACTTGTCGGGGGCCCCCAGCGCTTCATTTATTTCTCTGTTGCTCAGGGTTTGCGCCTGGCTTTGTACAAGGGGTTACATGCAACTGAGGCAAGGCATGTACAAAAGGGTGGCTGCCAGGTAGGGCCCGACAGCCGCGCCTTACGGGTAGAACTTGCGGAGATGCTCAATGTTCCATGAGTTTTGCAATTGAATGCCGTCTCCAGTCTCCAGACGGACTGCGCTAGGTCTGGTGACTCGTACTACCCGGTAACGGCCTTCCCACTTCGGCGTCAACTTGTTTGTACCCTTGGCGGACTGAACGCGCCTAAGGACAAGGTCGCCTTCCTCGAAACACCAGGCATGAACCCTGCGACTGTGATAGCGGCACAGGGCTTGCTGATAGTGTGCAGCACGCATAGCAGCCCGGAGACGGTTCTCCTCGAGATGCACAGCGTCGTCACGCCGGTGCTGATCCTGCGCTACTTCATCGTAGGCAAGCACTAGAGGTGACCCGTAAATGAGTTCCGTGGGGATAACTACTTCTGCCCCATAGACTAGGGAGAAGGGAGTCTGCCCGGTAGCTCGGTTTGGTGTCATTCTGAGGGACCAAAGAACCACCGACAGCTCGTCAATCCATCGCCAGCCACACTTCTGCAGCTTATCAAATGTTCTTGTCTTGAGTCCTCGCAACACTTCAATGTTCGCCCTCTTAGCTTGTCCATTGCTTCTGGGATGTGCAATAGAGGCAAATGAGATCTTGCTTCCGAGAGCATGAACATATTGCATGAAGGCACGGCTCGTGAACTGGGTGCCGTTGTCGGTGATGATCCGGGCAGGGACCCCGAAGTGGCACACCAATCCTTTCAAGAACTTGATAGCTGACTGAGCAGTCACCTTTCTCACGGCATCTACTTCCGTCCACTTTGTAAACTTGTCGATTGCAACGAACAAGAATTCAAAGCCCCCGGCAGCTCAGGGGAAAGGGCCGAGGATATCCAGCCCCCAGACCTAAAACGGCCATGACAAAGGGATTGTCTGAAGAGCTTGGGCAGGCAGATGGATGTTCTTGGAATGGAACTGGCAGGCTTCACACTTGGTGACTAGCTCGACCGCATCTTGGAGGGCTGTGGGCCAATAGAATCCTTGCCGGAATGTTTTCCCAACTAAAGCCCTTGATCCAATGTGGGAGCCGCACATGCCTTTGTGTATTTCCACCAGCAGTTCCGTTCCTCCTTCCCGGCAAATGCACTTCAATTTCACACCATTGGGCCTTCTTCTGTATAGTGTGTCATCGACAAACTGATACATACTGGCCCTCCGGGCTAGTATTTCAGCTTCTTCTTGCTCTTCGGGAAGTTCTCCGGTTTGGAGGAAATGGACTATGTGCCTTACCCAAGTTGGAGCCTGGGGCTCAGCAACAAGGACTAGCGGCACCTCCTCAGCTGCGGGAGCGTGTTCCTCGACCGCGGGGACCAGTGGCCCGGCAGGAGGGCGCAGCCCGGCAATCGAAGGGGAGTTGTTTCCGGCAGGGTCCCTGCCAGGAGCCCCGAGGGGCTCTACCGGGAGAGGCTTACCGGAGTCCAATTTCCTCCTCTTTCGGGCCATTGTTGTCGGGGATATGGAGGGCTGAGTAAGATGGAGAACAAAAGTTCCTAGTTCCACAGGAAGCTTTGGCGCAACACACTTTGACAGATGATCAGCGATGCTGTTTTCTGCACGGGGTACATGCTCTGTTTGCAATCCGTCAAAGTGCTCCTCTAATCTTCTCACTTCCTCAATGTACGCCTCCATCAATGGGGTTTGGTAATCCTTGTTGACTTGTCTCACCACAAGTTGTGAGTCTCCTCGAATGATCAGCTCCTTGATTCCCAATTCAGTGGCAATCCTGAGCCCGGCAAGGAGCCCTTCATACTTTGTTGTATTGTTGGTTGCCTCCTCCCGGGGAAAATGCATCTGGACGATGTACTTCAAGTGCTCTCCAGTGGGAGCAACGAGAAGCACACCATCCCCCGCACCTTGTATGGAGAAGGCACCATCAAAATACATGATCCATTCTTGGGGCGCTTCCTTGCCGGGGATAACTGTTTCAAGCACTTCTTCATCAGGGGTTGGCGTCCATTCTGCAATAAACTCTGCCAATGCCCTGCTCTGAATTGTTGATGTGCTTTCAAACTTCAGGCCAAAGCTGGATAACTCCAATGCCCATTCCACTATTCTACCAGTAGCCTCTGGGTTTCGGAGTATCCTTTGCAACGGGAAGCGAGTGACAACCGTGATCTCATGGGCTTGGAAGTAGTGGCGCAGTTTCCTTGAGGCCATGATAAGGACAAAAATCAACTTTTGCACAGCAGAGTACCTTGATCTAGCCCCCTGTAATAGGGAGCTGACGAAGTACACTGGGCACTGCACTACTTTCTTCCTTGCCATGTCCTTGGGGTTGCCTTCGCTACCGTGCTCTTCTTTATCCTGATCCACATCTGACCTTACCGGGCTGTTCTCTCTCTCTTTCCTGGACGGGACACTAGCTGAGGTTGTTGCTTCCTCTACTTCTCATTGCGCCACCAGTGCTGCACTAACCACTTGATTGGTTGCCGCCAGATATAGCAGCAACGGTTCTTGTGGTTTGTGAGCAACCAAAGTGGGCACAGAGAACAAGTACGCCTTCAAATCTCATAGTGTTGCGTCTACTTCCGGGGTCCACTTCATGGGTCCTGCCTTCTTCAAAATTTTGAAGAACGGCAAGGCGCGTTCGGCAGATTTGGAGATTAATCTGCTAAGTGCGGCAACGCACCCCGTCAAACGCCTCGCATCCTTAACTATCTTGGGTGCTTGAATCTGCTCGATAGCCTTGATGTTATCTGGGTTGGCTTTGATCCCGCGGTGGGACACAAAGAAACCAAGTAGCTTGCCGGAGGGAACACCAAACACACACTTCTCCGAGTTCAGCTTTAAGTTGATCTTGCACAGATTAGCAAATGTCTCTTCCAAATCTTGGATGAGGGTTGATCTGTCCTTGGTCTTGACCACAATATCATCCATATAAGCTTCAATGTTCCTGTGCAACTGTGGTTCAAAACCAACCTGGACTGCTCTTGTAAAAGTGGACCCGGCACTCTTTAACCCGAAAGGCATGCGCACAAAGCAGTACGTGCCGCATGGGGTGATGAATGAGGTCTTTTCTTCATCTTCCTTGGACATAAAGATCGGATGATACCCAGAGTATGCATCCAGAAAGGATAAGAAATCACACCCGGAAGTGGAATCCACAATTTGGTCGATGCGCGGTAAGGGGAATGGGTCCTTCGGGCATGCCTTGTTCAGATCCGTGAAAGCTATGCAAAGCCTCCATTTCCCATTAGCCTTGCGCACAACCACTAGGTTTGCTAACCATGTTGGATGTAGTAATCCTCTGACCTGACCAGCTGCCTCAAGTTTCTTGATTTCCTCGACAATGAACTGCTGCCGCTCCAAGGCCTGCTTCCGAACCTTCTGCTTGAAGGGTTGGGCATGTGGGCAGACAGCAAGGTGGTGCTCGATTACCTCCCTGGGAATACCGGGGATATCAAATGGTTGCCAGGCAAACACATCGATATTCGCCCGCAGGAAGGCAACGAGCGCGCTTTCCTATTTGTCATCAAGGGTGGCACTGATAGTAAAAGTACCATCAGCACCAGCCAGCCCTGCCGGGACCTTTTTCACATGGGGTGCAGCAGCCTTGGACTTCTTGCTGTTGGAACTTTCTGGCACATCATCCACAGGCACAGTATACCCTGAAGAGGTACACTTCCTAGAATCTTTGCTGGTGTCTCTGCTAGCTTTCTTCTTTCCTTTGATTTCCTTGGCGGGAACTGCGGCTTCCGCGGCCTCTACCGCGACTGCGTCATGGTACATCTTATCCACGCAAATAATTGCGTCCTTCTTGTCTGATGGGATGGAAATGACACCCACTGGCCCTGGCATCTTCAAAATGTTGTAGGCATAGTGGGATGCCGCCATGAATTTTGCCAAAGCTGGGCGTCCAAGGATTCCATTATATGGCAGGGGGAGGTCGACCACATCAAACACAACCTTCTCAGTCCGGTAGTTCAACTCCCCTCCAAATGTCACTGGCAACATGATCTTTCCCTTAGGATGACTCCTGCCGGGATTGACTCCTTGAAATGTGCCAGTAACCTTAAGCTCTTCCTTTGCTATCTGGAGTTTGCTGATAACCTTTGGGGAAATCAGATTCAACCTGGCCCCACCGTCAACCAACATCTTTGTGACTTTGAGGTTGCGAATCATTGGTGAGACCAACAACGGCAAGCACCCTACCGCAGTGGTGCGGTCAGGATGGTCCTCTTCATCAAAGATGATGGGCGTGCATGACCACTTGAGCGGCTTCTGAGAATCTGCCACTGGCTCCATGGCATTGACCTCATGCGCCCACTGTTTAAGTTGGCAGTGAGAGGAGTGCAAAGATGCACCCCCGTCAATACACAGTGCGTCAGTGGCCTTCTGGAATTCCTGCTCGCTGGTTTCCTCTTCATCCCCTCCATCACTCTCAGCATTGCAATCCTCCTTCTCTCGGCCCCTGGCGGGTTTTCCTAGGTTCCGAGGAGCCTTGCCGGGGCAATTTTCTTCACCACCCCGGCCCTTCCCGCCAATACCATTTTGACCATTTTCCTTATCACGCTTCTCATATTCAGCCCTCTACTTCTTGACAAGCTGCTCAACCTGGTGACACTCTTGGAGATCGTGGCCCTTGGTCCGATGAATCTTGCAATACGGCCCATCGCCTTTCCCAGCCTTCTCGGCAGCCGCAGCCTCCCGGCAGTCAGTGCACGCGGCAACTTCCTTGCCGGAGGCTTCGGCTTTAACCTTCTTGCCAGTACTAGGCATGCCCGATCTTTTAACGGTCATCACTGCCTTATCCTTGCGCTTCTTGTTCTTCTTCTTCTGACTGGTGGACTCGTCGTCCTCCTCTAAGTTGACGTCGATGCAATCTTCCTCTCCAGGGAGTTTCCTCCCTTCCTCCACCCGAGCACATTTGTCCACCAAGGTGTAAAGCTCCTTCACAGTCTTAGGCAGCCGAACGTTCATCTTGGAACGTATCCTGCGGTTGCGCACGTTGGATTGGAAAGCGGCTATCACAGCTGCCGGGTGGATATCTGGGATATTTCTGTGTACTCGGCTGAATCTCTGCAAGTAATTTCGCAGAGTCTCTCCTTCTTTCTGCTGGAGAAGCTGCAAATCGCTGGGCCGCCCAGGTTCTTGATGGCCACCCATGAAGGCGCCAATGAACTCATGGCACAGGTCAGCCCAGGTCGAAATGGAGTTCTCCGGCAGGTGCATCAGCCAAGACCTCATATTTGACTTCAGTGCCAAAGGGAAGTAATTGGCGAATACCTTCTCATCTCTTCCCCCAGCAGCTTGGACAGCGATGGTGTAGATGAGCAAGAACTCTACCGGGTTCAGCCTCCCATCATACTTCTCTGGAATCTCTGGCTTGAACGTGCGGGCGGATGGCCAACGGACTTGCCGCAGCTCACGGGTGAAAGCAGGGCACCCAACCTTGAAAGGCATGCACCCGCCGTCTCCGAGTGCGGGTTCATTGATGTCGAGGCCATCGCACCCATTGGACCGGCGGTGGATGTCCTGGCGTCACTCGACGACGACGCACGCGCCTTCCCTCCGCCCGTCCTCCGGTGCTCGTCGTTGGCCTGGACGCGCTCGAGGGTCAGAAGAGGCCATCGAGACATCATCTGGTTCTTGGTTTCGCGGCTCCCGCGCTGGCTGTCGTGGTGGGGATTGCACCATGGCGGTGGCCCCTTTCGTACGGCCAGTAGCACGGGCCATCATCGCTGCTTGGGGAGGCTGTGGCGGGCCAGCTCGCTGTGATCCTCCCACCTCGGCGAAGCCAATCAGGCTTTGGATGGTGGCTCTCCACTCATCCATCTGATCGGCTGCCGGCGGGAATCTCAACAGTAGTTGAGCCCGTGCCATGGCCTCTGAGGCAGTGCTCGGCATAGGTGATGATGATGTAGATCGCGGTGTGCTTGGCTTCTGACGGTGCCGGTAGCGACCGCGCCGCGCACTCGTTGTTGCAAACCAGCCGCTTGGATGGCATGGTGATGTGGTGGAGGCGCTTGAAGGCCAGCGGCTCCACTGGGCATAGTAACTGGGTCAGCTCGTTCCGGAGGCGGTGCACGCCCTGCGGTCGCGCCCGTGGTGGGGGCGGCCAGAGGGTTGCGATTTGCCCCAGAACGAGCGCCACCACTGCGGCTGTGCCCTTTGGCGAGGAGAAGAGGTGCAGGCGGAATAAGCCCTCCACTCGTACCTCGTGGAGCATGGCCGCCGGGATGTTGCTGATGCTGTCATTCCCCGGTGCCTCCCGTTCCTGCTTCGGCCATGGGGGAGGTGGTGACAACGCCGCCTGTGCCGACCACATCCGCCGCAGCGTCCACATCCTCGCGCGTCCTCGCACTCCCCGTGACGTCGGCGGTCGCGGGCGGCGGAGCCTTCGGGGTGGACGGGTGATTTGCGGCTCCGGACTTCTGCTTGGGCGCCATAGTTGATGATGCCGTCAATGACAAGAATGGCGATGAAGATGACGCGCTATTGACGCTCTCAGGTTCACGCAAGTGATCCCCCTACCTGGCACGCCAAAGATGTCGTGGGAAACCACGGCCACCTATGGGGCCATGAGCCCCTTTTGGTTCGGCGGGGGGATTGGCACGTTGCACAAAGAGTGGAGAAGCGTCACACAGCGCGGCAGAGATCGCACGTGCAGTTTTTACCCAGGTTCGGGCCGCCGTGAGGCGTAAAACCCTACTCCTGCTTTGGTGGATTGATGGTGGAAAAATGGTGGATGAACGCAACACTCTTGCCTGGCAAGGTCGCCCAGGGGCGAGAGCAGCTATGCACGTATGAGTGTGTAAGGGTCCGGATCAGCCAACCCTTTCTACGGTTGCCATGGGCCTCCTTTTATAGATCAAGGGGTCACCACAGTGGCAAATCAGTCATTACATACTGATTATATAGCAAACAGTGCTATCATACCTAACTTTGCAGGCTGACAGAGCGCATTAAATGCGTCGCTCAACGTCACATCTCAGCTTGCCCGGCAGGCCCTGCCGGGCTGTTTTGCCAGCTTCGCGCCTGCTTGCTTGACACGTCTCAGGACGGGTGTCACCTGGGTGTATTTTCTGTAGGAAGCGGATGCCATGTGGCAAATAGCAGCCACTTAGTCACTTTGGAGCTTGACACCGCACTGATCGACGACGTGCGTCGTGATGAGTTGGTGCGGTGGAGTGGTTTGCCTCCGTAAGCCCCGGCAGGCCTACCGGGATGATCTGGAGACTTGCTTCCGGGGCAAACCCAACCTTGCCAGGCTCGCCTGTCCGGCAAGGGAGGTTCTTTCCTTAGCGATATCTTGCTTCTCTAGCTCATCTTGGTCTTCTTGATCTGCACTTTGGCCCTGCCAAAGAATTGATCCCTCGTGCTTTGATCTGACCTTGGTGTTGTAATCTTGTCCTTGGGCCTGTGCACAGTCTGGGCAATAGACCCAGGGTTTGTTGCACCGACAACTACGTTACCTCCTTGGGGGGCTTCTCGGCGTCAAGGCCGATGTCCTCCTTCTTGGTCGGCCAAGTCTTCTGCGGCTTGAACTGCGCCTTCCACAGCTTCTCGTGGGTGGTGCCGTGGAAGTACTGCATGGTGCGGGGGTCTTCGGGCTTCCAGGACCACATTGGGGCGGCCCGAAGTTGGCAAGGCAGCAGACTGCATTGGAGCATGATCTGGACCATGTTGGACAGTGTGGCCCGTGCCTTTATCATATTGGAGACGCGTTTTTGCAGCACCTCCACCTCGATGGTAGACCCCCAGTCAAGGCATTTTTTGGTCCACGAGGTTAGCCTCGCGGGGGGTCCGGATCTGAATTCCGGAGTAGCTGGCCAGGCTGCCTCACGGGGCTCTGTGATGTAGAACCACTCTTTTTGCCAGATCTTGACCTTGTCTACAAACACGCCCTCCATCCAACCGAGTCAGGTAAGCCTACTCACCATGGCGCCCCCGCAATCCGCATGCTGGCCGTTGACGATCTTCGGCTTGACATTAAAAACCTTCAGCCATAGGCCGAAGTGCGGCTGGACCCGAAGAAAGGCCTCACAGATGGTGATGAAGGCCGAGATGTGGAGAAAAGAGTTCGGAGCCAAGTCGTGGAAGTCGAGCCTGTAGTAGAACATCAACCCTCGAACGAACGGGCGAAGTGGGAAACCCAGTCCCCAGATAAAGTGGGGAATGAACACAACCCATTCACCGGCGCGGGGCGTCGGCATGACCTAGCCCTCCTCAGGGGCCCGATGAGCTATGTTGGGGGATAGGAAGCCCGCTTGCTTCAGGTCCTCGATGTCGTTGTTGGTGACACACAAGGCCTCCCACTTGCCCTTCGCTCCAGATCTGGCCTTTGCCGAACTCAACTTTGCGGGAAGTTGGATTGGGGCGCTCGAGCTCTATAGATTGGGAAATGCTATGGCGACAGGAAGAAGAAGGCGTATAGGGATAACTGTGGCTGGCTTCTTTTATAAGCAGTCGTGATACCAAGAGTCCTTTAAATGCGTCATCGACCTTGCCACTTCTCAATATACTCGTGGCGTTATGCGCGAGTAGGATACTGTGAATCATTGATCAAATCCCTTAAAAAGTGGGACACGATCTCCACCCTGACGAGACGTGCCCTTGAAGGGGCCGCACATCGATTCCTAATGTTTATGACCGGTCATGACCCTTCGCCGAAAGTTGTCAGTAAAAAATATTGTTCACATTTGAACGGTTGAACTTCGAGGCAAAGTAAAATCGCTAGTTCGGGAACCGGATACGGCTCGACGCATGGCCGAATTAGATCAAGTACCGTTTGAAGACTTAACTAGAGAAAGATTATTCCGAATACTCAGAAGAAAGGGAACACGCCTGCAAGCCGGAGTCTGCAGTCATGGTAGTTACAGGAAGCCGGTGTTGAAGGCTAGTTCGGGGGCTACTGAGGGAGTCCTGGACTACGGGGTCCTCGGGTTGTCGGCCTAACTCTCATAGGCCGGACTGATGGGCCGCACTGTATCCGGACCGAAGACCTTTTGTGCCTTGGTGTGTACTCCAAGTCAAGATGGAAGATCCAACGTTTCCTTGATGTAACCGACTATATGTAAACCCTAGTACCCCTAGTGGGTTTAGTCCGTAGACGCTAAGAGAACAATTCCCATCCTACTATCTAGGGATTAGTTCGTCTGATCTCATGGTAGATCAACTCTGTAATCCCCATATACACAAGCAATATAATCAAGCAGGACGTAGGGTTTTACCTCTTAAAGAGGGCCCGAACCTGGGTAAATACCGTGTCCCACGTCCCTTGTTCCCCATCGATCCAAGATCCACAGTTCGGGACCCCCTACCCGAGATCCGCCGGTTTTGACACCAACAGTAACGCCTTAAGCAAGATGACATGATGTAGACAAAGTAAACTCGAGTAATATGACTAAACCTCATCATTTTATCCTTAATGGCAACAATACAAATACGTGTATTGTCCCTTTCTGCCACTGGGATATAGATCAGCGCAAGATTGAACCCATCACTAAGCACCTCTCCCATTGCAAGATAAATCAATCTAGTTGGCCAAACCAAATCAATAGATTGGAGAGAAATACAAAGCTATAATAATCATGCATAAAAGAGTTCACAGAAGACTCAAATTATATTCATGGATAATCTGATCATAAACTCACAATTCATGGGGTCCCAACAAACACACCACAAAAAGTGATTACATCAAATAGATCTCCAAGAACATCAAGGAGAACATTGTATTGAAGATCAAAGAGAGAGAAGAACCTATCCAGCTACTAGCTCTAGACCCGTAGGTCTGTGGTAAACTACTCACACATCATAGGAGGGGCAGCAAGGTTGATGTAGAAGCCCTCCGTGATTGATTCCCCCTCCGGTAGAGTGCCAGAAAAGGCCTCCAGATGGGATCTCGCGAGAACAGAAACTTGCGGTGGTGGAAAAAGTGTTTTGGGTGGCGCTCTATTGGTTTCCCGATTTTAGAGAATTTATAGAGGCGGAATTAGGTCAAACGGAGCAAAGGTGGACGCACGGGGCACCAGGGCGCGCCCTGGTGGCTCGTGGTTACCTCCTTCGCCTTCTGACTTCCTCTCGAAGATTCTAGGGTCTCTTATGTCTAGAAAAAACTTTAAAAAGTTTCGTGCCATTTGGACTTTGTTTGGTATTGATTTCCTGGAAAACCAAAAATAGGCAAAAAAATAGCAACTGGCACTTGGCACTAAGTTAATAGGTTAGTCCCAAAAAATGATTTATAATTGCATGTAATTTCATATAGAACATTCAAGATTGATACTATAATAGCATGGAACAATCAAAAATTATAGATACGTTGGAGACGTATCAAGCATCCCCAAGCTTAATTCCTGCTCGTCGTCGAGTAGGTAAATGATAAAAATAGAATTTTTGATGTGGAATGCTACCTATCATGTTCATCATGTAATCTCTGTTTTGTGGCATGAATAAAAAGATCCGAATGATTGAAAGCAATAGTCTATAATTTGACATAAAGACATAAATTCTCAGGCATCCCAACAAAAAATCATGTCTTTCAAAATATCAATGCTAAAGAACTTTATCCCTACAAAATCATATAGCCTTGTCATGCTGCATCTTCTTAACACAAAGTATTTATCTTGCACAACCTCGATGACAAGCCGAGCAATTGGTTCATACTTTTTAACGTGCGTCAGCCTTTTCAACCCCCATGCAATAAATGAGCGCAAGCCATGGATATAGCACTATGATTCGAATAGAGTATGGTGGTAGAGATAATATGGAGAAGACAAAAAAGGAGAAAGTCTCACATTGACGGGGCTAATCAACGAGCTATGGACATGCCCATCAATTGATGTCAATGCAAGGAGTAGGGATTGCCATGCAACAGATGCACTAAGAGCTATAAGTGTATGAAAGCTCAAAAAGAAAACTAAGTGGGTGTGCATCCAACTTGCTTGCTGTCGGTGCAACAAACCCTGGGTCTGTTGCCCAGATTGTGCATAGGCACGGGGACGAGATTGAAGCACCAACCCAAGTCAGAATACAAGGGACCGAGAGGTTCAAAGGACTAACATGCAGATTAGAAGGACCAAGATCAAGCCAAAGAAGCAAGGCACCATCAGAAGAAGGGCCTCCTTTGCCGGGCAGGCGAGCTCGGCAAGGGGCGAGGCCACCCCCGAAAGATGACGTCCAAGACGTCCCGGCAGGGCCTGCCGGGGCGCACGAAGGCAAAACCACCTCACCAACTACTCCACCACGACCCATGTCGTTGATCAATGCGGTGTCGAACCGCAGAGTGACTAAGTGGCAGCCATTCACCACATGGCAGCCTCTCCCTATAGGAAACACCTGCAGATGACACCCGTCATACGACGTGCCAAGCGAGCAGGCATGGAGCTGGCGAGATAGCCCGGCAAGCCTTGCCGGGCAACCAACGAAGTGACGTTGAGCGGTGCATTTAATGCGCTCTGTCAGCCCGCAGAGTTAGGTATGATAGCGCTGTTTGCTATCTCATTAGTGCATAATGACTGTTTTGCCATTGTAGTGACCCCTTAATCTATAAAAGGAGGCCCATGGCGACCGTAGAGAGGGTTAGAAGTTTGGGTAACTCAGACACCCATATGCGCGTAGCCACTGCCGCCCTGAGGCAACCCTTGCCGGGTAAGTGTACTACGCTCCACCACCACCTTTCCACCATCAATCCACCAAAGCAGGAGTAGGGTTTTATGCCTCACGGCGGCCCGAACCTGGGTAAAAATGCATGTGTGATCTCTGCCGTGCTGCCACACGCTCGTCTGCTCTTTGTGCAACGCGACGCCCCCCTGCCGAACCAGCAAGGGGCCTCCTGGTCCCATAGGTGGCCATGGTTTCCCGCGACATCTTTGGTGCACTAGGTAGGGGGACCACTTTGCACGAACCTGAAGGCGTGTGTAGCGCATCACCTTCATCACCATCAGCATCATCGACGATTCCATCGACCTGGCACCCAAGAAGAAACCCGGTTCTTCTGCTCGCCCTTCCACCTCGAAGGCTCCGCCGCCCGGGGCCTCTAATGCTGCGGGGGGTGCAGAGACACGCGAGGACGCGGACGCTGCTGGGGATGTGGTCGGAGCAGGCGGCGCCGTCACCACTTCCCCCGCGGCCGACGCAGGAGCAGGAGACATCGGAGGAGAGCAGCATCAGCAACATCCCGACGGCCACGCTCCACAAAGTCCAAGTGAAGGGGTTACTCCATCTGCGCCCCTTCCGTCCGCCGACGGGCACAGCCGCAGCAACGGCACTCGGGCCGGGGCGAATCGCCGCCCTCCGACCGCTCCCACCACGGGTGCAGTCGCAGCGCGTACACCTCCCCCCGGACTGGTCAACCAAGCCGCTGCGCCCGACGGAGCCACTGGCCCTCGAGCGCCTTCGCCGCACCACCCTGCCATCTAGGTGGTCGCCCCGCAGCAGCGGGGGCGCAGTGCTGCCGCCACTGGCACCGTCAGGAGCCGAGCGACAGTTCGATCGACTTCATCATCACCCATGCAAGTACAACCTCGGAGACCATGGCGCGGGCTCAACTGCTGCTGAGGTTTCCACCAGCGGCCAAGCAAATGGACGAGTGGCGTGCCACCATCCAAAGTCTGCTCGGTTTCGCCGAAGCTGGGGGCTCACGGCGAGCTGGCCCGCCACGGCCGCCCCAAGCGACAGCAACGGCTCATGCTGCTGACTGTACAGAAGGGCCAACCCCACGGTGCAGTCCCCGCCATGGCAGCCAGCGTGAGCGCAACAGAATCAAGACCTTGATGGCCTCTTCTGACCCTCGAGCGCGTCCAGGCCAACGACGAGCCCCGGAGGATAGGCGGAGAGGAGACAGGCGCGCCGTTGTCAAGCAACGCCGCAACGACCTCCGCCGGACCGATGGGTGCGGCGGCCCTGGCGTCGACGAGCCCGCGCTCGGTATTGGCGGGTGCCTATCTTTCGAGGTGGGCTGCCCTGCCTTTATCCGTGAGCTGCGGCAAGTCTGTTGGCCGTCCGTTCGCACGTTCAACCCAGAGATACCTGAGAAGTACGATGGGAGGCTGAACCCGGCAGAGTTCCTGAGCATCTACACCATCGCTGTTCAGGCTGCCGGGGGAAGAGATGAGAAGGTGTTCGCCAACTACTTTCCTTTAGCCCTCAAGTCCAATGTGAGGTCTTGGCTGATGCACTTGCCGGAGAACTCCATTTCATCATGGGCAGACCCGTGCCATGAGTTCATCGGTGCCTTCACCGGTGGCCACCAAGAGCCGGGCCAACCCAGCGACTTGCAGCTTCTCCAACAAAAGGAAGGAGAGACCCTCCGTAAGTATTTATAGAGATTCAGCAAAGTTCATAGAAATATCTCAAATATCCATCCAGCAGCCGTGATAGCCGCCTTCCAGTCCAATGTGCGCAACCGCCGGATTCGTTCCAAGATGAACATACGGTTGCCCAAGACTACGAAGGACCTCTACACATTGGTGGATAAGTGTGCTCGGATGGAGGAGGGAAGAAAGTTGCCCAGAGAGGAAGATTGCACCAATATTGATATAGAGGATGAGGATGAATCAACCAATCAGAAGAAGAGCAAGAAGCGCAGTAAGAAGCGAAGGGATAAGGCAGTAACGACTGTTGAAGGATCGGGTACGCCTAGTACTGGCAAGAAGGCCAAAGCTGAGGCCCCCGGCAAGGAAGTTGCCGTGTGCGCTGACTGCCGAGAGGCCGCTGCTGCCGAGAAAGCCGCGAAAGGTGATGGGCCGTATTGCAAGATTCATCGAATCAAGGGCCATGACCTTCAAGAGTGTTATCAGGTTGAGCAGATTGTCAAAAGACAGAAAGCAGAGTATGAGAAGCATGACAAGGAAAAGGGTCAGAATGTTGCTGGCGGCAAGGGCCGAGGTGGTGAAGTAAATTGCCCCAGCAAACCCTTTCGGAACCAAGGAAAACCCGCCAGAGGTCAAGAGAAGGAAGCCTGTGGTGATGAGAGTGATGGAGTGAAGAGGAAACCAATGAGCAAGAGTTTCAGAAGGCCACTGATGCCCTGTGCATTGACGGGGGTGCATCTCTGCACACCTCTCACCGCCAACTCAAGCGGTGGGCGCGAGAAGTCAATGCCGTGGAGCCAGCGCCCGAGGCCCGGAAGCCGCTCAAGTGGTTCCGTATGCCCATCATCTTTGACGAGGAGGATCATCCTGGCCATACCACTGCGGTAGGGTGTTTGCCATTGTTGGTCTCCCCAACAATCCGCAACCTCAAGGTCACGAAGATGTTGGTGGACGGCGGGGCCGGGTTGAATCTGATTTCCCCAGCAGTTATCAGCAAGCTTCAGATAGCAGAGGAAGAGCTGGAGGTTACCGGCACGTTTCAAGGAGTTAATCCCGGCAGGAGCCGTCCTAAGGGAAAGATCAGGTTGCCGGTAACATTTGGGGGAGAACTGAACTACCGGACTGAGAGGATTGTGTTTGATGTGGTTGATCTCCCCCTGCCATACAATGGGATTCTTGGACGCCCGGCCGTGGCTAAGTTCATGGCACCATCTCACTATGCCTACAACACCTTGAAGATGCCTGGGCCACTGGGAGTCATCACCATCCCATCAGATGAGAAGGATGCAATCATTTGTGTGGACAAGATGTACCAGGATGCGGTCGCAGCAGAGGCAGCAGCAGCAGCTCCCGCTAAGGAAAGTAAAGGAAATAAGAAGGATTACAGGGACTCTGGCAAAGAGTCCGGGAAGCGTGCTCCCACCGAGTGCACGGCACCCGTTGATGACGTGCCGAAGTGTTCCAATGGCAAGAGATCCAAGGTCGCTGCACCCCAAGTGAAGAAGGTCCCGGCAGGGCTGGCTGGCGTTGATGGTGCTTTCACTATCAGCGCCACCCTCGATGACAAATAGGAAAGCACGCTCGTTGCCTTCCTGTGGGCGAATATCGATGCGTTTGCTTGGCAACCATCTGATATCCTCGGTGTTCCCAGGGAGGTAATCGAGCACCACCTTGCTGTCTGCCCACATGCCCGACCTGTCAAGCAGAAAGTCCGGAAGCAGGCCTTGGAGAGGCAGCAGTTCATTGCAGAAGAGATCAAGAGACTAGAGGCAGCTGGATTGGTCAGAGGAGTACTACATCCCACATGGTTGGCAAACCCAGTGGTAGTCCGGAAGGCTAACAGGAAGTGGAGGCTTTGCATAGATTTCACAGATCTCAACAAGGTTTGCCCGAAGGACCCGTTTCCCTTGCCACGTATCGATCAGATTGTGGATTCCACTTCAGGTTGTGATTTGCTCTCCTTTCTGGATGCGTATTCTGGGTATCACCAGATCTTCATGTCCCAGGAAGATGAGGAGAAGACGTCGTTCATCACTCCATGTGGTATGTACTGTTTTGTCCGCATGCCATTTGGATTGAAGAGTGCCGGGTCCACTTTTGCAAGGGCAGTCCAGATTGGTTTTGTGCCACAGTTGCACCGAAACATAGAAGCCTATATGGATGATATTGTGGTCAAGACCAAGGATAGGGCCGCCCTTATTCAAGATTTGGAGGAGACGTTTGCTAATCTATGCAAAATCAATTTGAAGCTCAACCCGGAGAAGTGTGTATTTGGTGTTCCCTCCGGCAAGTTGCTTGGGTTCTTTGTATCCCATTGCGGGATCGAAGCCAATCCCGACAAGATCAAGGCCATCGAGCAGATCCAAGCACCAAGGACAGTTAAGGATGTGAGGCGTCTAACAGGATGCGTTGCCGCGCTAAGCAGATTCATCTCCAAGTCTGCCGAGTGCGCCCTTCCATTCTTCAAAATTTTGAAGAAGGCATGACCCATGAAGTGGACCCCGGAAGCAGATGTAGCTTTGCAAGAGTTGAAGGCCTACTTGTCCTCCATGCCTACCTTGGTCGCTCCCAAACCCCAGGAGCCGTTGCTGCTGTACCTAGCGGCAACCAACCAAGTAGTCAGTGCAGCTTTGGTAGCGCAGCGAGAAGTGGATGAGGCAGAGAGTGAGCAGAGACCGGCAAATTCAGAGAAGGATCGGGATAGCAATGAGCACGGCAACGAGAGCAACCCCAAGGACGCGGCAAGGAAGAAAGTGGTGCAGCGCCCAGTGTACTTCGTCAGCTCCTTATTACAGGGGGCTAGATCGAGGTACTCTGGCGTGCAAAAGTAGATTTTTGGTCTCATCATGGCCTCAAGGAAACTGCGCCACTACTTCCAAGCCCATGAGCTCACGGTTGTCACTCGTTTCCCGTTGCAACGGATACTCCGAAACCCTGAGGCTACCGGCAGAATAGTGGAGTGGGCTTTGGAGTTATCCGGTTTTGGTTGGAAGTTTGAAAGCACGTCAACTATTCAGAGCAGGGCATTGGCAGAGTTTATTGCAGAATGGACGCCAACCCCTGATGAGGAAGTGACGGAGATAGCTATCCTCAGCAAGGAATCGCCCCAAGAATGGATAATGTATTTTGATGGTGCTTTTTCCCTACAAGGTGCAGAAGCTGGCGTGCTTCTTGTTGCCCCCTCCGGGGAGCACTTGAGGTACATCGTCCAAATGCATTTTGCCCGGGAAGAAGCAACCAACAATACAGCAGAATATGAAGGGCTCCTTGCCGGGCTCAGGATTGCAGCTGAATTAGGAATTAAGAAGCTGATCATTCGAGGAGATTCACAGCTTGTGGTGAGACAAGTTAACAAGGATTACCAAAGTCCATTGATGGAGGCATACGTCGAGGAAGTGATGAGATTTGAGGAGCACTTTGACGGATTGCAAACAGAGCACGTACCCCGTGCGGAAAACAGCATAGCTGATCATCTGTCAAAGTGTGCTGCGCAGAAGCTCCCTGTGGAACCAGGGACTTTTGTTCTCCATCTCACTCAGCCCTCCATATCCCCAGCAACAATGGCCGGAAAACGAGAAAGTTGGACTCCGGTAAGCCTCTCCCGGTAGAGCCACCGGAAACAACTCCTCGCAGTCTGCCGGACCACACCCTCCAGCCAGGCCCATGGACCCCGCGAATGAGGCATGTGCTCCCGCAGCAGAGGAGGTGCCGCTAGTCCTCGTTGCCGAGCCCCAGGCTCCAACTTGGGCAAGGCACATTGTCCACTTCCTCCAAACCGGAGAGCTTCCCGGCAACCAAGACGAAGCTGAAAGAGTAGCCCGAAGGGCCAGTATGTATCAGTTTGTCGATGACACTCTATACAGAAGGAGGCCCAACGGTGTGAAATTAAAGTGTGTCTGCCGGGAAGAAGGAAAGGAACTGCTGGCTGAGATACACAAAGGCATGTGCGGCTCCCACATTGGATCAAGGGTACTAGTTGGGAAAGCATTCCGGCAAGGATTCTATTGGCCCACAGCCCTCCAAGATGCGGTCGAGCTAGTCACAAATGTGAAGCCTGCCAGTTCCATTCCAAGAAAACCCACCTGCCTGCCCAAGCTCTTCAAACAATCCCTCTATCATGGCCATTTTCGGTCTGGGGGCTCGATATCCTCGGCCCCTTCCCCCAAGCAATCGGGGGCTTTGAATTCTTGTTCGTTGCTATCGACAAGTTTACAAAGTGGCCGGAAGTGACTGCCGTGAGAAAGGTGACTGCTCAGTCAGCTATCAAGTTCTTGAAAGAATTGGTGTGTCATTTTGGAGTTCCGGCAAGGATCATTACCGACAACGGCACCCAGTTCATGAGCCGCGCCTTCATGCAATATGTTCATGCCCTCGGATGCAAGATCTCATTTGCCTCTGTGGCACACCCCCGGAGCAATGGGCAAGCTGAGAGGGCGAACACTGAAGTGCTGCGTGGACTCAGGATGAGAACCTTTGATACGATGTAGAAGCACGGCAGGCGGTGGATCGAGGAGCTACCGGTAGTTCTTTGGTCCCTCAAAACGACACCAAACCGAGCTACCGGGCAGACTCCCTTCTCCCTGGTCTACGGGGCAGAACCAGTTATCCCCACGGAACTCATTTACGGGTCGCCTCGAGTGCTTGCCTACGATGAAGTAGCGCAAGATTAGCACCAGCGTGACGACGCTGTGCTACTCGAGGAGAACCATCTCCGGGCTGCTACGCGTGCTGCACGCTATCAGCAAGCCATGCGTCGTTATCATAGCCGCAGGGTTCACGCCCGGTGTTTTGAGGAAGGTGACCTTGTCCTTAGGCGCGTTCAGTCCGCCAATGGTACAAACAAGTTGTCACCAAAGTGGGAAGGCCCTTACCGAGTAGTACGAGTCACCAAACCTGGCGCAGTCCGTCTGGAGACTGGAGATGGCATTCAGTTGCAAAACTCATGGAATATTGAGCATCTCCGCAAGTTCTACCCGTAAGGCGCAGCTGTCGGGCCCTGCCCGGCAGCCACCCTTTTGTATAGGCCTTGCCTCAGCTGCATGTAACCCCTTGTACAAAGCCAAGGCGATGACCCTGTGCAAGAGAAAATAAAGAAGCGCTGTGGGGGGCCCCTGACCAAGATTGCATGCATGCATGAGCATTCCAAGATCACTGCATAAGCATTTCATGAGCATTTGCATATGCATATAGATAGGATCGCATCCTGCATTCATTCTCATCTGCATGAACCTGCAGGTTCCTGCCGTGAACTTGGCTTTGACAAGGAGTTGAGAAGATTGCCCGGCACTGCGATCCCCGGCAAGCCAAACAGATAAGTTCTACCTCTTGTCCATTAGTGTTCTGTAAGTTATGACTTGTGCATAAGAAAACCCCGCCACTCTTTTGAGACTTAGGTGCTCCCATCCCTGACTCGAACGTTGCTTCGGATAGGATGGTCATAGTGGCCTTTGGTAAAAAGAATTTGGCAGGGGGCTGGCCCCTTTGCCTGTTGCCCGGTAGACACAGCTCTCCGGCAGACAGAAAAGGTGCCGGCAGGATAGCCTGCCGGGAAAAACTCGTTTATTTACACTAAAGAGGCATCTCGCCTCTGCATGGACGTACACATGCACGGGTTCCCGGCAAGGTTCATCTTTTTCATTAATATGCTGATACAAGTACAAGCATTACAGAACACAAACATGGACTCGAGAGATTACATTATTTGAATTAAAATTTGACAATTGCGTACAAGTTTAAGATTGAAAAAAGATAAGTGCCCCGGAATGCCCTTTCTTGTCCCTCTCCTCCTAGGCACGGCCGTCGAAGGCGAGGAGGGCAGAAGGAGTGCCTGGGTGGGAGCCCAGCCCGCCCCCCTCGGGCTCCGGGAGAGGTAGCCCGACGGGAGCGGGAGCACCGGGGAACGCGTCGATGGAGAGCACGCCGGAGGCGACCCGTCGACCACCGCCACCAGGGCCAGCAGGACACGGCAGGGCTAACGGAGCTGCAGCCCGAGAGGAAGCCTGCCGGGGGCCAGCTGGAGGACTGCTGGAGGAGCCCGGGAGCACCATCCCCACCTCTGCATCCAACTCCCCAGCAAATCGCACTACCGGGAAGGAGATGTGGATGCAGATGATGGTGCTGCCGCCTGCTGAAGATGGTGCGGGTGGCGATCAGCCGGAGTCAGAATCGTCGCTCCCCCGCCCGCTGCCGTCGTCATCACCATCACGCTCCTCCTCGTTGCTTCTGCTCAAGGAGGAGCTTTCGTCGTCAGTCGAGCTCTCCGCGCAGCACCCTAAACGACCTCCCGAGCGCCCGAAGATCTTGACGGAGAGCAGGCCGCTCTCCATTAGTTTGAACTGGAGAACGTGCCCCTCCGAGAAGCCGTGGGCACGGGTGAAAGTCTTCCAGCCACGGCGAAGGTACATAACATGAGGGGCAGGGAAGTCGACATCAACCCACATGCTGCCATTCCCACAGCCCCTCATGTGCAACCTCAGAGCGCGCGGTTGCTCGAGCTCCATCTCCCGCGCAAAGGGAGTTGGAAGGCGAAGATGACCACACAGGGGCTTGTACAGCCTGATGATGAACTCTCGAGGTTGGTCCCCGACATGGCCTTCCATCGGGGGAGGAGCCGCCGGCGGGGCGCAGCCAAGGCGCCGCCCCGCCCTCCTCCTCCTCGAGCACCATGGCGACCTCGACCTCGTCCTCTCCCTCCTCCCCTCATGGCGGGTTCCGTCACCACAGGATCCAGAGGAGGAGGGATGCGCTGTCGAGTAGAAGCCCTCATCGCCACCGCTGGGGCACCGTCGCGCCCTCGCCCCCTCACCATGGCTAGAAGGGAAAAGTTGCGAAGAAGAAGAAGAAGTGTGTGCAGAGAGGCACCGCCCCTGCCCCTTTTTGTAGGGGGACGAGGCAGGGGGCTGGCTCCTCATACGGGAAATGGCTGCCCCGCTCCTCCAATACGGCCTCGCTGCACCCTCTGGAGCTCTGAGGATCAAGGCCGACCCTCTGCGCCAACCATCAACGCTCGGTTTTCGGCCATGGCACTCCTCCCCGTGCCCTCCGCATCCACCACCTACCACAACCAATGCATGCGAAACACGTGGCAGGTGCGTGCGAAACGGGAGGCAAGTGGGATGGCATTTTCCGCCCCGTGATCGTGGGGCGAGGAGAACCCGCAAGCCACGATCAAAATTCTTCCACAGCATTGCGCACGACGCACGGAGAAACCGGAAACTGGCCCGGAATCAAGGCTAATGAAGAAGCAAAGAAGAGCTCAAGAGACCAGCCTCTTCAGCGACCCCACCTGTGCACTTATTAGGCCCTACCCCGACGACACTCGGCAGCGCGTTCGGGGCAGGCCCGGGGGCTTCTGTCGGTGCAACAAACCCTGGGTCTGTTGCCCAGACTGTGCACAGGCACGGGGACGAGATTGAAGCACCAACCCAAGTCAGAATACAAGGGACCGAGAGGTTCAAAGGACTAACATGCAGATCAGAGGGACCAAGATTAAGCCAAAGAAGCAAGGCACCATCAGGAGAAGGGCCTCATTTGCCGGGCAGGCGAGCTCGGCAAGGGGCGAGGCCACCCCCGGAAGACAACGTCCAAGACGTCCCGGCAGGGCCTGCCGGGGCGCACGAAGGCAAAACCACCTCACCAACTACTCCACCACGACCCATGTCGTTGATCAATGCGGTGTCGAACCGCGGAGTGACTAAGTGGCAGCCATTCACCACATGGCAGCCTCTCCCTACAGGAAACACCTGCAGATGACACCCGTCCTGCGACGTGCCAAGCGAGCAGGCATGGAGCTGGCGAGATAGCCCGGCAAGCCTTGCCGAGCAACCAACGATGTGACGTTGAGCGGTACATTTAATGCGCCCTGTCAGCCCGCAGAGTTAGGTATGATAGCGCTGTTTGCTATCTCATTAGTGCATAATGACTGTTTTGCCATTGTGGTGACCCCTTAATCTATAAAAGGAGGCCCATGGCGACCGTAGAGAGGGTTAGAAGTTTGGGTAACTTAGACCCCCATACGCGCGTAGCCACTGCCGCCCTGAGGCAACCCTTGTCGGGCAAGTGTACTACGCTCCACCACCACCTTTCCACCATCAATCCACCAAAGTAGGAGTAGGGTTTTACGCCTCACGGCAGCCCAAACCTGGGTAAAAATGCATGTGTGATCTCTGTCGTGCTGCCACACGCTCGTCTGCTCTATGTGCAACGCGATGCCCCCCTGCTGAACCAGCAAGGGGCCTCCTGGTCCCATAGGTGGCCGTGGTTTCCCGCGACACTTGCTCATGAAGACCTCGGGCATTTGAGGAAGCCCGTCATTGGAATATACAAGCCAAGTTCTATAATGAAAAATTCCCACTAGTTACATGAAAGTGAAAGCATAGGAGACTCTCTATACGAAAACATGGTGCTACTTTGAAGCACAAGTGTGGAAAGGATAGTAACATTGCCCCTTCTCTTTTTTTCTTTTTTTTCTTTTTTATTTCCTCACTTGGGACAATGCTCTAATAATGAATATGATGATCATCACACTTCTATTTACTTACAAATCAAAAATTACAACTCGATACTAGAATAAAATCTGACTCTGTATGAATGCCTCTGGCAGTGTACCAGGATGTGCAATGATCTAGCATAACATGTATAAAAAATGATGAACGGTGGCTGAGCCACAAATACTACGTTAGCTATATGATCATGCAAAGCAAAATGACAATGATGATGTGTGTCATAAAAATGGAACGGTGGAAGTTGCATGGCAATATATCTCGGAATGGCTATGGAAATACCACAATAGGTAGGTGTGGTGGCTGTTTTGAGGAAGATATAAGGAGGCTTATGTGTGATAGAGCGTATCGTATCATGGGGTTTGGATGCACCGGCGAAGTTTGCACCACATCTCAAGGTGAGAAAGGGCAATGCATGGTACCGAAGAGGCTAGCAAATTGCGGAATGGTGAGAGTGTGTATAATCCACGGACACACATTAGTCATAAAGAACTCTTATACTTATTGCGAAAGTTTATTAGCCCTCGAAGCAAAGTACTACTATGCATGCCCCTAGGGGGATAGATTGGTAGGAATAGACCATCGCTCGTCCCTGACCGCCACTCATAAGGAAGATAATCAATAATAAATCATGCTGCAACTGCATAGCGTAACGAGAGACTATACGTGCATGCTTCGGGAATCACAAACCTTAACACCAATATTATTACTAAACCACAATCATTCACTAGTACCTCCCACATATCACCATCTTTATATCGCAAAACTATTGCAAAGAATCAAACTTATCATATTCAGTGATCTACATGAAAGTTTTTATTATATCCCTCTTGAATACCTATCATATTAGGACCAAATTCATAACCTATACTAATTGCCATTACTAGTATCAACTCTCAAAAATATATAAGTGAAGCATGAGAGTGCAACTATTTCTTTAAAATATAACCACCACCGTGCTCTAAAAGATATAAGTGAACAGCAACTGCCTAGCTCAAAAGATATAAGTGAAGCACATAGAGTATTCTAACAAATCATGAATAATGTGTGTCCCTCTCAAAAAGGTGTGTTCTGCAAAGATGATTGTGGAAAACTAAAAAGCAAACAAAGAAAATACTCATACAATACACGACGCTCCAAGCAAAACTCATATGATGTGATGAATAAAAATATAGCTCCAGGTAATATTACCGATAGTTGGTAGAAGAAAGAGAGGATGCCTTACGGAGCATCTCTAAGCTTAGATGCTTTGGAGTCCTTGAATATTACCTTGGGGTGCCTCGGGAATCCCCAATCTTAGGCTATTGCCACTCCTTATTCCTTCATCCATCGTGATCTCACTCAAAACTTGAAAACTTCAGCTCACAAAACTCAACAGAAAACTCGTGAGATCCATTAGTATAACAATGCAAATCACCGCTTTAGGTACTGTTGTAAACCCATTCATATTTTATTATTGCATTATAGCTACTGTATTGTAACTTCACCATGGCTTATAACCCCCAATACAATCCACAGATTCATCAAAACAAGCAAACAACGCAACAAAAACAGAATCTGTCAAAAACAGAATAGTCTGTAATAATTCGAACAATGACCATACTTCTGTAACTCCAAAATTCTGAAACATTGGACAATGTGGGAAATTTGTATATAAATCATGTGTAAAAAAATCAGAATTTTATCACGCTCCAGCGAATTTAAACAATTCTGATACTGGAAGCAAAAGTTTCTGTTTTCCCATAGAATCAAAGCAACTATCATCCAAATCATCCCAAAGGCTTTACTTGGCAAAAACATTAATTAAAACACAAAAACACAACCATAAAAGTAGCATAATTGTGTGCACACTGAAAAATAGTAAAATAACTAGAAAAAATAAGATAGCTATTGGGTTGCCTCCCAACAAGCGCTATTGTTTTACGCCCCTAGTTAGGCGTAATGCATAGTTTCAAGTGTTGTCATCCTTCAAATTAATTCCATAGGTGGCCCTCATAATATATTCGTATGGTGGCTTAATTCTCTTTCTATGGAAGTGTTCCATACCCTTCTTTAACAAAAATTGAAATTTTATATTCCCTTCTTTCATATCAATAATAGCACCTATGGTTCGCAAGAAAGGTCTACCAAGTATTAGGGGACAAGACGGGTTGCAATCAATATCAAGCACAATGAAATCAACGGGGACATAATTCCTATTTTCAAGAATATGAACATCATTTATTCTACCCAAAGGTTTCTTAATAGTGGAATCTGCTAAGTGCAAATTAAGAGTACATTCATCCATATTGGTAAAACCTAGCACATCACATAAAGATTTTGATATTATGGAAACACTAGCACCCAAATCACATAAAGCATCGCACTTATAATTTTTAATTTTAACTTTAATGGTAGGTTCCCACTCATCATATAATTTCCTAGGTATTGAGACCTCAAATTCTAGTTTTTCCTCTAAAGCTTTCATCATAGCTTCTACAATATGTTTAGTAAAAGCCTTGTTTTGTTCATAAGCATTGGGTGAATTTATCATGGATCGCAACTAGGAAATACACTCAATTAAAGAACAACTATCATAATTAAAATCCTTGAGATCCAAAATAGTGGGCACCTCACTATTTAAAGTTTTTACCTCTCCAAACCCACTTTTATCAACTTTTTCATTAACATTTTCACCCTCCGAACAATTGGGATGCTTTCTAGCTAAAGTTGACTCTTCTTCAGTCCCCTTTTCATCAAGTTTAATATCACTAAACAAAGATTCAATGGGTGTAACACCAATCATTTTAATATCTTCATCATGATTGTGATAAAAACCGTGCGGAATTGCTTTTTCCAAGAATTCTCGCTTAGTCCTCAACCTAGCGGTTCTTTCTTTACTTTCATCCATGGAGACATAAAGAGCTTTAATGGATTCATTAATATCAAGCTTGGGTGGCAAAAATTTAGATTTTATATTTTCCACATCATGAACAATTCTATCCATGCTCCTAGACATATCATCAAGTTTATTCAATTTTTCTTCTATCTAGTGTTGAAAACCTTTTGAGCATTAATAAATTCTTACTTTCAAGATCAGAGGGCATACTATTATTATTATAAGAATTACCATACGAATTGGCATAATTATTAGAGGAATTTCTAGGAAACGGCCTAGGATTAAAATTACCTCTATAAGCATTACTATCGAAATTGTTTCGTGAGACAAAATTCACATCTACGAGATCATTATTTTGCTCAATCAAAGTAGACAATGGCACATCATTAGGATCAATATGAGAACTTTTACTAGCAACCATTTTCATAAGCGCGTCTACTTTATCACTCAAGTACTAATTTCTTCACCCGAATTCACTTTTTTACTAGTAGGTGTTCTTTCATTATGCCATTGTGAATAATTTGCCATGATATTATCAAGCAATTTTGTAGCATCTACTAATGTGATTTCCATAAAGGTACCACCTGCGGCGGAATCTAAAAGTTTTCTAGAAACAAAGTTCATTCCCGCATAAAAATTTTGTATGATCATCCACAAACTTAAACCTTGAGTAGGGCAATTTATTATCATTAATTTCATCCTCTTGCAAGATTGGGCAACATTTTCATGCTCAATTTTCTTAAAATTCATAATTTGATTTCTAAGAGAGATAATTTTCGTAGGAGGAAAATACTTGGCAATAAAAGAATCCTTACACTTATCCCAAGAATCAATACTATTTCGTGGCAAGGATGAAAACCAAGTTTTAGCATGATCACGTAGTGAGAATGGAAATAATTTTAATTTGACAATATCATTATCCACATATTTTATTTTGCATATCACACAATTCAACGAAAGTGTTAAGATGGGATGCGGCATCTTCATTAGGACTACCAGAAAATTGTTCTTTCATAACAAGATTTAGTAAAGCAGCATTTATATCACAAGACTCTGCACTAGTGGTGGGAGGAGCAATCGGAGTAATAATAAAATCATTATTATTAGTATTGGAAAAGTCACACAATTTGGTATTTTCTTGAGACATAGCAAGAAAGCAAGCAAACAAGCAAAAAGGCAAACAAAAAATGTTTTTTTTTGTTTTTGTGAGAATGTTTTAGAAGTGGGGAAATGAAAATGAGAGGCAAATGGCAAATAATGTAAATGCAAGGAGATGAAAGTTTATGCGATGGTACTTGATAGATGTTGATGATGTCTCCCCAGCAACGGCGACAGAAATTCTTCCTGCTACTTGTGAGCTGCGTTGGGATTTCCCCGAAGAGGAGGATATGATGCAGTACATTAGAGATAAGTATTTCCCTCAGTTAAGAACCAAGGTTATCAATCCAGTAGGCGAACCACGCAACACCTTGTTAGCAGTACCTACACACAAAATAACAAATACTTGCACCCAGCGCAAACAAGGGGTTGTCAATCCCTTGGCTATTAATTACAAGGATCAAATCTCGTAATGATAGATAGATAAAAAAACAAAAAATAAAATAAAGTAAATAAAGTTTCAGCAAGGTATTTTTGGATTTTAATAGATGATAAAATATAGACCCGGGGGCCATAGTTTTCACTAGTGGCTTCTCTCTTGAAAATAGCATACAGTGGGTAAACAAATTACTGTTGGGCAATTGATAGAAAAGTGAATAATCATGATGATATCCAAGGCAATGATCATCTATATAGGCATCACGTCCGAGACAAGTAGACCGACTCCTGCCTGCATCTACTACTATTACTCCACACATCGATCGCTATCCATTATGCATCTAGAGTATTAAGTTCATAAAGAACGGAGTAACGCCTTAAGCAAGATGACATGATGTAGACAAAGTAAACTCAAGCAATATGAATAAAACTCATCATTTTATCCTTAATGACAACAATACAAATACATGTCTTGTCCCTTTCTGTCACTGGGATATAGATTACCGCAAGATTGAACCCATCACAAAGCACCTCTCCCATTGCAAGATAAATCAATCTAGTTGGCCAAAATAAATCAATGGATCGGAGAGAAATACAAAGCTATAATAATCATGCATAAAAGAGTTCAGAGAAGACTCAAATAATATTCATGGATAATCTGATCATAAACTCACAATTCATCGGATCCCAACAAACACACCGCAAAAAGTGATTACATCGAATAGATCTCCAAGAACATCAAGGAGAACATTGAAATGAAGATCAAAGAGAGAGAAGAAGCCATCTAGCTACTAGCTATGGACCAGTAGGTCTGTGATAAACTACTCACACATCATCGGAGGGTTAGCAAGGTTGATGTAGAAGCCCTTCGTGATCGATTCCCCCTCCGTCGGAGTGCCGGAAAAGACCTCCAGATGCGATCTCGCAAGAACAGAAACTTGCGATGGTGAAAAAAGTGTTTTGGGTGGCTCTTTGTTGGTTTCCCAATTTTAAAGAATTTATAGAGGTGGAATTAGGTCCACAGAGCAAAGGTGGGCCCATGGGGCACCAGGGTGCGCCCTGGTGGCTCATGGCCACCTCCTTCGCCTTCTGACTTCCTCCCGAAGCTTCTAGGGTCTCTTATGTCCAGAAAAAAATCGTCAAAAAGTTTCGTGGCATTTGGACTTTGTTTGGTACTGATTTCCTGGAAAACCAAAAATAGGCAATAAATAGCAACTAGCACTTGGCACTAAGTTAATAGGTTAGTCCCAAAAAATGATATATAAATGCATATAAAAATCCATTATTGATACTATAATAGCACGGAACAATCAGAAATTATAGATACATTTGAGACGTACCAAGTAGTATTTTAGCTTAGGTGAAAGCTGGTTCGCAGTTAAGCCCCCGAGTGAGAGGGAAGTTCGCCACTCAGAGTACTGTTTTATAACTAAGGCGAAAGCTAGTTCGCAGCTAAGCCCCCGAGTAAGAGGGAAGTTCGTCACTTGGAGTAGTTTTTTTAACTTAGGCGAAAGCTGGTTCGCAGTTAAGCCCCCGAGTGAGAGGGGATTTCGCCACTCGGAGTAGTTTTTTTAACTTAGGCGAAAGCTGGTTTGCAGCTAAGCCCTCGAGTGAGAGGGAAGTTCATCACTCGGAGTAGTTTTTTAACTTAGCCGAAAGCTAGTTCGCAGCTAAGCCCCCCGAGTGAGAGGGAAGGTCACTCAGAGTAGTATTTTAACTTAGGCGAAAGCTGGTTCGCAGTTAAGCCCCCGAGTGAGAGGGAAGTTCTCTACTCGAAGTAGTTTTTTTAACTTAGGCGAAAGCTGGTTCACAGCTAAGCTCCCGAGTGAGAGGGAAGTTCGTCACTCGGAGTAGTTTTTTAACTTAGGTGAAAGCTGGTTCACAGCTAAGCCCCCCTGAGTGAGAGTGGAGTTCGTCACTCAAACTTATTTTTAAACTTAGGCGAAAGTTGGTTCGCAGCTAAGCCCCCGAGTGAGAGGGAAGTTCATCACTCGGAGTAGTTTTTTAACTTAGGCGAAATCTGGTTCGCAGCTAAGCCCCCGAGTGAGAGGGAAGTTCGTCACTCGGAGTAGCTTTTTAACTTAGGTGAAAGCTGGTTCATAGCTAAGCCTCCGAGTGAGAGGGAGGTTCATCACTCAGAGTAGTCTTTTAACTTAGACGAAAGCTGGTTCACAGCTAAGTCCCCCGAGTGAGAGGGAATGCTTGATTCAGACAGGCGTTTACCCATGGGGGGTTTGGGCTCAAGCGTGTAAAGGTGAATTCAATGAAGTATTGGAAAAGACATGCTTTTATTCATCAAATATCACCTGAGTGCTTTAATTACATCTCAACATGACAACGTCAAGTATAAAACCGCCGAAGCATGTCGGCATTCCAAGCGCGGGGCTCATCAATATTCTTCAAGAGGTTGTAGAGCCTATAAGCTCCATTATGTAGAACCTTTGAGACGATAAACGGGCCTTCCCATAAGGAAGCGAGCTTATGCGGCCTTTGTTGATCCACTCGGAGCATAAGATCGCCTTCCTGAAAGGCCCGAGCCTTGATGTGTCTGTCATGGAAGTGTCGCAGGTCCTATTGGTATGTGGCCGAGAGGATGAGGGCCATTTCTCTCTTCTTCTAGGAGGTCGACACCGTCCTGGCATGCCAGCTCTGCCTCGGCCTCAGAGTATAACTCCACTCGGGGTGAATTGTGGAGCAGATCACTCGGCAGGACAACCTCTACTCCATACACCATGAAAAAGGGAGTGCGATTGGTAGACCGATTGGGGGTCGTCCTTAGGCCTCATAGAACAGATGGCAACTCGGTGACCCAGGCTCAAGCGGCGTGCACCAAATCATGCATGAGGCGTGGTTTTAACCCTTGGAGGATCAAACCATTTGCTCTTTCAGCTTGTCCATTCGACTGCGGGTGTGCCACGGAGGTGTAATTGACCCGAGTCCCTTGGGCCCTGTAGAATGCCCTGAACTCTTCCGAGTCAAAGTTTGAGCCATTGTCAGTGATGATGTTGTGTGGGACGCCATATCTAAAGACTAATTCTTTCAAAAACTTGATAGTTCTCCGGGAGTCTAGCTTCTTGATGGGTTTCGCCTCAATCCACTTGGTAAACTTATCCATAGCAACTAACAGATGAGTGAACCCACTCGCCCTGTCCTGAGAGGGCCGACCATGTCAAGTCGCCAAACTGCAAATGGCTAGATGAGTGGGATGGTCTTCAATGCATACGCGGGCTTGTGCGACAAATTTGCATAAAACTGACAGTCGATGCATGCTAGACTATTTCTTGGGCAGCCTCATTGGCACGTGGCCAGTAGAAACCCGCTCGGTAAGCTTTAGCCATGATTTTCCGAGAGGATGCATGGTGTTCGCAAGTTCCCAAGTGTATCTCCTCAAGGATCAATCGACCTTCCTCTAGGGAGATGCAACGCTGAGTCACACCAGTGATGCTCTTTCTGAACAGTTGGTCGCCCATCACAATGAAGGCCTTGGATCTGCGGACAATTTGACTCGCCTGACCTCATCCTCTGGAAGTTCCTACCTGAGCAGGTACGCAATGTAAGGTACCGTCCAATCGGGCGTGATCGCCAGAATCTCCATGACCAGGTCAATAACTGCAGGGATCTCAACTTCAGTCGAATTGGAGGGTCCGACTACTTGTGGGGGCTCTTCAATGAAAGGATCTTCTTTCACCGTCAGGGAATGAAGGTGCTCAAGGAACACATTGTTGGGAACCGATTTGAACTCAAGCTAGCAATGGTTAACCATTACCCACGTCCCCGTGGGCGATTACTCTATCAGGGGACGGGGATGTGCCAGTTTTAATACCCACGGGGAAGCTGGTGGGTCAAATACCTTACCCAACGCGCATGACGGGGATGGGGATGGGATAGCTTTACCCGTTCCCGTTACCCGCCTTACCCATGAAGGCCTTACATGTGGGCTCTAAAATTAGTAGACGCCATGTAATTCCCGCCCTTACCCACTCAAATTTTCACCCATCCCACCCCTTAGGCCAAAAAACCCAAAGAAAACGCTAACCTAGCCACAAAATATTATTTATTGTGCTGAAATGCGAAAGTGCTCATGTGAGCCCGAGCTGCAGTGATCCTGAAATCTGTACCACTACTTCATCTCGCGATCGATGCAACCAAAGGTATTGGTACAGACGTAAGGCCCACAAGTCAAATGTCGTTCAATTAACCCCGTCACGTATCGTTATGACGGGACAGGAGATACACAATGTGGGCCGTCTCAGCCAAGATTCTGGTCTAATGTGGACCGGCAAGCCCATTTACTACAAACCACCGTTGGACCTACCAATCTTCGTAGCCTCAAAAAATAAAAACTACCAATCTTTCTCAGGACGGCTCCGCTCTCTTCTTAATCTTCAGGATTCAATCCACCCCCTCGTAGACTAGTGTTTGAATCAACTCGAATTAGTGCCAGTAATTCGTTCCACGGCATGTCTGCATTAACTAGCCCAACCATTCAGCAAGCAAACAATCCATGCAGCGGTATTTGGTTTCTGAAAGCACATGTCAAAAGTTCTCTGATATAAAACATATATGGCAGCACCTCAAAACCTGGGATCAAGTTCATCTGGACACACATCATATGAACTCATCTACCAAATATAATAATTACCATGAAACATGAGATCAACCCCACCTGAACATCACATTTCTTGGATATAGAAAGTGAATCAAACACTATTAATTCGGAAACAAGGTATCAACACCACCTGAAGATCACTACCCTACAGGTAGTCATCCTAAAGAAACCATTGTTTTTCTCGTTAAAGAACGACAACATCAGCAATAGCAAGCAATATTTTTAAGTCTGAAAATGCCCTATCTAGCATGCTAGAATTGAAATTATTCTTTTGGTACTCTGCTAACACACATGTTATGTTCATCTAGGCTCAAGAAAAAAAACATTTACAGGAACCACACAACTTAGTATCATCTATCTAACATAGTTCTACAACTGGAAAGCTTGATCACTCGCATCAATTATTTGAGTCCTAGTTCAGCTGCTCTGTGACAGTTGTTCCTGCGGCGACCTTCAACACCATAGCTTTTTGCATCTGGCTGGCTTACAAGGCTGCTTTAGAACATCTGCATGATCAGGGCAGGTTGTTCGTTTGTGCCCTTGCCTCCGACATATATTGTAGAATCTTGTGCGTTACTTAAACCTTCATATGGAGCCTTCTCCCTACTTGTTGTAGGCCTCCCAACCACCTTCGGTTTAGCTGGTGGCGATAAGCCTTCAAGCATGTTTCCCGTTTCGTTCGCTGAATTGTTGTCATCATTGACCATAGCACTATGTCTTTCAACTCCTGCAGCAACCACAACGTCCTCTGACTGAACCTAGTTCAAAACATCTCCATTCTCAGCTAGCATGTCTTCTAGTCCTAACTCGTCCCACATCTCTGTAAACGGCTTCATTTCAGTAGCATATTTCTTGATCAAGGAGATTAGATGCTCATATGCTTTCACACTGCTGTCCCCCATGCGCACAAGCTCCATCGCATGCATATACATATTGAAATGCCTATAACTAAATGGGTTTTGTTGAGCATGGTCCCTGTGTCAAGGTAGGGGGGAGGATATCCCGTGCATCTCTGGTCCATCTTTTTACTATATGCTTCTTTGGGATATCTGTAACGCGTATAAAGTCTAGTACCTGCGCCGAATCAGTCTGCACTCATCAAATGATTCAAGAGCAATCATCAACAATTTTCACATAAATCTTAATTGCATAATTAACAGTTCAGGACTACCTTCAGCACATGGCTGCATAGCAACCCCATGTGGGCAAACTGCCTGCATTCACATTCAAATTCGCAGCATATGTTTTACCTGTTTCAATCTCCTCCATCTGGTATGCACCACACTTGTATAGTATATGGCCGAATTGCCCAAACATAGCTTTGGTATATATCTTGCTAGCATGTCTTTCGGTTGCCATGCTTGCTCGCATAAGTGGCCTCCCCTGCAAAATCAGCGATTTGATGTCGTTAGACAACTACTTGTCATTATTAAAAAAAGGTTTCCTATTTTCTAGTAAGTATCTTGTAATTCTTGTTCGGTTCTCCTTATAATTTTGCTCAGACTCCCTATCAAACAGCAGTCTCATGTACTTCCTCACAAACACATGCATAGGACAGCCAGGAGACACAAAATTTTTCAGCATATGGTTAGCGCTCTCACACCGCTGCGTACTGGTCTTCTTAGCATAAAACACACCTGTGAAGTAAGACTTTGTCCACTTGTACCGTATCTCATACAGTTATGTCATGTATGGATGGTTCTTCGTTTGTATTTCTCTACAAGGAACTTCCAAGCCTCCTCAAATGCATCTATGGTGAGCATATGATTAACAACCTTGTGAAACTCAGCACGGAAGTCGCTCTTCTTAGAGTACACAACATGCTGGGGATATCATTAATTGAGTAAATATCCATAGATTGTTACCTGGCAGTATTGCTTGCAGTGCAGCCCCACCCATCATCATAATAAATTCCACAAAACCCCACTCAAATGTCTCAACCTTCTCATCGCGAACTAGCACTCCAGCTAGGATAATGCTCTGGAAATGATTGTTAACACCGACAAAAAGACCAAATGGCATGTCATAAAGGTTTGTCCTGTACATTGTATCAAACGTCACAACATCTCCGAAGAACATGTACTGCAACCTGCTGTTACCACTAGCCCACATTAGACTGTAGCTAATTTGATCAATGAAGTTAAGTAAAGTCCAACACAATGTTGAGTGGGTCATAAAAAACCATGGAAAAGTTCTTCAGAAGCAGGCATACCGCACAGCCACATACTATCTCCTGCATGTGTTTTGTTCGATTCACATTCAGCCTGCCTTTTCCATACCTAATGCCAAATCCTTTTTGTGCCTCGCCAAGTGTGTCCAAGCTTGTTCCTATCTTTGGCACGATGACAATGTCAACTGGCTGCTCTGCAAACTGCCGGATTATTTTTTCCAGGGCTGATATCCTCTTAGGGCAAGGGGCTCTAACTAATTTAGCATCCCCAATCCGCACTCTGTACAATAATGAAGATTAGTGCACGTAGTCAGTCCCATCTTAGATTAATGCGACAGGATGAAACCAAGCAAAACAAAATTAGTTGCAATATTCTCACAGTAAAGAACAGGCCCGGATTGATGCCACAGAACGACATCAACCAAAAAAAATTATAATGTTCACACAATAAACATCAAACCAGTTTCGATGCCACCGACTCTCATCAAGCAAAACAAAATTAAGTTTAATGTTCACACGGCAAGCTAAATAATAATCTATATATAGTTCTCATGATGATACATAGTATTTGAAAATGTAGTACAAACTTTATACAGGAATGTTGCATAGCCTGACATATTGAGCAGCCAGTGCAGATCCTAACAGGACTGAATTCAGTTTTTACCAGGCTCTATTTCGGCGTACATTTTTTCATTCTGGTTCGCTAACAATCAAGCACAAAGTTGTTTACAATACAATTTTTTCATGACAAACTACCCAAACAAAAAAATTCAGCAGTCCGCAGAATATTCACTAAAATCACTCCATATCCATTCAAATTACTTCTATCATACACACTTACATTTTTACCAAATGACATTATTTCAACACAGTGCTAAAACGGAAATTAAAATTATCTCAATCCATAACTTCATACTTTTTAGTCCAGCCAGGAGTTTTCGGGTCAACATGTTCTATGAAGTTCTCTGGACCTTGAGGCTTCTCTGCACTGCCTGCACCTGGAGCAGCTTCGGGAGCACAAAGCTGCGCGTCTGCACTTGAAGCCGTCACGGCCGACACCTCGACAACGCTGCACCTCGACCACCGGCGGCGTCATCACAGGGTAATGAAGGGGACTCATGGGGATGTTGTTCTGGTTGACCTCTAGCAGAGTTCTGCTGCTCCACCAAGTAGCCCGCAGACTAATCAGATCTAATGCGAATCATAAGTCTAGAAATTGATGAACAATCATCAAGGGCGAACAGATCCATACCTATTTATCGGCTGCATCAAGAACTCCATAGTTGCCGGATCTGCCACTCGCCTTCTAGAAAGAACTATCTCCACCGGCTCGCGTTTTCTCAAGAATGCAAGATCCAAGGAGAAGAGGTAGGAGATAGTCGCTCGTGCCCCATTCACAGCAGCAATAACTGCACCCACTGTGCGTCACTGGAAAGCAGCAATTCTGATCCACGGATCAGGATGCCGGCAACATCTCGAGCCACGGCTCTGACCCGCGCCATCCACGGAGCACAAACGTCTGTGCCAACATGGCCCACCTAACAAGCCCATATAGCCTTGTATATCGCGAATTATCTATTCCAGATGGGTCCCTTAGCCTGTCAAACGCATTGAATATCTCCAAGCGCAAAGCTGGAACGAGTGGGACAGATACCGAGCTCCAGTGTGCTCGCGCTCACATACTACGTGTCAGCTGAAATGCTATTTTTCTACTAAAATGCTATCTAAGGTTGTTGTTGATTGCGTGTATGGGTTTTCCCATGGGTATAAAAACCCGACGGGGACGGGGATGGGAACATTTTTATCCCCGCGAATGGGTATAGGGACGGGGACGGGCATGTTAAGGTTGTCGCGGGGACGGGTATGGGAGCCCAATACCCGCCTGGGTAATCCCCATTGCCAGCCTGAATTTGAACCGATCTTTGCTAAGTCATCTGCTTCTTGTGTTCTTAGCCTGGGGGATGTGATGAACCTCTAGGCCTTCAAATTTCTTTTCTAGCTTTCTTACTACATTGCAATATCCTATCCTGGCAGGGCTTCTGATGTCCCATTCCTTCGTCACTTGGTTCACCACGAGATCCGAGTCACGGTAGACCATCAGGCGACGGACGCCGAGTGAGATGGACATACGTAATTGCTACTTGTGAGCTGCGTTGGGATTTCCCCGAAGAGGAGAGTATGATGCAGTACGAGATAAGTATTTCCCTCAGTTATGAAACCAAATCAATCTAGTAGGAGAACCAAGCAATACTATGTAAACAGCACCTGCACACAAACAACAAATACTTGCAACCCAACGCGTAGAGGGCTCGTCAATCCCTCAACAGTTATGAGCAAGATTAAAAGATATAGTTTTTGATAGATAGATTTGACAAAAATACAAAATAAAATAAATAAAAGAAAATTGAAGCAAAGTATTCTTGGTTTTAATATATGATAGAAAATAGACCCGGGGGGCCATAGTTTTCACTAGAGGCTTCTCTCGAGAAAATAGCATACGGTGGGTAGACAAATTAATGTTGGGCAATTGACAGAAAAGCAAATAATTATGATGATATCCAAGGCAATTATCATGTATATAGGCATCAGGTCCAAGATAAGTAGACCGAAACGATTCTGCATCTACTACAATTACTCCACACATCGACTGCTATCCAGCATGCATTTCGTGTATTAAGTTCATGAAAGAACGAAGTAACACCTTAAGCAAGATGACATGATGTGGACAAGATAAACTCACGTATGAAATAGATCCCATCTTGTTACCCTTAATAGCAACGATACATGCGTGTCACGTCTCTTTCTGTCACTGAGATTGAGCACCGCAAGATCGAACCCATCATAAAGCACCCCTTCCCATGGCAAGATAAATCAATCTAGTTGCCCAAACCAAACCAATAAATCAGAGAAGAAATACGAGGCTATAATAATCATTCATAAAAGAGTTTAGAGAAAACTCAAATAATATTCATGGATAGATCTGATCATAAACTCACAATTCATCGGATCCCAACAAACACACCGCAAAAAGTCATTACATCAAATAGATCTCCAAGAACACCGAGGAGAACATTGTATTGAAGATCAAAAAGAGAGAAGAAGCCATCTAGCCACAAACTATGGACCCTTAGGTCCGTGGTAAACTACTCACGCATCATTAGAGGGGCAGCAAGGATGATGAAAAACCCCTCCGTGATCGTTTCCCCCTCTGGCAGAGTGCCGGAAAAGGCCTCTAGATGGGATCTCATGGTTCTGGAACTTGCGGTGGCAGAAAAAGTATTTCAAGGACTCCCTGGTAGGTTTTGTGATTTTAGAGTATTTCTAGAGGCGGAGGTAGGTCAAACGGTGGCTTGTGGGCCCCACTACCCACCAGGGCGCGCCAGAGGCCCCTGGCATGCCCTGGTGCTTAGTGGGCCACTCCTTCGTCTTCTCATTCCCTCTAGAAGCTTCCAGGGTCTCTTATTGCCAGAAAAAATCTCCAAAAAGTTTCGTGGCATTTGGACTTCGTTTGGTACTGATATTCTGCAAAGTCAAAACAAGCAAAAAACAGCAACTGGCACTGACTAAGTTAAAAGGTTAGTCCCAAAAATGATATAAAGTTTCTTGTAAATGTATATAAAACATCCAAGATTGATGATATAATAGCATGGAACAATAAAAAATTATAGATACGTTGGAGACGTATCAGTAATCCATAGAGGAGTGCTTCGTACTCAGCCTCATTGTTGGAGGAATCGAAATGGATCTGTATAATGTAGCTGAGCCGATCGCCTTTTGGAGACACCAAGATTACCCCAGCACCCGAACCATTCAACATCTTGGAACCGTCAAAGAACATGGTCCGGTGTTCCGGGTGACTTTGAGTCGGCTGCTGTTGCTCTGTCCATTCGGCCAGGAAATCTACTAATGCTTGGGACTTGATCGCCTTTTTTGCTTCAAATTTGATGTCCAAGGGCAAGAGCTCAATAGCCCACTTTGCCACTCGACCAGTCGCATCGCGATTGTTCTTGATCTCAGACAGTGGGGCATCACTGACGACTGATACTATGTGCTCTTGGAAGTAATGAGCTACCTTCTTTGCAGTCAGGTAGATACCGTAAATGAGCTTCTGGTAATGAGGATATCTCTGCTTGGACGGAGTCAGAACTTCAGAAATGTAGTAGACTGGACGCTGAACCTTGTAAGCCTTGCCTTCTTATTCCCGCTCCATGGTGAGGACGGTGCTGACGACTTGGTGTGTGACTGCAATGTACAAGAGCAATGGCTCTTGGCTATTCGGAGCAGCAAGCACCGGCTGGGTGGAAAGTAGGGCTTTGAGTTCAACAAACGCTGTCTAGGCTTCAGGAGTCCACTCAAATGAATCGGACTTCTTCATCAATCGGTACAGAGATAGTGCCTTCTCACCGAGGCGGGAGATGAATCGGCTCAAGGCCACAAGGCAACCTATGAGCTTCTGCACATCATTAAGGCGTTCCGGATGCTTCACTCAGAATATTGCACTAATCTTTTCGGGGTTGGCATCTATCCCTCGTTCGGAAACAAGGAATCCGAGTAATTTCCTGTCGGCACCCTGAAAGCGCACTTCGCTGGATTCAGCTTGATGTCGAATCGCCGCAGGTTTGCAAAAGTCTCGGCGAGGTCAGCCAGCAGGTCGGAGCCTTTCCAGGACTTGACCACTATGTCATCCATATAAGCCTCTATATTTCGACTGATTTGCTTCGGTAGGCACTTCTGAATCATGTGCATGAAGGTAGTGCCGGCATTCTTGAGACCGAATAGCATGGTGATGTAACAGAAGCACCTGAAGGGGGTTATAAAGGCTGTTTTTATTTCATCTGGTCCATACAGTCGGATCTGGTGGTACCCTGAGTACGCATCCAGAAATGACAGTCGCTCACATCCCACAGTGGAGTACACTATCTGATCTATGGGGGGAGCAGGAAATGATCCTTGGGGTAGACTCAGTTAATGTGCTTGAAGTCAAATAGTCAATTCACATCCGGAGATACTTGTCCTTCTTGGGAACCATGACGACGTTGGCAAGCCACTCGGAGTGGTATAACTCGCGGATGAACTCAGTTGCCAGAAGCCGGGAAATCTCCTCGCCAATCGCCTTCCTCTTCTCTGTGGCTAAGCGGCGGAGATGTTCCTTCACGGGCTTGTCCTTTGGGTCGACTCATAATTGGTGCTCAGCCAGTTTCCCAAATAATAAGAAGAATCACTCGGGCAATGACATCCTCGATCAACCATGTCAGATTCAGCCAGTTCATGGGTTGTTCCTTCGCTTTCCCCTTGTTGTTAGCTTGCCCAGCCAGAGCCATGGCCTCAGCTTGAGTCGAACCACCAGCCTTGTGCTTCTATTTCCTATTGGAATTGTTGCCTCCAGGACTGGGTTCACTGGTCTTTCCTTTGCCACCGCGGACACGGTCTTCCTCTTAACCATTCGCATACCGAGTGGCAATCTCCACCATTCAGCTCAGAGACAGGGGTTCTGGCCGACCAAATTTTAGGATGAGCTCCCGATACCTGACTCCTGCTTTGAAAGCGCACACAGCCTAATGCTCAGTGCGGTGTCCACCACATGATGTAGAGTGGACCAGCACTGAATGTACTCCCTCAAGGTTTCATTCGGCTTCTGAACGCGGTGCTGCAACTCAGCTAGTCCAGTGGGCCTCTTGCACGTGCCCTCGAATGTTTTGATGAACACTCGAGCCAGATCCTCCTAGCAATAGATGCTGGCAGGAGGGAGCTTGTTGAGCTAGGCTCGGACCAAGCCTTCCAGCATCAAAGGCAAATGCTTCATAGCTACATAATCATTGCCACCCCCAATCTGGATGGCCACTCGGTAATACTCGAGCCACGTCTCTAGTTTGGACTCGCCGGTGAACTTGCTTATACCCACAACCAACCTGAAGTTGGGGGGAATCTCTGCGGCTTTGATAGCTCTGATGAAACACTCAGGGCCTCAAATGAAGGCCCCACTTCCACTCGGACGATCTCTGTCCAAGTTCTGAATGAGAACAGATCTCGGGTTGAACTGCGGGTCATGGTGGTCGCACACTTCTCTTGGGCGATAGCCATCACCGCGGCAAAGAGGACTGATCCTCCAGTCAGCTCCGTATGGATGCCTATCATCATATGGCTGAGGCGCATATGTGACATCCAATGGAGGGGGCGTCGGCATGCATTGATAATCATCGCAGCGCCGTGGGGGCGTGACTTGACCACGACCCCGTTCCGAGTACTGATCTCAGTGGCGGTCACGATCGTCTCACCGGGGAGGCGACTGCCTATTTCTTCTCGAGGCGCTGGGACTGTGAGCCGACTGGACGATGTCAGCCTGGACGGATCTGCTGTGAATCCTATTGCCTGACTAGGACACGACTGAGTTCTGCTCCATAGCTGCCTTGAGCAAAGCTCGGATCTGCTTGATGCCTTCCCCTTCCTCTGATCTTGACGGCTGGATGGAATCTGCTATCCGAATAGCCGCAGCCAAATTCTGGACGGGGGTGTGAAATACCTGATAGTTTCGCTGCTGATCACTTGGAAACAACTGCCGTTGTCGTCGCCTGGAACTGGGCTGCTGTTGCTAACGCGCTTGATCCTCGAGTGACTTCTGGAGTTCCTCCAAACAAGTGCGCTCAGCCAAATTGACTTGGCGTGCGGCCTCCAAGGCCTGAGCCTTCGGAGTTGTCCCGACGATGGGTGCCCGAAGTGCCTGCTCATTCCTGCGCTGCAACTCCTCTCTCTTCTGCCGAGTGAGAGGATGGGGATAGTACTCGTCGGTGCGGAGGATCTCGCCGCCGCCAACTTTGTTGTGTGAAGGGCCGTCGACGCCCGCACCTCCATGGGCATACCCAGGGGACCATGTTGGGACTCGGTCATCAACACCTCTCCAGTGGGGTCGCTGCTCTCGCACTCGGATCCATCATCCGAGTCCCCATGCAGGGAGGCGAACAAGTCGAGACGGGCTCGTCAGGTTCAACCGCTGCGATTTGCGGGGTCGTGACCTGAAGGGCCATCGCGTGCTTGATCCATCGCTGGAGCCGTGAGCGTCCGAAGCGCTTGCGACGGCGACTAGCGGAACAGAGGGGTGCCGACTGGTACTGGACCGATGGCTGTAGAAGGAGAACACCAAAAGTGCTCGCGCGGAAGTGTGTTGTGTCGTGGACGGGTAGCGCCTCGATGTTCAGCGGGGCATCCTGGAGCCACGCCGAACCATCGGCGACAAAGCTGAGGGCACCGAAATGGATCTCACCGCCATGAGTCAGACCGCCGTCGGAAACCAAGGTGATGGTGAAAGAATGCACGCCGGAAGTGACTAGCCGCCTGCCCCATGGTGGGCGCCAACTGTCATGGGTGTAAGTCTGACAATAGTGTATAGGGGTACGAATTGGAGGGCAGAGCCTAGCTATGGTGGATTTGTTACACTCAGATTTACAAGTTCATGCCCCTCACTGTGGAGGTAATAACCCTATGTCTCGGTGGTCAGGAGCAGATTGATTAGAGTGTATAGATTACAAAGGATTGCGAACCTTGCCATAGAGCTGAGGGTCGGCTTATATAGAGTCCGTCGGACCCTTATGAATGCCGCCATAACCAAGGTTTTAAGGGAGAGTTTAAGGGTGGCCGTTACTGGTGCATTAACTACACTTGATGAAGACTAATGCACGTCCTGACCGTTATGGCTTCGGGGGAGCCTTCTGGTCTTCTTCGTCTCAGTACCAACAAGTCTGGTCGAGTGAAGAAGACCCAGTCAAGTGGAATGCCTCCATCCAAGTGGTTGATATCATCCGAGTGAATTTTCTGACTGATGTGCATCTGAATGTTGTCATGGTTCTGGGGCCCAGTATGAGGCGTATGGGACCATAGGGTTGGGTTCGTAGGTCAGGACCGTTACCCTACCCCTAGTACATGACCCCATCATTATTTTTCTTCACTGGTACGTTAAATAAAGAGTTCCATTTCATGCACAATTTAAAACGATTTTTATGGAGAGAAAAAGAAAACAACTCCATCTGAATGGTGTCATGGTTCTGGGGCCCAGTATGAGGCGTATATATACTACCATATGGTAGTATATGAGAAATGGGTGTAACTACACCCGATAGTAGGATGTATTTTCCCTATATATATATATATATATACACACACACTGCAGCCTCAGCGCTTCACTGGTACAGCGAGCTGCTATACAAACGGTTTTTAACCCCTTTCCACGACGGCATTTTGAACCGTCGCCTAGTGAGTGTGGGCGATAGGGGGGTCCTTCCCACACGACCCAGAAACCGTCAGGGATAGGCCCTCCGGTCACACATGCTGGGCAAAATGAGCTCGTGTGCGACGGGCGAACGATCAATACAATTATACAGGCCCAATCAGTTCCGGCCGTAAGTACATCCCACACAGTCAGTCCCAGACAAACGTTTCCGTTCGTATGTACATTCCACACAGTCAATCCAAGGAATACATTTCCGTTTGTATGCACATCCCACACAGTCAATCTAAGAAGTACGTTTCTATTCGTATGTACATCCCACACAGTCAATCCAGGGAAAACGTTTCCGTTCGCACGTACATCACACACAATTTTCCCCATTAAATCGTTTGTGATAGCGTTGCCATTGCAGACGATATTAACAATTTTATCGTTTGCGTTATTGAATGCATCGCACACGGTGCGTAGAAGAAAATGTGTGGCATAGGTTGTCCATCACACACACTTTTTATGTGGAAAACGTTTGCGCAATGTGGCCTAACGCAAACAATTTTCAAGAGGAAGATTGTTCATTCATCCAACACGTTTTCTTCGTATAAACTGTGTGCGTTCTCTGAGGTCATCGCCCACGGTGTTTTCTCAATAACCGTTTGCAATAGAAAACCCCAATTAGCAGGCTAATTGGCCTATTATTAATAATCCATTTATTAATCAAATTGACATTTCATATTAAGCACACAATATATTTCATTTTCGTATTAAGGAAGCAGGATTTCATAATTGAAATACATCAGAGTACAACATCATATAGCTTCAGCACTCAGTTACACCATATATTCATATAGCTAGCTACCCCATTACACAACTGCACCAGCACCAAGTTTCACATGCAACATTTATAACCTTTCGAAGTTAGCATCATAGACGGTACATAGACAGACGAATCTCATCAGGAAAACTGCTGAAGCGGAAGGCGAATATTGAGCCTTCATTGATGTTGAAGGTCTTTGCAACTTTAGGCCAGTGCCTGTGGATGATTGACCGTCCATCCTTCGTCCTCTTCAGGAAGACTTCAATATTGTACCGTGGGTGTTGTATGAATACCTTCCTCGCCTCCTGACCATACAGGTGGTTTGAGAGGTAATCATCAGTGAACTGCTTTGGAAAGGCCTAAAAACAAGTATATTCATAAATATCTTCTCTAGATTTGAAATGGCGCAAAGGAATAAAAAAGACAATGTATAATAGTTAGTACCATCCTGTAGTGAACTAATGTCTTCTTCATTGTGCAGACAAAGATCTTGTTATTTTTTGTCGCTAATTTCTTTATCCTAACAATCTTTCTGAGTTTCTTGACTTGATTGATATTCATGGACAAATAATTTCCCCATATGCAAAAGGGTCGAGCAATCTTTCTGAGTTTCTTGACTTGATTGATATTCATGGACAAATAATTTCCCCATATGCAAAAGGGTCGAGCAGTGGGTCAAAACCTCTGACAGCAGGACCTACATGTGCAAGACCAAATTGTTAAAAACCTAAATATTAGAATGGTTCCTGCAATTGCACAATAATGTGCTATTAGACAGACCATGCATGTGCAAACCTCGATTGTAAACCTCAGTGCTTCCCATTGTTTCCCTGCAACAAATATAAGGTAGTTAGTAATTAGGTTAAGTGAGGGTTGGCATGCTACCAGTAAAACATATTGATGAAAAAACACATTGAGATTCATCAGATTAATTTGAGCCACATGGAAAAGCCATTTATCCAAACCAAGCATGATTAAGAACTAGGAAATATAGCAACTGTATATGTTTTTCATGTATTAAGTGTAGCCAAATTCAATTTATTCCTCACATGCATAACAATAGAAAATTGTACCCACAACAATTGGACATCGCATTGCAGAAATGAACCAAGCAGTTAACTAAACACCACAACAAATGAACCAAACATTAACTGAGCACCACATTGCACAATATAACATACTCCTAATAGAAGATCGGACAGTTAACCAAACCAAGCATGCTTAACAACATGGAAATATAGCAATTATATTTGTTTCTCATGTATTTAGTACAGCCAAATTCGATTTATTTCTCACATGGTAGACAATAAAAAAATGCACCCACAACAATTGAACATCGCATTGCAGAATTAAACCAAACAGTTAACTAAACACCACAACAAATGAACCAAACATTAACTGAGCACCACATTGCACAATATATAACATACTAGAAGATCAGACAGTTAACCAAACCAAGCATGCTTGACAACTTGGAAATATAGCAATTGTATTTGTTTCTCATGTATTTTGTACTGCCAAATTTGATTAATTTCTCACATGGAAGACAATACAAAATTACACCCAGAAGAATTGAACATCACATTACAGAATTGAACCAAACAGTTAACTGAACACGACAACAAATTGACCAGACAGTTAATAAGTGAGCACCACATTGCACGACATATAGAACATATACACTAGAGGAACAAATTGCATGGTAAAAGTACATAGGACAATTCACTAGAATTTGTTAAGGAAAGACGCGAACATCACATGCAATGGGTAAACCGCGCATGGTTAACCAGCGTAGCAAGATAACTGAACATAGGTCCTTATAGTGAGCTAATAAGACAAGCTACTCCTCATCGTCGGAGATATCGATGATGATTGGCTCCTTGGACATGGAAGAGGGTGAGACCTCCACATCATGGGTGCCCTCCTCGTAGTGGTGAGTTGCCTGAGCCGCTCCGGGCACCAACCTGCTGGCTCTCGAGTTGAGGTAAGCACGGGCACACTGAGAAAACACCTCGTAGTCTTTGTCGAAGGCACCGATGGTGGCCTCGAGAAAACGCCACGAACTGTCGTTTAAAGCAGCCAACAGCGTCGTGGCATTGGCGCATGAGGCATCGACGGTGGCCTTGACGGCGAGGTGCTCCTCCAAGATCTGAGGGTCGGCATGAATGGCAGCCATCATGACCCCATCCGCGCGTGCGGTCACGATTTGCTTCTCCGTTGCCAAATGCTCCTTGAGCTCCTGGCTATATTGCGTGCACCATGGCTTAGGTCGGCGCTTATTTGGGGTAGGGGTCAGTGATTTGGGTGGAAGGTGTCGCGTCGGCAGTCGGGGCATCTGGGATGTAGAAGGAGGAGGAGGATGGGGGTCGGGTGTGGATTACCTGCCTGGATCGACGAGGCCGAGCAGCATGAAGGAGGGTCGCCGGTGAGGAGGCGGCGCTGCAAGCAAGGAGTGAAGGTTTGAAAGTGGAAAGGAAGGCAGAAACAGGGGAATGTGGCTTTTGGTAATGGGGAGGGGGCAGGGAGGTAGATATTTCCGCGGAAGCCAAATTTTTTGGCTCGGTGCAGCAAAAAAACTGGCGCGCAAAATGTCATAAGACACGGTCCCTTATTCAGCACTATGTACAATATGTGAACATCACAAACGATTCATATAGCTTACCCCGTGTCTGATGAGTTTGAATGTGCAAATTTTGGTCCGAATTTCCCTGGTTAAAGTGTTCATCCATGCCATTGCATAATTTGGGTACACAAAGAAGCCTAAAGCACACCCACACTTCTTAATTGAGCAAGTTCGGCAATTAAACAGAGCTAGCTGACCTAAACATTACTCTAACAAATTAAAGACCGGCGCTCTAAATTAAACAAAGAGTACTACTCCAGCTGGCGTTCATCGATCTCCACCGCCTCCTCCATGTCCAGCTCGCGCCGGACGATCTCCTGGGGAAGGGGCTCCATGGCATCCATCGCACCATACTCGGCAAGCATCTTGCCATCCTCGTTCGCCATCTCTTTGGAAAAGGCCGCAATGAGCTGGGATGGGCGGTCGCATTCTGGTCTTGGACGGGCTCCGTCGTGGCAAGGTATGCCACGAATTAACGGACGGCTGCTCAAACGCTCTCGGCGATTGCCAACTCTTCGGCCGTGGGTTGCCGACCGTTGTCGGAGAAGCTTTGTTCGATTTGTGCGGTGACCGCCACGAGCTGGGCATGGGCGGCCTCGACATGGTCATGGGTGGCCTCCATTAGGGCTAAGGCCGCTACTGCGGAACGGACAGCTGTTGTGCCACTCTCGCCAGTTGCTATCCTCGATGCAGATGTTGCTGCCGCCACTTGAGCAGCAACAACGGCTGTTTGGGCTCCCTTGTCCGCCCGATCGCAAATTGCGGCTGTGCTCACGTAGCTTGTTAGCACACGCATGGCGGCTGCAACCGCGCTCTCGCCGCAGTGGGCCGCCAAAGTGGCCATCACGACGCGGGTCCACGTCGCCATCTTTCACCGGCGATGATTGAACAGTGAAATGATATTTAGGGAGCGAGCTAGTGTCCTTGATGCGCCCGCTGTGGACTGTAGCCGACGCAAGTTCTCGCGTAAGCCATATACGTACTACTTCGATGGTGCTCCAACATATTTTGTACTGCATCTCACATGGTTGGTGATAATAAAATGTGTGCGATCTACTTGATTTTTTGTCTTGATTTGAAATACATAATTGGGTCACAGCGGCAAAGGAGGGTGTTTGAATTGCTAGAACTTTTATCTGCAATGACCATGCAACTATAGGTGTGTCGTCAAAAAATTGGAATTATTCAGGGTTCATTTGGACATTTTTATACATTAACTTGGTTTTCTAGGCATTTCAGGTGCACAATTCAAAATTAAACTACATGCACATGCTCTGGTGCACCAAAATGGGTTGTAAAATCATATATGTGCCCATGGGTTGGTGCTTATGTCCCATGCAAGAAAGGGTGATGAATTTCAAACACCTCGGCACCATGGCTCGCCGGCAAACATTGAGATACATGGTTTTGAAATTCTAGTAAATCCAAAACTCGTCTGAAATTCATGAACCTTGGCATGCTATCATGGAATGGCATTAGCATGCTGTGGTAAAAAAATTGTCCCATTTGGGGTAGGTTTTGGTATAAGCTTCTCACAAGAAGTCTCATGGTTCCGGTAGGGAACGTGTCACCTTTGTGGACGAAACGATATTCGTTGCCTCTTCTTGCTTTCAAATTTTTTCTGGTGTCAACATAGAACAACATGAGTGTCGTGTTAAATTTTGGAATTTTTCGGGGTTTGTTTGGAAATTTTAATACATTAACTGAGTTTTCTAGGCATTGATGTGCACAATTCAAATTTGAACTACAGGCACATGCTCCAGTGCATAAAAATGGGTTGAAAACTCAAATGTGTGTCCTTGGTTGCATGCTTAGGTCCCATGCAAGAAATGGGAATGAATGTCAAACACATCGGCACCGTCGCTTGGCCGCAAACATTGAGATACATGGTTTTAAAATTCTAGTAAATCCAAAAATTGTCTGAAATTCATGAAAGTTGGCATGCTATCAAGGAACGACATCAATATGCTGTGGTGAAAAAATTGTCCCATTTGGGGCAGGTTTGGGTATAAGCTTCTCACAAACCAGAGCTTCTCAGAACAAGCCTCATGGTTCCGGTAGGGAACGTGTCACCTTTGTGGACGAAATGCTATTCGTTGCCTCTTCTTGCTTTCAAATTTTTTTTAGTGTCAACATAGAACAACATGAGAGTTGTGTTAAATTTTGGAATTTTTTGGGGTTCGTTTGGACATTTTTATACATTAACTGAGTTTTCTATGCATTTATGTGCATAATTCAAATTTGAACTACAGGTACATGCTCAAGTGCATATAAATGGGTTGAAAAATCAAATGTGTGTCCTTGGTTGGATGCTTAGGTCCCATGCAAGAAATGGGAATGAATGTCAAACACCTCAGCACCGTCGCTTGGCCGCAAACATTGAGATACATGGTTTTAAAATTCTAGTAAATCCAAAACTCGTCTGAAATTCATGAAACTTGGCATGCTATCATGGAACAACATCAACATGTTGTGGTAAAAAAATTGTCCCATTTGGGGCAGGTTTGGATATAAGCTTCTCACAAACCAGAGCTTCTCAGAACAAGCCTCATGGTTCCGGTAGGGAACGGGTCACCTTTGTGGACGAAACAATATTCATTGCCTCTTCTTGCTTTCAAATTTTTTCCAGTGTCAACATAGAACAACATGAGTGTTGTGTTAAATTTTGGAATTTTTTAGGGTTCGTTTGGACATTTTTATACATCAACTGAGTTTTCTAGGCATTTAGGTGCATAATTCAAATTTGAATTACAGGTACATGCTCCAGTGCATATAAATGGGTTGAAAAATCAAATGTGTGTCCTTGGTTGGATGCTTAGGTCCCATGCAAGAAATGGGAATGAATGTCAAACACCTCGGCACCGTCGCTTGGCTGAAACATTGAGATACATGGTTTCAAAATTATAGTAAATCCAAAACTCGTCTGAAATTCATGAAACTTGGCATGCTATCATGGAACGACATCAACATGTTGTGGTAAAAAATTGTCCCATTTGGGGCAGGTTTGGGTATAAGCTTCTCACAAATCAGAGCTTCTCACAACAAGCCTCATGGTTCCGGTAGGGAATGTACCTCCTTCATGGATGAAACGATATTCGTAGCCTCTTCTTGCTTTCAATTTTTTTCCAAGTGGCAACATAGAGCAATAGGAGTGTCGTGTTAAAATTTGGAATTTTGCGGGCTTCGTTTGACATTTTTATACATTAATTGAGTTTTCTAGGCATTTTATGTGCATAATTCAAATTTGAACTACAGGCACATGCTCCAGTGCAGAAAAATGGGTTGAAAAATCAAATGTGTGTCCTTGGGTGCATGCTTAGGTCCCATGCAAGAAATGGGAATGAATTTCAAACACGAGGGCACCGTTGCTTGCCGGCAAAACGTTGAGATACTTTGTTTTTAAATTCTAGTAAATCCAAAACTCGTCTGAATTTCATGAAACTTGGCATGCTGTCATGGAATGGCACCCGACATGCTATGGTATTTTTCGTGTCCAATTTGAGAGAAGGCGCACTCGAATCAACAGCCAACAAAGGCATTTTGAAACAAATAGCTGCCACCTTATCATCTCAAACGTTTGTATAATTTAAATCGCCGGCGTTCTGTTAACCATTCACGTGATGCCACGCGTCAAACTTTTAATGGCTAGGAGGTACCATGCAGACAACTACTTGAGTAGCTAGGAGGCGTGCGAGCGCAGTCCACTATGCAGGCTGACCGGGAGACGTGCAAGCTGTCCTCCAATGCGCAGGCTCACCGAGAAGCGTGCGAGCTGTACGCTGATACGTCTCCAACGTATCTATAATTTATGAAGTATTCATGCCATGTTTACAACAATTTTATATGGTTTTCGTATGATTTGAATGGAACTAACCCGGGCAGACGCTGTTTTCAGCAGAACTATCGTGGTGTTGTTTTTTGTGCAGAAATAAAAATTCTCCAAATGCAACGAAACTTTTTGATGATTTTTTTTTGGAACAAAAGAGGCACTAGAAGCTTCGTGGGAGGGCCAGAAGACCCATGAGGTGGGAACAACCCACCAGGGCACGCCAGAAGGGCCTGGCTTGCCCCGGTGGGTTGTGCTCACCTCGAGGCCCATCTTCGCGTGATTCCAACACTGAAAAATCCTATAAATAGAGAAACCATTAGAAATAACCCTAGATCAAAAGTTCTGCCGCTGCAAGCCTCTGTAGCCATGAAAAACCAATCTAGACCCCGTTCCGGCACCCTGCCGGAGGGGGAAATCATCACCGGTGGCCATCTTCATCATCCCGGCGGCCACCATGATGAGGAGGGAGTAGTCCACCCTCGGGGCTGAGGGTTTGTACTAGTAGCTATGTGTTTAATCTCTCTCTCTCTCTCTCTCTCTCGTGTTCTTGAGATGTCACGATCTTGATGTATCGCAGGCTTTGTTAATATAGTTGGATCATATGGTGTTTTCCCCTCTCTATCTTGTTGTGATGAATTGAGCTTTCCCCTTAAGATTTCACTTTTATCAGATTGAATACTTTGTTGGATTTGAGAGCACTTGATCTATGTCTTGGCACTCAACTCGCGGATTCCTGAGGTGACATTGGGGTAATCTATGCATAGGGGTTGATGCTTTCGTCTTTGTTTCTCCGGTAGAAATCTTGGGGCGCTCTTTGAAGTTCTTTGTGTTGGATTGAGTATTATGAATCTGAAATTGTTTGATGCATATCGCATAATCAACTCACAGATACTCGTGGTGACATTGGAGTATCTAGGTGACATTAGAGTTGGTTGATGTGTATCATATGGTGTAATTTTAGTACGAACTCTTGGTTAGATTGATCGGAAAGAATAGCTTGGTGTTATTTTAGTACGAACTCTAGGATAGATTGATCGGAAAGAATAGCTTTGAGGTGGTTTCGTACCCTACAAACGATTTCTTATTATGTTCTCCGCTAGATAAGAACTTTGGAGTGATTCTTCATCGCATGTTGAGGGATGGTTATATGATCCAATTATATTAGCATTGTTGAGAGATTGCACTTGTGAAAGTACGGACCCTAGGCCTCATTTTCAAGCATTGCAATACTGTTTGTGCTCCGTTTTATCACTTGCTACCTTGCTGTTTTTTATTGTTCCTATTACAAAAATCAATATCTGTTATCATTACTATGCTTTTATTACCATCTCTTCGCCGAACTAGTGCACCTATACAAATTACCATTGTATTTGGTGTGTTGGGGACACAAGAGACTTTTTGTTATTTGGTTGTAGGGTTGTTTGAGAGAGACCATCTTCATCCTATGCCTCCCACAGATTGATAAACCTTAGGTCATCCACTTGAGAGAAAATTGCTACTGTCATACAAAACTCTATCCTTGGAGGCCCAACACGAGTCTACAAGAACAAGTTGTGTAGTAGACATCAAGCTCTTTTCTGGCGCCGTTGCCAGGGAGGTGAGTGCATGAAGGTATATCTTTAGATCTTGCAATTGAATCTTTTAGTTTCTTGTTTATCACTAGTTTGGTTTGTAAAAGAAAACTACAAAAAAAATGGAATTGAGGTGGCCTCATATTATTCATCTATAATGTCTTTCGTGAAAATGATGGAAAGGAAAATTGTGCTCAATTTATAGAAGAAGAATTCTATAAAATGTTTGACAAAAAATCTCTGAATGATGAGCATGATTGCAATGTTGTTGATATGAATTCTTTGAATATCCATGATGCTAATGATATGAAAAGCCATAAGCTTGGGGATGATATGTTTGATGAAGATGATATTTTTAGTCCCCCAAGTTTTGATGAGAATATTTACTATGATGAAAGCATGCCTCCTATTTATGATGATTATGGTGATGACATGTATGCTATAAAGAGTAATGATATCCATGAAATTTGTCATCATGATTTTAATTTTCAATTTGATCATGTCAATCAAGTATCACATGATAGCTATTTTGTTGAGTTTGCTCCCACTACTATTGATGAGAAGAAATTTGCTTATGTGGAGAGTAATAAAAATTTTATGCATGTGGATAATGAAAAGCATGCTTTATGTGATATCTATATTGTTGAATTCATTCATGATGCTACTGAAAATTATTATGACAGGGGAACATATGCTTTTACATATTGCAATAATATCAAGTTTCCTCTCTATATGTTGAAAATCTTGAAGTTTTGCTTGTTTTGCCTTCCTATGCTAGTTGATTCTTGTTCCCATAAGTTGTTTGCTCACAAAATTCCTATGCATAGGAAGTGGGTTAGACTTAAATGTGCTATTCATATGCTTCATGATGCTCTCTTACTGTGTCAATTCTTATCTTATATGTGAGCATCATTGAAATCATCATGCCTAGCTAAAAGGCATTAAAGAAAAGCGCTTGTTGGGAGGCAACCCAACACTTTTACCTACTGTTTTTGTGTGTTCACATGATTAGTATACTGTAGTAATCATGTTTTATAGTTTTTGTTTCAATAAAGTGCCAAGTAAAGCCTTTGGGATAGTATGGATGATAGTTGACTTGATTCTGTGCAAAAACAGAAACTTTTGCTTTCAGTAAAAGGATTGTTTAAATTTACTCGAGCGTCAAAAAATTCTGATTTTTTTACATATTATTGATATACAAATTGTCTACGTTTTCCTAAATTTTAGAAATTTTGGAGTTAAAAAGTATGACCATAATTCAGATCTTTACGTACTATTCTGTTTTTGACAGATTCTGTTTTCAATGCATAGTTTGCTTGTTTTATAGTTTTGATGGCTTATATTGGTCAATATAAGTTGTAGAAATTGTAGGGTACAGTAGGCATTGTGTGGGAACAATTATGAATCTTATCTTGACAGTACCAAAGTGAATGATTTGTCTTTATCATACTAACCCATCTCACGAAGTTCCGTTAAGTTTTGTGTGATTGAAGTTTTCAAGTTTTGGGTGAGATATCGATATGAGGAGAATAAGGAGTGACAAGACCCTAAGCTTGGGTATGCCGAAGGCACCCCAAGGTAATATTCAAGGAAGATACAAGCAACTAAGCTTGGGGATGCCCTGGAAGGCATCCCCTCTTTCGTCTCCAACATTATCGGTAACCTTACTTGGAGCTACATTCTTATTCGTCACATGATATGTGTTTTGCTTGGAGCATAATTTTATTTTATTAGGATTTGCTTGCTGTTATTTAGAATAATGTTTTATATCTTTTACTTCAATAAAAATGTCAAGTATAGCCTTTGCCATGCTTATTTTGCAAGTCTATGTGTTGCTGTTTGAAAATAGAAAGTTGCATGCTAGTGCATGAATTCTTGAGAAAAGTAAGAATGTGATAAAATGTTGAAATTTTTGTCACAGTAAGCAATGATAAATTTTCTACAGTGTGGTAAATTTTCAGAAGTTTTGGAGTTAGGGAAGTGTGAGTAAAATTGCACTCTTTACAGACTGTCCTGTTTAGACAGATTGCTGTTATGTTTGCTTGTTTAATGATTCTATTTGAGGATAGGAGTATTAAATATGGAGAGGCATTTAGTATGCAATGTTAAATAATAATTTTAGTGATTTGCTACAGTAGAGAATGATAAGGTGTTGCATTGATTTATACTAACGTATCTCACGAGTTCTTTTTGAGTTTTGTGTGGATTAAGTTTTTAAGATTCAGGGAAACCGTGATATAAAAGGAATTAAGGAGACACAAAATCTCAAGCTTGGGGATGCCCAAGGCATCCCAAGATAATATTTCAGGAAATCTCAAGCATCTAAGCTTGGGGATGCCCTGGTAGGCATCCCACCTTTCTTCATCAACAATTATCGGTTAGCCTCGGTTGAGCCTAAGTTTTTGCTTCTTCACATGATGTGTGCTATTTTTAGAATGTCATTTTTTTTTTGCTTGCTGTTTTAATAAAATACTTACATCTGAAAGTTTTTAAATAAGAGAGAGTCCTCAATTAGCTACTCCTTTACTTAACTACTCATTTGATCTTCACTTATATCTTTTTGGAGTAGTTTGTCATTTACTCTTGTGCTTCACTTATATCCTATGAGTAAATTGTTGAATGAATTGAATATCATGAAGTTGAAATTATATGTTCATAGCATGCCTAATAGTAGCTTCACATTGGGTTTAGAAAGTGAAATCTTTTGAAGCTTGACAATCACAATATTGGTCATACAAGCAATTCATGAATGATTAGTATAAGGAAGAGAACTTTCACATATAAATATATTATCTTGGACATCTTCTATGATTGTGAATACCCATTAATTATTTTCAAACTTGAGCAAATTAGTTGAAGTTGGACAAGGAAGACAATGTAATGAATTATGATTGTGTATATTTGCATAGAAGTTATATTGTCATGGATCCTCCAACATGTGGTGTTTGCTTAGGATCTTTTGCTAGCCAAAAATTCGTACTAAGTAGAGATACTACTTGTGCATCCAAAAACCCTTAAACCCAGTGTTTTGCCATGAGTGTCCACGATACCTACCTATGGATTGAATAAGATCCTTCAAGTAAGTTGTCATCGGTGCAAAAAGCAATATAAATTGCTCCTAAATATGTTTTATCTTTTATTGTAAGTGAAAATTGAGCGTTGTACGAACTTGTGATGGCAAAGTAATAAAAGCGACGGACTGGATAATAAAGGTTGCTATCACAAGGGGCAATATAACATGACGTTCCTTTGCATTAAGCGCTTGGGCATCCAAAAATAAAAAGCGCATGACAACCTCTGCTTCCCTCTGCGAAGGGCCTATCTTTTACTTTTCAGTATTTACTTTTATGCAAGAGTCAATAGAATGCATTCTCATTTCAACCTCAATTATTCTCTAGTTGGCAAGCATCATGTGGTGGGGAAAGATCTAGGCACATATGGCCAGTCAAATATATTTGATCATGATTTATTATTGTTGACAATTATCTCTATGATAAATGAGTTGGGAGGCGAAACATTAAGCCACTATCTTTCTCTATGTTCGATGGATGCCATTTGTTCTAAGAATATGCTTTGAGTACTAGCAATCATAGAAGACTATATGATGATTGAGTATGTGGATCTCTTACTTAGACTCTGTTGAATAAGTTGAATTGCAATTGTTTGGTGACTAAGAATATAGGTTGTTGAGTTTCAAGAGAATTCATTGTTTGAACCTTAACATGTGAATTGGTTGCTACTTTAACATGAGAAGTTTTATGAGAATGAATTGCTGTTATGATGCTAGGAAAAATGATTGAAATTAACATTGATCAAACTTTTCCACTCTGCTAGCATTCACACTTCATAAATTATTTCTTTTATCATTTACCTACTCGAGGACGAGTAGGAATTAAGCTTGGGGATGCTGATACGTCTCCAATGTATCTATAATTTATGAAGTATTCATGCCATGTTTACAACAATTTTATATGGTTTTGGTATGATTTGGATGGAACTAACCCAGACTGGCGCTGTTTTCAGCAGAACTACCGCGGTGTTGTTTTTTGTGGAGAAATAAAAGTTCTCCAAATGCAATGAAACTTTTTGACGGTTTTTTTTTAACAAAAGAGGCACTAGAAGCTTCATGGGAGGGCCAGAAGACCCACGAGGTGGGCACAACCCACCAGGGTGCGCCAGAGGGGCCTGGCAAGCCCCGGTGAGTTATGCTCACCTCGAGGCCCATCTTCATGTGATTCCAACGCTGAAAAATCCTATAAATAGAGAAACCATCAGAAATAACCCTAGATCAGAAGTTCCACCGCCGCAAGCCTTTGTAGCCATGAAAAACAAATCTAGACCCCGTTCCGGCAGCCTGCCGGAGGGGGAAATCATCATCGGTGGCCATCTTCATCATCCCGGCGGCCACCATGATGAGGAGGGAGTAGTCCACCCTCGGGGCTGAGGGTTTGTACTAGTAGCTATGTGTTTAATCTCTCTCTCTCATGTTCTTGAGATGTCACGATCTTGATGTATCGCGGGCTTTGTTAATATAGTTGGATCATATGGTGTTTTCCCCTCTCTATCTTGTTATGATGATTTGAGTTTTCCCTTTCAGATTTCACTTTTATCGCATTGAACACTTTGTTGGATTTGAGAGCACTTGATCTATGTCTTGGCACTCAACTCGCGGATTCCCGAGGTGACATTGGGGTAATCTATGCATAGGGGTTGATGCATGTTCTCGTCTTTGTTTCTCCGGTAGAAATCTTGGGGCACTCTTTGAAGTTCTTTGTGTTGGATTGAGTATTATGAATCTGAAATTGTTTGATGCATATCGCATAATCAACTCATGGATACTCGCGGTGACATTGGAGTATCTAGGTGACATTAGAGTTGGTTGATGTGTATCATATGGTGTTATTTTAGTACGAACTCTTGGTTAGATCGATCGGAAAGAATAGCTTGGTGTTATTTTAGTACGAACTCTAGGATAGATTGATCGAAAAGAATAGCTTTGAGGTGGGTTCGTACCCTACAAACAATTTCTTCTTATGTTCTCCGCTAGATAAGAACTTTGGACTGATTCTTCATCACACGTTGAGGGATGGTTATATGACCCAATTATATTAGCATTGTTGACAGATTGCACTAGTGAAAGTACGGACCCTAGGCCTCATTTTCAAGCATTGCAATATGTTTGTGCTCCATTTTATCAATTGCTACCTTACTGTTTTTTATTGTTCCTATTACAAAAATCAATATCTACTATCATTACTATGCTTTTATTACCATCTCTTTGCCGAACTAGTGCACCTATACAAATTACCATTGTATTTGGTGTGTTGGGGACACAAGAGACTTTTTGTTATTTGGTTGCAGGGTTGTTTGAGATAGACCATCTTCATCCTAAGCCTCCCACAGATTGATAAACCTTAGGTCATCCACTTGAGGGAAAATTGCTACTGTCCTACAAAATTCTGCGCTTGGAGGCCCAACACGAGTCTACAAAACAAGTTGTGTAGTAGACATCGTATGCTGCAAAGGCTCACTGGGAAGCGAGCCCTTTGACTTCCATGGCCGCCCGCCTTGCTCGCATCCTCTCCATTAATGGCGCCCGAGCTGCTGTTTAATATGGGCGGCCTTACTTTTCGCCTCCCATTCCCCTTCCCGTAGACCTCCACCAACGCCGTGGCGTAGAAGGATCATCTGCCACTAGTCTTCCAGTTTGGTGAAGTCGACTCCGAGCCGGACAAGAAAGAAAATAAGGAGGAATGGCGCCTCATGGACATGGCCCTGAACGAGCTGGCCGCGGTGGTTGCTGCCCCCGTGCCTGTCCCAGCTCCCATCCCCGCACCCGCGCTAGCGACCATCCCCGTAGCATTGACGGGCTGGCCACCGAGCACTATCACAGAGCTGGAAGCCGCGAGCGTCAGCAAGGTCCCCGCGGACCCACGTGAGCTCGTGTACATGCCAGCGCCAGCGCCTGTGCCTGTGCGCGCCCCTGCACCCACTGCGGTGCCGGTCCCCATGCGTTTTCTTGCACCCGCCGCGCCCATGCTCGTCCACGCGCCCCCCTCAGTGTCATGGGATGCCACCGTCGACCGCTACCTCGCAGTGCCATGAGTTGTTGTCCTCCCGGGCCCCGCCCATCGATTGCGCGACGAGAGGATGTTTGATTTCCATGTGAAGAACATTCTGTGCTACCTTGAAGACTTCGACAACGGCGTCCCGGAGGACGACAACGACAACGCTGGCACGGCACGCCGCCTCCGCCGCCGCCAGAATTAGTTTTTTTGGTTTAATAATGTATCTCGATCGTATGAATATAAAGTTGCAGTGTGACTGAATGAAACATATGGTTTGAGCAAACTTGCGGTTTTCTCTCTGAATGTACAGACTTATCAAACGGTTTTTTTAAACGGCAATGGTTTTTAAATTTAACACACTCATCACAAACATTTTAGATAGAACACCCGTATGCAAACCGACAGCTTCCCCAGTAAGCCATGGGAAAATGTGCTGAGCAGGATTTGTGCAGCTCTTCATCGCAAACATTTTAGATAGAACACCTGTATGCAAAGCGAGAGCTATGGTCTTCCCCAGTAAGCCAAGGGAAAATTTGCCGCGCAGGATTTGTGCATCTCTTCATCGCAAACAGTTTAGATTGTAGATGGTGTGCAAAGCGAGAGCTATGGTTCCTTCGCCGCTAAGCCAAGAGAAAATCTAGCACGCAGGATTTGTACATCCCTTCAATGCAAATGATTTTCTCGGATGACCCATGTGCAACCACGTATAGACAAATTGGTAAGATTTGCATCTGTCATATTGGGTATATTGCCATTTGTCAAACTGGAAAGATTGACATTTGCTGATATAGGAACATTGCCCTTTGTCAACCTTGTAACAATGCCATTTGTCAAAAATTGCAGCTAAAAATCACTAGCACTATCTAATTTTTGCAACTAAAATTCAGTAAGCATAGATTTCATTCATAGATTAAGCAGTCGTTCTTTATACAAACAGTTCAACTCGACAGCTGAACCGACCAAACTTTTCCCCAATTGTTGCGAACCGCGTACTGAAATAGCTAGTTCAACTATATATACTAGCTAATTTTAAGTATGTTGTACAGTTCAACCACATCTATAGTCAGAAGAACTGAACAAAATAGCCCCTAAATCCTACTACTATGGAGGGGCTTTGTACTACTTCCAATAGCCTCTCCTCTGCCGAGCACACTCAGTAAGAGGCAGAGGAGGAGGAGCCTATCGATGAGCTGGACAACTACAATCAGGTGCCTGCCACTGCTGCACCTTTAGCGACGCTCACCTCGAACGCCCTCTGTCGCTCCAGACGACCCCTCTCGAAGCGGCGGGACTCCTCGTAGATCATCTCATTCCTTGCCTCTGCGGCAGCGGGTACTGCGGCCGCAGCGGCAGTAAGACTCTTTGCATGCTCGATGAGGCGCTCCTCCTTCTCCTGTAGGAACTCGATGTAACATGCAAGGTCGCTGACGAACGTGCGGGGCTCCATCTCCACCTCTCGCCTTTGGGCGGCGGTGGTGGAGCGGGTGATGACCACGGTGGTCGACGGTGGGCTGGCGGCCACGGTAGCCGATGGTGGGGTGGCGGCCACGACCGCCACCTCCTGCCTTCGGGCCGTGGTGGCAGAGTGGGTGATGGCCACGGTGGCCGACAGTGGGGTGGCGGCCACGAGGGCCACCTCCCGCCTTCGGACTGCGATGGCGGAGCGAGCGATGGCCCTGGCTTTCGACGATGGTGTGGCGACCACGGCGGTAGATGGTGGGGTGGCGGCAACGGCGGCTGGCAACAGCTGCCGATGGGCAGCGGCGGCAGAGCGTGTGGTGGGTGTTGCGCGCACACCCAACAGGGATGCCACGCGCACTACACTACGCCGGGGACTGCGCCGCCACCGTGGTGTAGGCTCCCAGCTGGAGCTATCCTCTGATGACAGTGGAGTGGCTGAGTGACGATGACGGACCGATGCCATTGGCAATTGTGGGAGAAGCAGACGAGATAAGCTACAGGGAGGGAGGGGAAAATGCGACGCAGGACTCGCCGGTCGTGAGGGTTTATATAGCAGGCCGGTAAGCATTGGGGTCTTGGGGGATTTCGCCGAGTCGGGCGGGAAGCTTGCGCGGCTATGCGTGGGAACCTTCGCGGTTGTGCGGGAACGGGCTCACCGATGATTCATTGGCGCCACTTCGAGGCCACCGTTTGGCCAAAAGAACGCCCCTGCACGCTGCTCAAGCTTGCGCTCGAAGCTGTCTATGCAGCGGGGTGACAAGACGTGCGAGAGTAGGACGAAACGACCCGTACACATATGATTAATAAAAAAATATTTGTGATTTAATTACCTACTACCCCCGTCCTCGTTTATAAGTTCTCGTTGTATTTTTGTGCCAAATTTTGACTAGAGATTTAACTAATAAAATACGAATGCATGTTGCCAAAGATTATATCGTTGGATTTGTATTTGAGCATAGTTTCCAATTATATAACTTTTATAACATGCATTAACATTTTGTTAGTTAAATTTAAGGTCAAAATGGGGCACAGAATATAAATGGGACAAATAGACCAAGACAGAGGTAGTAGCACATGGCCGCTTTCTACGCAGCGTCGCGAACGATTGTTCGACCACCATGTGATGTGGACCGCGACGTAGTTTCACATCAGGCCGCCGGCTCGCAACTGCCGGCCGACTTGTAGATGACCATTCCCTACGTGTTCTACTGCTCTATGAGTGTGGTTACTCGCGGTTGAGGCGGCCGTGGCGTGCTCTGCTCTCGCATCCCACCGCGCGCTCTGCCCGCGTCCCTCCATGCGCGCTGCCAGTGTTTGGGGCCGGTGCATGATCACGTACGTTCATGCTGCCATTATGCATGTGGTTGCGCCAGGCACGGTGCCATGATCCAGTTACCCACTGCAAAAACTGCCATGCGGACATGCCGAGAATCTAGGCCGCCTGGCCCCCATTTATTCCCACGGCCATTTACCTTCATCTCTCGCGCCACACGACACAATAAGCACACCCAAGACGACACATGCAGAGAGGACATCCGGCGGTTCCAATGGCGCTCCCCGTGGCTCCAATGGCGCTCGCAGCGGCCGACGATGACAACGGGGGGCAGTTCACCACGCATCACGTAGTGGACACCCACGTGAGGGGGAAGGACCTCTCGATTGTGTACCCGAACGAGCCGATCTCGGTGGAGAGCTCCATCCAAACTATGGAGCAGTTGCTTGTGGAGGACAAGTACCAAATGGTCGGCTCTGACCTCGAGTTCACCAGCGGTCGTGCCAGGCAAGATTAGAAGGTTGTCGTCGCCCAGTTGTGTGTGCGACATGACGTCCTCGTCTACCACTACCACCTGGCCACAAGGCCTTGCGAGCGTTTCGCCAGGTTTATCAACAGCCCCGACTATAGTTTCGCTACGGTGGACACCACCAATGATCTAAAAGCGCTCGATGTTTCGGGCTTGACCTGCCAGAATCTTGTCAACATCTGTGACCACTACAAGGTGTGGGGCAGCACCAAGAACAAACAGAACTCCCTGGTTGACCTTGCCTCGGCCATCATGGACCCCTACTACATGAAGATGAAGGATGAGAGCAAGAAGGACAAGAACGCCTGGCACAGTGCCTGGGATCAGAGACTGGATGAAGAACACGTCAAGTACGCGGTCAAGGACGCATACACAAGCTACAAGATGTACAGGCGGATTGTTGACATGAGGAAGTGTCTTCATCCTACCCCAGACGAGGGATCCAGCCATAGAGCAGTGGCGGGAGCATCACAAGAAGTAGATGACTAGATGATCGTTTCTCCTAGTTTAGAATGCATGCAATTGTTTATTGAGGTGTGTGTGAATGATTTGTATAGTCACTTATGTAATTGGATGTTTATTTTAGTTATATATATGTTGTTCTTCTGTAGACAGAGCAAATCACACGGCTTATTAGCAGCAATCATCTGTGTTGTAATCAGTCTTCACACACATTTCTGATTACGGACCTGTTTGCCGTGTATCACACACATCTTGTTTTTTTTTGAAATGTTTCTGTTGTCTCGACTCATTGCAAACCGTTCATCCAAGTGAATTGTATGCCCTTCATCGCACACACCTTGATATGGCTGACCATTTCTGTTGTGTTGCCTAATCACAGACAGTTCACCCGAGTGAACTGTATGTCGTATATCGCACAAACCCTCATCAGGCTGACCGTTTCTGTTGTTCTGGATCATCGTAAACTGTTCGTATGGATTAACCGTATGCCACACATCGCACATGCAGCTCTGATCTGAATCGTGTTTGATGTCTGCGCCATCGCAAACAGTTCGTCCTGTTTTGACGGTTTTCTTACACCACTATTTGCGATTAATGCATCGCACACAGTTTCGTTGAAGGGTCTCTGATTGGACTGTCGCGTTTGGACCATCCTACAGTAGTGCTTGTTTGCTAGGATTTGCTCTCTTCACACACTCTCTCTCTCCACTATATATATTACACGCTGGAGCCTCAACGCTTGTAGTTGCTCGCTTCACACACTCTCACCCTCTCCAGATCTAAACAAGACTGTGTTGGCCTCCCTCTCTCTCTCCCCTCACTATTGGTCAAAGAGCCGGCAGGATCCCGTCCACCGGGGAAGGGGAGGAGGCGCAGCGTTTACGTTGTCGCCGTCGGCGAGGGAGGGAATCCACTGTCAGTGGCGCTGTTCTCTTTCACCTAGCGCCGGCGCGGGAGGGCCTCTGACCACTTCTTCCTTGCTGCCATACATAGTGTGGGCAGATCCGGCCTACCGCCGCCCACTGAGCTACACCCCGACAACCCTAAGGTATAACTTACTTTGAAACAGGCATTGCTCTAGCTGCATGTGGATTTTTTTCGCTTCTGTACTCGAATCTAGGTGTTGGATCAAACAGGAAAGAAGGGGGGAGTTGTATAGCATGAATCTAGGACGTGGTTCAAAGAGGAAAGGAAGGGGGAAAGTAGTACAGACTGGCTATCCAACAGCTCTGTTGGTCGAAAAGGAAAAACAATGACAAACACAGTACACACATTTGTAAGGAATTGATCTTTCTTTAGGTGGGGGTCAAGGTTGTAGAGTTTGAGCATGACTAGATTTGCTGCCCACACATAGGGAAAGGTGTCTCAAGAGAAAAAAAAGGGACCAACACAGATATGCTCCTTGGTTGTTTGTTGCAACAGATTGTGCATCACCCCTTAATACATCGGTGATGCACATGGTGTTGGTGCATCCATTGTCCCATATAACAGTTTAGTTGTTTTTAATCTAATAATGCCGCTGGAAAGTTGAAGTAATGCCAGAGTTAAAACCAAATTACATGTTTAATGAATGTCATTGTTAATATAATCTATCTGTTAATATGAATCAATGCCACTATTTGAGAAATGTTATTGTCTTGCTTTCTTTCCCATTTAGATAAGTTAGATGCTTCTTTTTGTGGGCTTCTGTGTCATCCACCATTATTGCCCAGCAATTGTTTCCTTTGCACCTCTATGCATGCAGGGATATCTACTTCACCTTGTTGCTATTGCGATCTTTTGGTGCACTCAACAAAACAATTTTGTTTTAAGAGTGTTTTGTGCAGTTCAACTAAAATGTCACACCGACAACGTTGCTTGATTGCTTGATTTTAGTGAAACTGCACAAGAGGAGATCGGACTTCCAATTCGTTTTGGCAAATTTGTTTCAGATCCTCTTCGTGTGAGTTGTTTGAATTCTGCGTCATGAGAGGTCAGTACTGGCCTTCTTCCAAATGATTGTGCAGTGTGCTTTCACATGGTGGGCTAATTATACGATAATGTTGCTTGATTTTAGTGAATTGCACAAAAGGAGATCAGACTTCCAATCTGTACGTGCACCGTAATATCCCATTGAGGTAAGATAATGATATTTCACAACTATTTGCCTCTATTTTGCTACTGTCATCAGAAATTAATGTTGTTGTTTACTATTATACTTGTGCTCCCTAAATGACATGTCAAATCTTACATTGAAGGCGAAGCTTGCCTGTTATTGAACCAAGTGATGAAGGGGAAGAAAGCGGAAGAAGAACCAAAATCAAATCCTGGTGCTGTAATGAAGCACTAGAACTGTGATGACACAAGTCATGATATTGTTTTGCATCTTAATTTATTGTTACGTCTGGAATGAGCCATTGCTTTGCCACTGTGATTTGATGCCACTCTTAATGTAATATGCAATTACCTCTACTTCTGGAAACAGGGATCTTGTTTGAAGATAACATATATTTTAGTGGAACTGCATAAGAAGATGCTGTAAACATTAAACTAATCCAGGAGTAAACAGTAAGCATGGCAACTACAGTAGATAATAACTGATGGCTCCCGAGAAGTGCTTCATCTATATGCTGTATCCAATAAGCCCCCTGACAAAGGTTGGTACCGACCCACGGCTTTCATCCATATGATTGAGCTTTGTCATCTCTATTGGTGTTGTGCTACTGTTTAGCTACTGTCATGAGAAAGTGGTATTGTTTTGCATGTTAATCTAAGGCTACTAATAAATTGAGGCACCGCTTTGCCACCGTTGTAGCCACTTATAAAATGAAGTAATAATATAGTTCAAGTTGAGTTGCTATCTTTAGTATCATATCATTTCCTATGAGGATAATGAGGATGCATCTCTTTGTGACTATACATTTCATCAGTTAGTCCCATTGTTAATGTAATGGCATGTTTTAAATATTTCTTTTTCTTTTTTTCAAGCAAACAGGGATGCTAGCATTTAGTTATTCTCTTGTCTTTGCACAGCAGGATCCTCCTCTAAAGAAGAAGAATATGGAGTACATGAAGTGCCTAGCTCCGATTATGCCAGGAAGAAGTAGGCATGTCTATCTTCTTATCAGAAAGAGCAGTTGAAGGATGGTTACATTACTGCCCATAAGACCAAACTAACTTAAGCTCAGAAGGAGTCACAGATGTCCATCTTTGTTGCTGTGATGGGCAAGTGCAATGCTGTTGTAGAATTCTTTCTGGTGAGTTCCATTTCTTAAATGTGTGTTCCGCATGGATCATGTAGGTGCCTGTTTAAACTATAAATTCATAACCAGTCATCTCTGAATTTAAATACAGTTTGCTTCATACTAATCACTTTTTTGTATTTATGCAAACAGGGATGCTCAGTTTGATTTCAGTGGGAACTGCACAAAATGTTCTGATGGTTCGTGCCCTCCATAATACTTCATCATGCACAATACATCGAATGTTCTCAAATCATTCAATGCCACCTTCAGCCACAAAATTAGCTACAAGAAAGGAGGTGTTGATGTGTTCAAGGCGTTGCAACATATAAAGGTGAAATCCTACAAGCTACACGTGAAGTTGGTTGATTTTAGTGGAACTACACAAAAAGAACAACTGTTTTATTTAGCACGAGGTGACATGTCAATGTGCAAACTGATGGCAAACCCCGCCCATTTCACAATCATAGGCATTTGATATTTTGGAATGGGAAAACCTTCTCAAAGTTTGCTCATTGATGTTCGCAAGAAGACATGCATTTGATATTTTGGAATGGGAGAACCTTGTCAAATTTTGCTCATTGATGTTAGCAAGAAGACGTGCATTTGATATTTTGGAAAGGGACGCCCTTTGCCATCAGCATCATTGATCAATTTTTCTTTATTTGTGTCTTTAGTTGTGAAGTAAATATTGGCTCTGACGTGTGAATCATTGAGATGCATAATCATCGATTGATTGTTGTGAATGTTGTCTATGAATTGCCAGGCCTGTGAGTTTGATTGCAATGTATAGCCACGCTAAAAAGCTGCTCAAACTTTTTGTACGTGTGAAACTGCGGCAAACAGGTGATCACCTAATGCTAGTACGTATTGTTTTGCATGTTCATCTAATGCCACTGATACAAGAACTTGAACTAACCGAACTAAATTCGTTCAAACGCGACCGGATTTCATATAAACATGCCGGATTTCATTACATTTCAGACATTCTTCAACTAAAAAGCAGTGCACGTCCAGCTCTGGAGGTATAATTAGTTACCTAATCTATGATCTCTGACGCCCATTCCCCGTGTCCGGCTGAGCCCCAAGAACTGAAGCTTCTTCTCCAGCTCCACCTCGCCGCTCTCCAGCTCCGCCTCTGGAGTGACAGGAAATGAAGCTGTCCGACTCCATGTCATCGCCAAGCAGCTAATCGGCCATCGATGTTCAACCTGCCAAGCTTGGCTTCAACCGGAGGGTAGGAGTGGTGGTCTTACTTGGACCCGAGCTGCGGCGACCTACCGTCTTCTACACTTCCTTGTTTTCTGTGTGGTGCATGGCCTCATTGCCGACGGGGCGGGGCCTTGATAGAGCCGACGATGTCCTCTACCTCATTGTCGACGGGGCGGCGCCTCGGCGGAGCTGGCAAAGTCCTCCGCCTTGTTGTTGGCGGGGCGAGGCCTTGGCGGACTCGGCATTGTCCTCCGCCTCATCGTCAGTCTTGCCAAACAGCGCCTCGCCCACTTCATCGCCCTCCTTGTAAGTGGCCACAACCTCCGCCACCCGCATGCGGTACCACCAGCGCGCGAGGCGGCTCTCGGGCCAGAGCGGTATGACTCGAGCAGCGCCTCCTGCTCCGCCCGCTCTGCGGCGATCTGTTCCTCCGCCTGCAGGTGCTCCTAGAGGACATGGTGGTTATAGGCGGCGGCGACCAGCGTCTCCCGGAACTGCTCCTCACGCTGCTACCTCACCATGCCCATGTATTGGGCACAGTCCTCGCCGATGGTCATGTTGCAATGCACCGGCAAGGATAGCACGGAGGAGGAGGTTGGCGCTGGCTCATCGATGACCATGTTCTCCATTGGGATGTCATCGTCCTCCGGCTACCTGTCGGCCAGCCAGTCGGTAGCAATGGCTGCCATCTCCTTCTTCTGGTCCATCGTACGCCCATCTCGGAGAGCGATGGAGCACGAGGAAACCATGGTGGGAGTGGTGTGGAGAGGAGAAAAGGAACGGAGGCGGATGACTGCGGCTATGGACGACGCAGCAGTTTATATAGCAATGGTTGGAGACAGAGGGACGAATGGGTGGCGCCAGAGTAGCCGCCTTGGCAACCGCGTATCATTAATGTGTGCGGCAGACTGACGGACGGACGGACGGCAGTTGTGTCATTTGAACATGGAGCAGTCGCCTGCACCGGGAAGCGGTGCCGGCAGCGCTGACCGTTTCGGGCGGGAAGCACGCGTGGGCGAGGGAGGGATTTGGGTGGGCCAGGGCGGTCAGACTCGTGCTTGGCAGCAGTTCGGTCTAGCAGCTGGACATGCTGGCTCGCCAGCGAGCTCGCCGAGCTCAGCAATGATAACAAGACGATGGACGAGGCTTCCGACTAGGAGACGGCGCCACCGCCCAAGCCGGTTCAGGCCATGGTCACCATAGAGTAGGTGCGGCCGCACTTCGATGCCCTAATGGTGGAAGAGCTACCAGAATCAGCATTCCTGCAAGCACAGGAGGACCAGTGCTACAACCATCATCTCCTCAACAAGACTAGCTCGCGGAGGGGTGAATCGTCGGCGAACAAGCGAACGATAATGCCGTCGCGGACATGTGGCCCGATGATCCTGGCTTCCTAAATGAGTAGCAGGCGCTGTATCAGACCATCCGTAGGGCCCGCGAGGCCCTCTCCATCATCCTTCGTATTGTTGCGCTCGTCGTGGCACTACCGTCTCGCATTGTCAACATGGTCAACGAATGAGAGGAATCAGGAGATGACTTTACATGGAGAGGATGACAGTAGGGACCCACCAGGGCCATAGACGTACGTAGGCAAGTGCCTCCTTATTACAACTATAAAGAAAAATTGCTTCCTCCTGGTTTCTTGACATCAGGGTCCCACACCATTATCAACATATAGTCAATAAACGAGAGAAATGCACAAGGAGCGGCCGACAGCTGGGACCCAACAGCTCGAGCAGTATTTGTTTTTTGAGGGGTGAGCAGAATTTTTTTAGCGATGTTTTTGCTGTTGTTCAGAGGAGCAGGGTATCAACTGGGCGGGCTGTGGCCCGTCTAGCCCAGGCTATTATTTTATGTTGACCAAATATCCAGCCCAGATATTGATTTTTCTTAGTGAAAATGGCTAGCCCAGCTTTACTTTTTTTCAGGAATACCCAACCTAGGCCAACTTGTTATTCTCCTCCCTGCTGGGCTGCAAATCTTTCCTAGGAGGGATGCATTAGGCTTCCCAAGAAAATGGGCTTTAAGAAATAAAAATGGGCTGCAAATATAAAAAATGGGTTGTAAATATATAAAACGCATCGAACCGGTAATTAGTTTCAAAACTAGTTTTTTTTGGATTTTTTTTATTTCATTACTTGTTGCGCACACAAAGTTTCATTGGATTTTGACCTAACATAAATTTATTTTGAAATTAGATTGAATTGACTCAAAATTTCAGGATAAAAAATAGTTCGGATCCCATCAAAATGTGGGAAATTTGGTTGAAATTATTAACCGTTGTCCTGGCTAGAAAATGGGTTGTAATGTTAATAAATAGTAAATGGGCTGCAGTAAATTCCATTAGAATTAAAAAATAGGCTGTAAATTATTAAAACTGGAAAATGGGCTATATACTCTCTCCCACAGATGTGATGCTCACTTGTGGGCCTACTAAGTTGACGCGTACACAAGGCTTTGTCAACTTATAGTCAACGCATGATTCTAGCAGCAGTGTCCGTTGGATGTCCATCCAATGGCTGTCGTGCTTCTTCAATCTCAGATATTCTTGCTTCAGTTGCCCAAACCACCGCCGGTGGTACCGCCTGCTCCCGCCTCCCGCAGCCAGCTATGCTACTGCGCAGGCCTCATCGGCCCATCCTACTTCCATCGTTGTCCAGGCCATTCCTCTATTCACCAACACCTCCTGTTATTCTCCGGTGACGGCAGCCTCACACCGCAGCCAAACTAGTGAACCCTTGTACTCCCCTTCGTGTGAGCATCCACTGATGTGTCTTCATCGGATTCGGGTCGTTCCCTTCCTAGGCCTCGCCATCGTCCACCGCGTTGGTTCTCTCGGCATGGCGTGGTCAACTTTGTCAACAAACGACAGCCATAGGAAGAGGGATGTACGTGGAGTGGCTGACAATAGGGACCCACATGGTCCATTGCCACACGTAAGCAAGTGCCTCCTTATTATGTGAAAATAAATGATTTCTTCCCTGCCAGGTTTGACACACCAGCTACATCTTCGCACGCAAGGAAGAGCCTCCTTATTACGCGGAAAAAAGTTTCCTCTCCCTGACAGTTGGGACCCACCAACTACAGCTTTGCACGCAAGGAAGTGCCTCCTTATTACGCGCAAAAAAGATGATTCCTCCCCCTGCTAGCTGGGACCCACCAGATTTGGAGGCTGACTTGTGGGCCTACTAAGTTGACGCGTACGTAGGGCTTTGTCAACTTAGTCAATAAACAATTCTAGCTGCAATGACCATTGGATGTTAATCCAACGGCCGTGCTGCTTCTTCAAGTTTTTGGTCTTCTTGCTCCAGCCGCCCAAACCAGCGCCCGCCGTACCGCCTACTCCTGCCTCCCATGGCCAGCTGTGCTGCCGCACAGGCCTCACCACCCGACCTTACTCCCACCGCTGGCCAGGCCTTCCCTCTACTCACCCACACCGCTTGTTATACTCCGGCAATGGCAGCCTCACACCGTAGTCGAACCAGTGAACCCTCGTACTCCCCTCCGCGTGGGCATCCACCTACCTCGTATTCCCTGGCTCTGTGTTGTTCCCTTCCTATGCCTCACCGTCATCCACAGTCTTGTTGCTCTCGGTGCGGCGTGGTCAACAAGGTCAATGAACGGCAGCCATCGGAAGAGGACTTTAGGCGGTGAGGCTGACAGCTGGACCCACCAGCTACACCTTTGCACGCAAGGAAATGCCTCCTTATTAATCGCAAAAAAATGATTCCTCTCCCTGACAGCTGGGACTCAGCAGTTATATCTTCGCACACAAGGAAGTGCGTCCTTATCCTCCCTCACAGCTGGGACCCACCCGATCGAAGCGTATGTAGTGTTGTATGTCTGGTCGCGAACGTGTACGTACATACTGGTCGATCGGTCTCTCTGCAAGGATGAACCATCGTTGAGTAAGTAGTGGCACATGTCATAGTAGTGCCCCCGACGTAGCAGTTCAGGCAGTCCCATCTAAATCGTGTACACGTACGTACAACCACAGGGCAAAAATACGGCCACGTACGTACATACGGGCGGGGTCTCGAACGCGTACTCACGCATACGTATGGCCAGGGCTCATGTACATGGAGAGGCAACGCACGGCAACAATGGCCTCTTGTACATCGGCAGCCAACCAGCTGGGTCAGAGCGGAGAAACAACGTCGTGTTCATCGGGAGGCAACAGAATGCATCCTGTTCATCGGGAGCCAACCGGCTTGGATGAAACAGCCGAAACGGGGTCCGGCATACCACAAAACGGAGGAAACGACCTTCTGTTCGACTGCATACAGTCGAAATGGGGTCATGTTCATCGGGAGGGGTCTGGCGTACCGCAAAACAGAGGAAACAGACTTCTGTTCGAGCACCTACGGTCGAAACGGGGTCCTGTTGATCGGGAGGGGTCTGGCGTACGCAAAATGGAGGAAACAGACTTCTGTTCGAGTGCCTACGGTCGAAACGGGGTCCTATTCATCGGGAGGGGTGTGGCATACCACAAAATGGGCCTCCATGGGCTACTGTTCATCCACCGTCTGCTGCCTCATTCCATCCTCCACGTGCTACTATTCATCCACCGTCGACTTCCTCCAGCCTTCACCTGCTACTGTTCATCCAGCCTCCACGGGGTCCTATTCATCCCCCCCAACCGGCTGGGGTGTGGTGGCCTCCTCGGGGTACTGTTCATCCAGTGGCAACCGCCTACTGCCACGAGGTCATGTTCATCCAACCACTACCAGCTAGGGTGCAGGGCATACGTATGAGCGGGCGGCAGCAACAACGGGAACTGTTTATCCATAGCCAACCAACTGGCCGCCAGGTCAACTCACCATGTCTCGACTCGTTCTACGTATCGCGCGTGCGACAGCAATGGTCACTGTTCATTGAGAGGCAACCCAACACCGGCTGGCTACATCTCGCACGGGGGCTCGATCGGCTTCAGTAAGCAGCAGCAGCAGCGATCGATCGCTCAGGTTCAATTAGCAGCGAAGGAATCGATCGGGTTTAGTTAGCAGCGAAGGGTTCGACCGATCGGCTTCAGTACATAGCAGTGCGATCACTCGGGTTCAATAAGCGAACGCCTCACTCGGGTTCAGGTAGTGAGCGCCTTGCACACGCGCGTACGAGAGAAATGTGCAAACCACACTGCATCGCTCAGCCCCGACCACCCACCGTAACCAGGAACTCCGCGAAAATTTCCTCGCCCTCACTTATACCATGACTTTTTATGTCATGGATGGCCCAAAGAATGTCATGCAGGTGTGTCTCCAGCCCGCCCAGGATGAAAAGCCAGTTTTATGTCATGATTTTTTGTCATGGAAGTAGGAGCCCTCCACATCTATGATGATACATGTTTTTGTCACAATTATCATCATAGAAGTGTCATAACCATGACAGAAAAAGTTTTCGTTCAGGCCATAATGTCACGGATGTGTCTTTTTTTGTAGTGAATCGATCATGGAGGGCTTCTACATCTCCTTGCTGCCTTCCGATGATGCGTGAGTAGTTTACCACAGACCTGTGGGTCCATATCTAGTAGCTAGATGGCTTCTTCTCTCTTTGATCTTCAATATCATGTTCTCTTCGATCTTCTTGGAGTTCTATCTGATGTAATCTTCTTTTGCGGTGTGTTTGTTGGGATCCAATAAATTGTGGGTTTATGATCGGATTATTCATTGAAAGTAATTGAGTCTTTTTTGAACTTTATTATGCATGATTATGATAGCTTCGTATTTCTCTCCGATCTATCCGTTTGGTCTGGCCAACTAGATTGATTTATCTTTAGTGGGAGAGGTGCTTTGTAGTGGGTTCAATCTTGCGGTGTTCTCACCCAATGACAGAATGGGTAGCGAGGCACGTATTTTACTGTTGCTACTAAGGATAAAACGACAGGGTTTATTCATGGGGCACCGCTAGGCATCAGACTACTGATGATTTGCATATATCAGACCAGTCACAGGCCGTTGGATTGGAAGCATGGCATACGTCCGATTTGGTAACTAGGCCACGCATACATTAGGTGGGCATCATCCCTGATCTATTGCTACTTCATAACTGCTTCCACAATGCACGCTCCTTATTTTCTCTCTCGAGCGGTTTCATCCTCCGTAAACATTGCTTCCTTGCATGGCTCTCCCCAGATCAAGGGGAAAATGGCATTTTTTTAGACAAAAATGGAAAATGGCATTTGATAGAGTCTCTGTTCTTAGTTTTCATATCAGGTTGTTAGCTTCCTTAGGAAGCAACCTTGATTCCATTATTATTTAATTTTGCTTCCATGATTGTTGTGTGACATTGCTTCGACATCAAAGATATTTTTTCAATGTAATGTGGAATTAAACCTGCTTCCACTTATCAACGAATTTGCTTCCATGGTGAATTAATCTTGCTACGGTTAATATATATTTATTTTCTATCTAATGGAAAAAAATCGATCGACTAGAGGATTGCCCTAACCAAATAAGACCTTCTTTCCATACAACATAACCATCATCATGACTACACATAGCACATGCCTCAAGCATGTTAGGGATGTGATTCCAAGAAATACAAGTACAAAATGGAATTTTTGCTACATAAACATAAACATTTTGTTTCCATCTGTTAGAGAATACCGTCTGACCAAATAAGACCATGTGTCCATAAAAAAGAATCATGATTATACATAACACATGCTTCAACCATAGAAGACGTCATTCCAAAAAATACAAATGTGCCGAGTTTGCTTACATCATGTGAAAAAAATCATGCTTCCAATAGAACAAACTATGCTTCATAATATGATTTTTCTCCAAGCAACCGAGCACACGTCTTGCTAGTTTGCTTCCAATCCAATGACCATAACACTCAGCACTGATATGCTCAATCACACGTTGCACGCCATGCCCACCGTCGACCACCACAAGATGCCCGCCGTCAGCAAAGCGTGTTTTTCGACTCCCGTGAACCCTGCAGAAATTTGGAAGTATGAGATGTTTGCTTTGGATACAAACATGATGCTTACGATACATACAAAACATGGAAATGAAGAAAACTGAACAAAATGTACAAGCTAAAGTGTGAAAGATATGAAGCTATACACGGCGAACAAGCATAACTATGTTGTGTATGTAGCAAATTTGTGATGGAAATATGCCCTAGAGGCAATAATAAAGTTGTTATTATTATATTTCCTTATTCATGATAAAGGTTTATTATTCATGCTAGAATTGTATTGACCGGAAACTTAAATACATGTGTGGATACATAAACAAATACCATGTCCCTAGTGAGCCTCTTCTAGACTAGCTCGTTGACCAAAGATGGTTAAGGTTTCCTAACCATGGACATGAGTTGTCACTTGATAACGGGATCACATCATTAGGAGAATGATGTGCTGGACAAGAACCATCCATTAGCTTAGCATATGATCGTTCAGTTTATTGCTACTACTTTCTTAATGTCAAATACATATTCCTTCGACCATGAGATCATGCAACTCCCGGATACCAGAGGAATACCTTGTGTGCTATCAAACATCACAATGTAAGTAGGTGATCATAAAGATGCTCTATTGGTATCTCTGAAGGTGTCTGTTGAGTTGGCGTGAATCGAGATTGGGATTTGTCACTCCGTATGTCGGAGAGGTATCTCTGGGCCCTCTCGGTAATACACATCACAAGAAGCTTGCAAGCAAAGTGACTAAGGAGTTAGTTGCAAGATGATGTATTACAGAATGAGTAAAGAGACTTGCCGGTAACGAGATTGAACTAGGTATGGAGATACCGACGATCGAATCTCGGGTAAGTAACATACCGACAGACAAAGGGAATTACGTATGTTGTCATAAAGGTTCGACCAATAAAGATCTTCATAGAATATGTAGGAACCAATATGGGCATCCATGTCCCGCTATTGGTTATTGACCAGAGAGGCATCTCGATCATGTTGACATCATTCTCGAACCCGTAGGGTCCGCACGCTTAATGTTCATTGACGATATAGTATTATATGAGTTATGTGAGTTGGTGAACGAATGTTGTTCGGAGTCCCGGATGAGATCATGGACATGACAAGGAGCTCCGGAATGGTCTGGAGGTAAAGATTGATATATAGAACGATGCTATTTGGTCTCTGGAAAGGTTTCGAAATGTACCAGGTATTCATCGGGTTACCAAAAGGGGTTCCGGAGACCTACGGGGAGTATATGGCCTAATGGGCCAAGGGGAGGAACACACCAGCCCACAAGGGGCTGGTGCACCCTCTCCCTGGCCGCCGGCCCTATAGGGAAGGAAAGGGGGCGCCTAAGGCAAGGGAGCCGCCGGCCCCCCTCCTGCCTTCTCCTCCACCCCCCTGTAGGAACGAAGTATGTCTACCAGAGGGGGGTGAATGGGAGTTTTAAATTTTCTTCGAAAAACTTAAATCTCTCAGAACCCAGCAGCGGAATGAATGAAAAACAAACTATAGTGAACTAGAACAGAGTATCGAAGGAGAACTAAGACATGCATCGATGTAAATCATACGAATGAAAATGCATCGAAGGTAAACATGATTGACAGAGATAACCGATGATGCTCGATGGCGACAAGGTATTTGTTCGATCAGTTCGTCCTTCTGCATAAGGACTATGTCTGGTTGGAGGGGTTGTGACTTAACACGGAAGATAAACTCTCTTCACCCTATTCTCCTCGACAATCAATTCGTCAACCGATGCCGATTACTCGTGGTAGATACTTGAAGGCGATCTCCGAACCTTTACAGACTTCTTCTTCGAGAACCACAATCACTCTTGGTCTCTGAAGAAATTGACACCTAACCGTCTAGAGAGTCTGCAGCTCTCAAGAGTAATAGACAGAGCGTACTAAACTTAGATTCCAGTGATGCTGAACCACTATCTAATTCTTTGGCTCTAGGGTTTTTTCTCTCGGTGGATTTTAAACTCAAATCGCTCAGAGAGTGGGTTGCTCAACAATCTTCTCAGAATCAAATGGAGCAGCCACCAGACAAAGCCGGTGCGGGGTAGCTATTTATAGCCGCAACCTTCCCAGATGGGAAATGACCATTTTGGACACAAGGTCCAGCCAATGGCCAACCGACACGGTCACAACGGTCGGATTTTGGAGCAACGGTAACATTACTTGAGGAACAAGTAATGCTAACTCCTCGGTCCGAGTAAAATCTCTCCCAGCGAAGAAGATCACAATCTCTTGCTGGCAAGTATTTTCTCGGAGCACAAAGAGATTTCTCTCACAGCTTTCATAGGTTTTGGGTTTAGCATCAGAGAATCAAAGCTTTGAACGCTACACCCCTCTTAATAGTACGGTGGTCCTATGACTCAATGAAAGAAGAAGAACAACGAAACAAATGCTATGTCTTCATCTTGTCTTCATTCTTCCTCGAGCGCAGTCATTTTATTCGAACATACACCGAACCTATTGCTTGAACTTCAGCAATTTTTAGGGGTCGCTCTTGTTAGCTTCATCTTCGGTAATAATCTTCGTTGCTACGCAGGGAGATTATCTTCGTCGTTTGCGTTAAACTCCTCGATACTTCAGGGACCTGTTACTCTGTGTGCACTAGCAAACACATAATTCCCATACTATTTATGTCAACAAACTCCAAAACATAAGGGGACTATCATTGCACCAACAATCTCCCCCTTTTCGGACGGTTGTTGACAAAACTTATAATCATCGAGGTGAAGATAGATTAGTGAAATGTAAATCGAACAAGAGTGAACTTGTGTTACTTGTCTCGATGATGAAACATGCTCCCCCTAGATGTATGCAGGGTTAATGATATTAGATAAGATTCACTGCAATTCATTAACTTGTTAGGAGGATTTTTCAATCATTCGAGGTAACACTACTGCAGGATGCTGCTAACGCGACACTACGATCAGAGACCCTTCGAGGAAACTGTGTGCAATGCATTAATCGCAAACGGTGATGTAAAAAACCATCAAGAAAGATGCAAAACGTTTGCAATGGCGGATACATCAAACACGGTTCAGAACTTAGTTGCGTGTGCGATGCGGGGCATACGGTTCAAGTCAGTGAACTGTTTGCGATGAGGCAGAAGAACAGAAACGGGCAGCCAGATGAAGGTGTGTGCGATATACGGCATACGGTTCACTCGGATGAACTGTTTGTGATTAGGCGGAACAAAAGAAATGGTCAGTCAGATCGAGGTGTGTGCGATAAAGGGCAAACAGTTCACTCGGATGAACTGCTTGCGTTGAGCCAAGATAACAGAAATGGTTCAATTTAACAAGATGTGTGTGATACGCAGCAAACAGGTCTATAATCAGAAATGTGTGCGAAGATCGATAATAACACAGACGATTGCTGCTAATAAGACATGTGTGTTGTGCATTGGGATTGCATATAGAAGAACAACATATATATATATATACACACTTATAAGGACATGGTTGCATAACCAAATTAAACATCAAATTACATAGGTGGCTACTACACACATGCAATTTGCACACACCAAAGTAAACTATTACATGCATAATTATCTAGGTGGCTACTACACACATGACATTTCCACACACCAAAGTCAACTATATATTAGATGCATAATTAACTAGGATAAACGATCATCTGATCATCATCTACTTCTTGTGATGCTTGCCGCTACTGCTCGGCTTGTGGCTCGATCCGGCCTCGTCGATTTCGGTACGAGGCACTTCCTCATGTCAACGATCCGCTTGTGCATCTCGTAGCATGTGTACATGCTCTTGGCCGCGAACCTGAGGTGAGGTTCATCTAGTTGCAGCATCCAGGCCCCGTGCCAGGATACGGGACGTGTTCTGTTGGCATCCTGCTTCATCTTTTCATAGTATGGGTCGATGATGGCCGAGGCGAGTTCAACCAGGGAGTCCTTCTTCGTGCTGCCCCAAACCCTATAGTGCTCACGGATTTCGACAAGGTTCTTGCAGGCCAAGCCCGTAACCCTGAGCGCTTTTACATCGTCGGTGGTTTCCAACGTAGTGAACTTGTAGTCGGTGCTGTTGACAAACCTGGCGAAATGGTCGCAAGGCTTTGTGGCCATGCAATAGTGGTAGATGAGGACATGATGGCGCACGCACAACTGGGCGACGGCAACCTTCTGATCTTTGCCGGGATGACCAGCGGTGTACTGGAGGTCGATGCCGACCACCTTGTACTTGTCTCTGTTGGTGTCAAAATCGGCAGACCTCGGGGTAGGGGGTCCCGAGCTATGGATTCTTGGATCAATGGTAACAGGAACGAGGGACACGATGTTTTACCCAGGTTCGAGCCCTCTTGATGGAGGTAAAACCCTACGTCCTGCTCTTGTTTATATTGATGAAGTATCAAGGTACAGAGTTAATCTACCTCGAGATCATATATTGTGGTCTAAACCCTAGGGGTATGATGAGTAATGTCATAATCTATCAACGAGCCTGGCCTCGGCTTATATAATGTACCGAAGGCCTAGGATAACAAGAGTCCTAGTCGGCTACGTCGGTGGAGAGGAGTCCTTGTCTTGATCACCAAGTCTTGTGGAATCTTCCTCGTATATGTCATCGGCTGTCCGAATTGGCCCATTAGTGAACCGCCATGGGGGTCCTCGGCCCGACCCACTGGTCGGGAGATGACGTGGTGAGTACCCCCTAGTCCAGGACACCGTCAATAGCCCCCTGAACCGGTCTTCAAGTTGGGGACGCTTCTCGGTTCCTCCAAACTTTCTTCATCTTCGGTCATCGGTCTTGAAAACTGCTTCAACAAATCTTCCCATCTTCGATCTTGAGGATTGCCGAGCTAAATCCGAAGAGTTTACACGTTGGGCATCCGAGGAGCCCTTTAAGTCTTCGGCCTTTATCAATGCCTTGTTATTTTTACGCCACACCTCGGGTTTTAAGTGTTTCCCATGCGGTGGTGTCCTCTTGCGTCCGAGCTCCAATGCCGGACTGCATTCGAGGTGTCTTTTTGCAGCCGAGCACCAACGCCGGACTGCTTCCAAGCTCCAACGCCGGACTGTATCCGAGCTCCAACGCCGGACTGTATCCGAGCTCCAACGCTGGACTGTATCCGAGGTGTCATAGATCACCTTGGTCCAAAAAAGTTGAAGGAGTTCAGCCGAGCTTAATGCAAGAAATGCCCTCTATGGAGCCAGCCACTTGTATCTCAGCTTTATGCCGGACTGCTTGCATCCGAGCTTTATGTCGGACTACTTGCATCCGAGCTTTATTGCCGGTATATTTTTCTTGATCTGTGCAATTTGTTTGCTGACGAGATGTATAGTCAGTAGCCCTCAAGGTGCGTATCGGTCTAAAACCCGAGATGCACCTGAAGGAAAACATGAAACCGCTAATCCCAGTAGCCCCTGAGACTCAGGTCGATTCGAGAAATCAGCCTGAGGATCAACTCCTAGCTCGGAAGCATACGTAGGAATAGAAACACGGTGTAATATATTAGAGGAAATAGTGATCGGCAGACGGGTCCTTGAGAGAGGGTCTTGAGAAGTTGCCGTAATATATTAGCTTGATGCCGGATAGGTCCAGATGGTACCTATTGTTGTCCGAAGACGCATTTGCCCATAGGTCGGTCAAGCCGAACACTGGGCATTATGAATTTTCTGCATTGAATAGGCAATGCAGTAGCCCCCGAGCCACTGGTCGGGTGGCAACACCAGATCAGGGGATCGATGTGCCCCTTTAATATTTATAAACGATAAGCGCGAAGCGCGAAGCCCAGTAGCCCCCGAGCCTTAATGTGGGCACGGGTGGCCGAATTAAGGATCGATATCCATTTGACAGAAAATTTTGTTGTGTTTAACACAAACTTCTCGGAAAGAGAATAAAGATCTCTTGAAGGAGCGAGAGCTAACGAAAGCTGATCTTGCCAAGGTCGGCCTCAAGGGGCTTAATAGATAGGAAATCAATGCCAATAGGGAATTATGAGAGTGTTATGTCAGCTGCTCGGTTGTCTCAGCGTGATTGTGCCCTTGACTTTTTGAAAGATTGGCTACAATTATTTAACTTTTGCTCGCAATTTATGTGTAATGATTCTATGTACCTAAGTACTTTACATCATTAAAGCTCAGATCCGTATTGTACAAAACTTTGTTGACCGACCATCGGCTTCAACCTCCTCAGCCAGTAGCCGAGGAGTGTTTGTCCCACTTTATAAAGCCTTTATAAGGGCAAATATTTACGACAAACAAGGCAATCCGGCCATACGGTTTTATAAACAAAGGTATGCGGAGAGATATGTTATATTACTATGTAAGAAACATCTTTCAAAGAAATAGTTCCGCTATCGGTTCCTTTCTTTGAGTTCTCATGCTAACTATGATCATGAAACCTCATCTCCGGTCAACGTGGGAGGAAAATATTGAGGATTTAGTTAGGGGAAAGTTCCCAAACTCTGTGGTCCATGATGAACCAGAATTTTCGCTTCCATCGTTCCCGACCAATTATATCCTTTAAGATGGCTAGCTTTCGGCTTCACCCAGTCTGAGGTACTAATCCGGATGACCCGGTAGTAACAATCACAGAGGTGCTCCCTTTACCGCCTAGCCGAACAATCGGGAACGTAGGGGTAAGCACAGGAGCCAGGCAACCCAGCTTGGCCAAAATCTTAAGTCAAATTGATGCATATTTATGGCTTTATTATGATAATTATGGAAGGCAAATTCTCCATTCAGACTGTGTATAACCTGAAAGTGGCCCATCGTCGGCTTCCACCCCTTTGTAGATGCTACACAGGGTGTTTCCGTACTAACAATACAACCCTTAGCCGACGTCTCGGTGCCTGGAGGCGGTTGTGTTAGCGGAAACGAGGCAATCAGATATGTGGGTGTTATAACTTTCACTTAGTCATAGGAGTTTGAAGTTCGCGGCCAGTTACTAGCCCCTGGTTAGTGTTCGGCGTCAGCCGGGGTCAAACCAGTAACACTTCGGCCAATCTTATGAAAGGCCCATTGTTTAATACGGTCATCGGATCGCCGACCAGTTTACACTCATTGTGACAGTCAGTTTTTGACTTTCTCCACTGAGGTACTTGACCAGTTAAACCGGAAGTACAATCGCAGTGGTTCTCCCTTTGCACTCCTAGCCGAACAAAGCGGAACGTAGGAGGCAAGCACAGGAGCCGGGCAACCCAACTATTGACCGAAGACACAATTCGAAACTGGTGCATATAAAGCAATATCCGAGAACGTTTTGCCGAGGACTCCTCGGAGTGCCTTGGCTTTTGGTGGGTTCGGCTCTAGTCGCAGCCCCCCGTTGATATTGCCGAAGCTTTAAATGTGTCAGGCGTCATACTGTGAGACTTATGCTGGAAACACACAAATAGATTAAAAGTGCCATAAGCATGGAAAACCAAAAAACTTTAGTAAAAACTTTACATCCGAACTAAAACAAGTTTTTTGTGCCAATCCAAAATTGGTCTTAAAAAAAATTGTGCTTCTGTCATGCTTTAACATGACACATCCGATCTCTAAACTTCAAGTAGGTCAGCCTTCGGCTTCAATCTCCTTATCCCAAAGGCGGAGTGCTTCTCCAAGGCCAGTTTAGCGAACTAAACTCAAGCGGCTTTTAGAGAGAAGCCAGGCTATCCGACTATTGACCACACACTCGAGTCGAAAAAAGGAGTGGTAGAAAAAGACTTTGCAACGACTGAGAAGAAAAACATTCATTATAAAATGGCTCGTATAAATTTAAGAGCCCCCAGTTAACCTATTACAGGAAGTGTTTTTAACAAACAACGCATGTGAGCACGGTCGAACCAAACACAAAATAAAAAATGTAAAAACTTTGAGCATGAAAGCGACTTAGCTGGTTAATGTGTTCGGCGTTGATGATGTGGGCTGAGCTTGCGGCGGGCCGAGGTCCCAGCCCCCAAGCCGATCCCAAGGTGCCCGAGCGAAGGGCTCGGCTCGATGAAGTGGCGATGCCGCATGATCGATGTGGCGAGCTGAAGCCCCTGGTCCAGCCGAGGTGACAAAAACCCTCATGACCGAGGTGACGAAGAGCTCGGCGGAAAAAAGAAGTGTTTAACAATCAACGTTTGAACGAACAACTTTTTTGTTTAACACAAATATAATATTTGGTTGAACCGAACAAGAAATAAAATAAAATTAAATTAAAGAAAAAAACTGAGCATGGAGGCGACTTAGCTGGTTAACGTGCTCGGTATTGTTGACGAGGTCCGAGCTCGTGGTGGGACAAAGACGTAGTCCGCAGCCTAGCCAAGGTCCCAGCCCCCAAGCCCGAGGTAACCGAGCGAGGAGTTCGGCTTGATGAGGGGGTGATGCCACACGGTCGATGTGGCGAGGCGAAGCCCCCGGTCCAGCTAACGTGACGAAGCTGGTCGGCTGGTGATGCCGAACTCACCGGAGTAGGTTGATGAAGAGATGGCGAAGCCCCCGGTCTAGCCGAGGTGACAGGGCAGGTCGGTAGTATGACGTTTGCAGCCCCATGCCGGCCGAGGTGTCGAAGCAGGTCGGCATGGTGGACATTGGCTTGGTCAGCCGGATTAGTATTTGGGATTTCTTCGGAATCGTCCTCCGGTACTATGGTGCGAGGGGCGAGTCCGGCCAGGGTTGACTCCTGATGTTCGGACGCCGAAGTCGCGTCCAAGATTGAAGTTGGATACGGGATAAGAGAGGCGAGTCCAGCCGGAATTGACTCCCAATCTTCGGACGCAGAGGTCACATCCAGACTTGAAGAAAGCAATAGTGTGGCGATGCCGACGCGGGCCGGATCTTGTGACGCGGTCGATCCCGCTTGATGAAGTGACCATGCAGCGATGCCGGTGTGCCCGCTCCGTATAATTCGTGGGTCGAAAATGTTGGTGATGATTTACCCTTCACGATGCCGAACTCTTGTTCGGCTTGCCGAGATAATGATCCAAAGAGGTTGAGTTCGGCTCGATGAAGTGATGACCCATATGGCGCAGGTCGGCAGCCGTGTAGCAACGTTGTCAGGCTGGTTTGACACCAGCGCATTGGTGAAGATTACCTTAAAAAAGAAGCAAAATTTGTGAGCATGTGTTTGGAAACAAAACACAATACCCTAGAAAAATTTTCCTTGAAAAAGGATGTTCAATATCCCGTACATGAAGAAATAAGAATTCGGGTCGGATTCGTTTTCGCGTAGAAAATAGATCCAAAATTTGAAGCGCTCATCGGAGGTTTCCTGGAGTTTGAATGGTCGGATCGAGCTGAAATTTTGAGGGATGGTAGATACAGTAATTCCGCAGCCGATCAATGGTTGGATTTTCTAGAGGACATCCGAGCTAGATGCTGGACACCACGCTCCAAACTCGTCCGGATTCTCGTTCAGATTCGACAAGGCTCTGGTATATCGGAGATCGGCGGAGATTGCTCCATCGAAACGCGACAAAATTTTACAGGGTTGTTATAGACTCAATTCCGCATAATTCCACAAAAGAAATCGTCAAAGCGATGCTCGAGGAGGCAGTGGCCGTGGATACAAGTACGCTGTCTGGAAAAACAGCATGGTCGCCCGAGGGCAATGTTGACGTTGAGCCCCCGAGCTCCATGGATGATTCCTCCATGATCATAATAGAGATCGGAGTTAATGTTGATGAAGGCCCTCATCCGAACATGACGATCGGAGGCAGAGGACAGTCCTCGGTCGAGCCAAGGTAACCAGTCGAGCCGGAGACGGAGATGCCGACGTCGCAGTTGACCTGCAGGCGAGCCATTGATCCTTTGCCAATCACACAGCGGAACTCTCAATGAAAGCACCAATGTCGGTGTCAAAACCGGCAGACCTCGGGGTAGGGGGTCCCGAGCTGTGGATTCTTGGATCACTGGTAACAGGAACGAGGGACACGATATTTTACCCAGGTTTGGGCCCTCTTGATCGAGGTAAAACCCTACGTCCTGCTCTTGTTTATATTGATGAAGTATCCAGGTACAGAGTTAATCTACCTCGAGATCATATATTGTGGTCTAAACCCTAGGGGTATGATGAGTAATGTCATAATCTATCAATGAGCTTGGCCTCGGCTTATATAATGTACCGGAGGCATAGGATAACAAGAGTCCTAGTCGGCTATGTCGGTGGAGAGGAGTCCTTGTCTTGATCACCAAGTCTTGTGGAATCTTCCTCGTATATGTCATCGGCTGTCCGAATTGGCCCATTAGTGAACCACCATGGGGGTCCTCGGCTCGACCCACTGGTCGGGAGATGACGTGGTGAGTACCCCCTAGTCCAGGACACCGTCAGTCTCCAGCAAGCAACTGCTCCACGGTGTTGATGTAGTCCTCCACCACGGCCGGGTCGATGGTGTACACCACCGTGAGATCCATCTCCCTCACGTGGGTCTCGACTTTATGCTCGCCAAACTCAATTGGAGCGCCGCTAGATATCCTCTCTGTATGTGTCGTCGTGGGTGTGCTTGTTGTGTTGTGGGGCGAGATCGAAAGGTTGAAGAGACTAAGGTTATAATGGCCGCGGGAATTAATGGGGAAGCCGGACGGACTGGAATATCCGCACGCCCGGATGGCAGTTCTAATTTGCAGCGCGTAACTCCATCGTGCCGCACGTAACTGCATCGCGGTGACGCGCGCGGCGCAACCGCATGCATATGGGCCTCCAACGTGATCGTGTGCAGGCCCCAACCGCTGGTAGAGCGCGCGCGCGCACAGACGCGAGCAGAGCGCTCCGCGGCGCCTCAACGGTGAGCAACCATATATATGCATATAGCAGTTGAACACGCAAGGAAAAGCTGTCCACAAGCCGAGCGCATGGAGGTACGCGAGTAGAGCGCGCTGACGGACAACAGAGCGCGTCGACGGACGCGAGCAGAGCGCGCTGAGGGACGCGAGCAGAGGCCGGCACAGTGATACGTGGCAAATAAGACGAACTGTGCGAGCGATGGCGGAGACATCAAGCACGAATCAGATTAGAGTTGCGTGTGCGATACGTGGCATACAGTTGATCCATCCGAGCTGTTTGTGATGGAATAAGCCATGTGTGTTGTGGGCAAACGCTTGCTGGTATATAACCGTTTGCGATTGATGAATTCATCACCGACGGGTTACCTAGTGTGGTCCATGTGCGATGTGATATGCTCTGTCTGTAGAACATCTATGCTCTATGTACAAAAGAACAACATATATATTCTTGTAACAGGACATGATTGCAAGACCAAATTAAACATCCAATTATGTTATATAACAAATACCATAAATATTGCAAGGTTCAACTTCCAGCATTACAAGGCCCAAATTCAAAGATTAGAAGGTTCAAACTATTCAGACACATAAAATTCATCTTCTTCAGAATCTTTTTCATGCATTATTTCTGTGAAAGGATCAGCCACCAAGAAGTCATATAGCGGCTCGATACAGTGAGTTCCGAATAATCTGTCATATGAAGTTACAAACTGAAATTCAGCTTGTGCAGAGCCTTTTCCATTCAGCTGTAGATGCCTGCGCTCTTTAGCAATCCATTCACTTCTGCGCAGTAAATATAGGGCAACCCTCATTACCTTGAGCAACCTTGCTTTCTCAACAAAGAACATGGCGAATTTAATTTCTGGTGTGGTGCATCGGTACTCGTTAAAAGTAATTTCTGTGAGATGAAGATCAAGGCATTCAATGGGATTGTTATATTCCCCAACATTTTCTACTTTCGGGCCTGCTAGTATCTGCAAACGAAGACAACATATTAGTGCATAGCTGCAGATTTGAACACTTCGGGCCTCTTTGATTTGCAGGATTTCTAAAATACACGAAAAGAGTGAAATGCCACCTTCAATCTTTCATGATAAACTTTTATCACGAAAGCATGTCGGGCAAAGGAATAAAACGCGTACAACACTAGCATCTCAAAAAATATATGTATTGAAATCCTCCAAATTTCCTTTAGAAATCATTCTACATTTCTCAATGTAATCATGGGTAAAAAGTAATAAAAAATTGAGCTCCATTGTGGTTAACAATTAACAGGAAAGGAGCATCACCTCGATGTTTAGCTTCTCCGTGCAAGGAAAGCATCTAAGGAATCTAACAACTTCTCCAGATTGGGGCCGACAGATTGTAGTGCCAAGATCTTCACTGTGCGCAGAGGCCGGGTCAAGCTTGTGGGAATCATTTTCTAGATGACAGGCGAACATATAGATCAACAACAATTAGATAAAATGTGATGTCCAATAATATATAAGAAGGAGAAGAAGAAGACTATTGTACCTGAACGGATAATGATCCGGTAACAAGTTCGTCGAATTCAGCACACGAATAGCCCAACACTGTCAATTTCGGTGCGTGAATGACCCTGATTCTTGCTGGACCTAATTTATCAAGTACATACAATCTCTCGAGGAAAGGCACATTCTCAATGACAATATCGTGAAACACCTCAACTGATAGCCTTGGGTGGCGCCAGCAATGCACATAAATCGCACGGACATTCGTCGAGGTGATGTGGAGGCTACTGAGCCCATCCATCGCATGAAGACAAAGGTACTCGAGCACTGTACAGTCGACGAGCAGGTGCTCCAAATCCTCCTTCGAGAAGCGGACGGCAATGAGCTCGAGGTGCTTAAGTTTAGGGAGATGAAGAGCGCGCGCGGCATTGATCCGGGGGAAAATGCACCGCCTGAATGTAGCGCGGCGCAGCGTGGGCACGAGTCGGAGCACGGACGGCGTCAGCAAGCAAGGATGTCTAGCATGAAGGCTGAGCTCCTTGAGCCGATCCAGGGCTGGGGATAGGAACCATTAGTGCAACCTGGGTTCGGTCTTGTTGTGGGGATTGAGCCTGCCGATAGCAAGGCGTTTGACCGGCCAAGGGTGCGTGGCGAGGACATGGGACAATGCATCCAGGCGTTGCTGCTCCCCGCTGCAGAACTCGTGGTCGACGATGATGTCCAGGGGTGGTGTGCCAGAGGGGGCACCACCGCTGCAAGAGGATAGTGGTCTACACGCCATATTTGATGGGGAGGTGGGATATGATGGTTACCAACATCTCGTCGGGGAGGCTGCTGATGAAGTCCACGTTCGCCGGAGGCTCTTGCGGTTCTGGCTTGACCCGGCCCCACTTGTTGGCCGGCTCGTCCTCCATCTTGCAGCAGACGGTGATCCTCGGCGGCGGTGCTTGTAGATGAGAACGAAGAATTGTTCTATGTACCTTCCCAATGCGGCCGAAACAAAAGTCCAAAACCAGCAATAAATTGTAGCGCTCGCGGCGGACAGCTCACAGTCGTTCCATCTAATCAAACAGCTGCCCGTGGTAGTAAATGGTTAGTTGAACACCCACGGTTGGACTAATACGACCGTTTGCGATAATAACATGGTGGCTATTTGTTAAAAATGCCTAGGAAAATCAATGTATAAAAAGCCGAAACGAACCCTGAATAATTTCATATGTTTAGCACAGTTGCATGTTGCCTCTGTAAAATAAATCAAGGCGGGAAGATACAGCGTATGTCGTTTCCGTTGGCCAGAGCCTCATCTGTGTACATAGCAATCTGGAAGAAAAAAAGGCAGAAACATACATGTAGGACAATCAAAATCAATTCTCAAGATCTGGAAGAAAAAAAGGGCACAAACATATATGTAGGACATTCAAAATCAATTCTCAAGATCTGGCTATGAATTATTAGCATGCACGCTAAACCTAGTCGTATTATTAGCAAAAAAATCATTTGTACAGAACAAACAATTAATCACTAACCATAGATACCATTCAAACAATCAATACACTACACGGATCTAACGAATCTTACTCTGATTTCATGGACTTGGTAAACATAACCAAGGGTATCTATTCCCAACAAGGGGGGGGGGGACTAACCGGTTTTCCGTCGGAGTCGGAGTCATTGCCGGAGTAGCTGTGGACCTCTAGCTCCGGCTGGGGAGGCACGATGACGGCGACGAAGTTAAGGTCGCGCTGCTGCCCGCGCGAGACCTCGTCGGCGGCGACAGCAACCTCTACGCCCAGCTTCATGCGTTGCGCGGGTGCTTCACCAGCCCCGACGTCGCCACACCCATCGATGGTGCGCTTCGGCAAAATCCTAATACACTCCATGCGGCGGTGACAACTATGGACGGGGTGTGCGGCCGCCTATTATGACCAGCGGATCGAGCATGCCATTAATATGGAGCAGTGGGAGCGAGGTGGGCGGCGGTCAAAGGGCTGGTTTGCCTCCCGGTGAGCCTGCGCAGCGGACTGCTGGCACGCCAACCGTCATTACAAACAGCTACTAGCACGCCCCACAGTGAGTGCGTAGCGAACACGCGCATGCCTCGGCCTCCTGGTCTGCCTGCTAGCATGCGTCTCGTCAACTCATGCATGCTCGTACGGCACACGGGACGCGTGCGCGGCACGTATTATATTGTTTTTTTCTTTTTGATGATTAATTATGCCGCTTTATTGCTTAACCAAAGCACGACACTTACATTGTTGGTCTAACGCACACAGTTCGAATAAAATAGTTCGTTTGCGATATTGGTTGATAATTATTTATAATTTCCTGTATGTAAGAAGATTATATCAAAACTTGTCTCAAATTTGAAAAAAAATAACATCACAGTCTATTGGTGTCCATATGACACCACGATAAGTTTCATGAATTTCAACTTAGTTTTGGATTTATTGGATTTTAAAATCAAGATTCTCGATGTTAGAAATTTCTTGCATGGGGACTAAACATGCACCCAGGGACACGTAAACATATGATTTTGCAATCCATTTCCGTGCACTATCACGGTTCTCATGTAGATCAAATTTGATTTTTGCACATTTAAATCCCTGGGAAATCAATCAATGTATAAAAAACGGACAAATGCTATCTATTTTTTTCAATTTTCAACAATAAACTCCTTGGGTCTCATGTTCACTGCAGAAAAAGTTTGACATATGCATCTTTGGGCCACATGCACACGGTGGTCCTAGGACACTCACTCGCGTGAACCCGCGAGGTCGCCGTCCAGCACTATGACATGCGATGAGAGAGGTTAATTTGACCAACAAGGATGGTCATTTTTTGGTTTTTGTTATACCTACGGTAGGAGTATATATATAGTATGCGTTGAAGAGGGTGGTCAGGTGCAATACTACGCGTCATATAGGACACTCACTCGCGTGCGATGCTTCCGTCCGTGGGTCCGCGAGGTTGTCCTCCATCACTTTGACCTAGCAAGGAGGTTTCTTTTTGGGTTGTGTTGTGGTAGGAGGAGGGGGTCGGGGCAGCACATACTACACACACGTCATGAATCGATCTCGCTTCGTGTGGGGACTTTTCGGTTTCCGAGGCAGGTGCCGCAAAGAAGTTGTGCATATTGGGTATTAAAAACATCACCAACACATTGGGCCACGTGTAGATGATGGCTGTCACTCATTCTCCTACGACTCTTCCCTCCATGGGCCCGCAAGGTCGTTGTCCATCTAATATATGACACAACGAGAAAGGTAATTTGACGAACAAGGAGGATTATTTTTGGGTTGTGTTATGGTACGTAGGAGTATATATTACGCGTCGAAGAGGGGAGGGGGCAACATATATACTATGTGTCATGAACCTCGATTCGTGTGGGGGACTTAAAGGTTTCCAAGGCAGGTGCCACATCAAAGTTCTGCATATATATTAGGTATTCAAACATCACAACCACACATCTCCATACATGTGTTTGGCCCACAAGCAAGCGATGGTGGTTGTCCTCTAGCACTCACTCACGGGGTTATCGGCGAGATGCTTCGTCCATCTCTGTGTGCCCGCTTGCTCAATCACTTCGACCGACGGCGATAGAGGTTAATTTGACTTATAATTAGGAGGGGATTAAATTTTGGTTCGTCTTATATGGTTCAGTACATGCAACTATACTTCGCGCGCATGTGTACGCACGAATCCCTCCCACCGGGTCGAAGTGGGGGGGGGGGGGGCGAGCACGCGACGCGTCATGAACCAGATCTTTGTGGGGACTGTGCGATTTTCGACGCATGCATGTGCCACATCAAAATGTTGTGCTTTTGGTATTCAAACATATATGCATGCATCACGCATGTCCATACATATGTTTGGGGCACATACATGCAGTAGTTGTCTTTGGACACTCTCCCTCGCTTGGTTATCATCGACGGCCTATATATTCGTGGGCCCGTGTGGACGTCCATCACTTCGACCAACAACGCGAGAGAGGTTACCAGGGTGGATTCTTCTTCTCTTGGTTCATGTTACCGTATAGTCGTACGTCGATCATGGTGAGATTCGAGACCTAAGTTTGAGGGCTCGCATACACATGAATCCCTATATATATAGTATACACGCATCGTGAACCCTCACTCCGTGTGGGGACTTTCCGGTTCCAAAAGCACGCTGCCACATCAAAGTTGTGCATTGGGTATATTCAAACACCACATGTGTCGGTGCAATAGACGCTGGGTCCATTGCACGGACTGTGCACAGGCCAGAGACAAGATTACAAGACCAAGATCAGACCAAACAAGGAGGATCAATTCCTTTGAAGGATCCAAGTGCAAGTCGAGAAGGCCAAGGTGAGCCAGAGGAACAAGGCATCGCTAAGGGAAGGACCTACCTTGCCGGGCAGGCGAGCCCGGCAGGGTTGGGTTTTGCCCCGGAAGCAAGCTCCCAGATCGTCCCGGCAGGCCTGCCGGGGCTGGCGGAGGCGAGCCACTCCACCGCTCCACCTCACAAGCGATGCAAGTCATTAATCAAAGCGGTGTCGAGCTCCAAGGTGACTAAGTGGCTGCTTCTTGCCACATGGCAGCCACTTCCTACAGCAAACACCTCCATATGACACCCGTCCTGAGACGTGTCAAATGAGCAGGCGCGAAGCTGGCAAAACAGCCCGGCAGGACCTGCCGGGCGGGCTGTGATGTGACACTGAGTGGCCCATTTAATGCGCTCTGTCAGCCTGCAGAGTTAGATATGATAGCACTATTAGCTATCTAATCAGTACGCAAAGACTGATTTGCCACTGTGGTGACTCCTTAATCTATAAAAGGAGGCCCATGGCGACCGTAGAAAGGGTTGGACCCTCGCATATCCATACGCTCGTAGCCACTCTCGCCCCCAGAGCGACCTTGCCGGGTGAGTGCGCTACGTCCACCACCATTATCCACCATCAATCCACCAAAGCAGGAGTAGGGTTTTACGCCTCACGGCGGCCCAAACCTGGGTAAAGACAGCCCGTGTGATCTCTGCCATGCTGCGCGACGCTTCTTCGCTCTTTGTGCAACGTGCCCATCACCCCACCGAACCAAAAGGGGCTCATGGCCCCATAGGTGGCCGTGGTTTCCCACGACATTTTTGGCGTGCCAGGTAGGGGGATCACTTGCGCAAAACCGAGAGCATACGCTGCGCGTCATCTTCATCGACATATTCTTCGTCGATGGCGTCATCGACTATGGCGCCCAAGAGGAAGCCCGGAGCTGCAAATCACCCGTCCACCTCGAAGTCTCCGCCGCCCGTGACCGCCGACGTCGCGGGGAATGCGGGGGCTCGCGAGGGTGTGGATGCTGCGGGGGACGTGGTCGGTGCAGGCGGCGCCGTCGCCACCTCCGCCACGGCCGAAGCAGGAACGGGAGGTACAGGGGAAGGACAGCATCAGCAACACCCCAACGGCCATGCTCCACGAGGTACGGATGGGGGGATCATTCCGCCTGAACCCCTTCTCCTTGACAACGGGCAGAGCCGCAGTGATGATGCTCGTTCTGGGGCGAATCGCAACCCTCCGGCCGCCCCCGCTGCGGGCGCGACTGCAGGGCATGCGCCACCCCCGAGGCGGGCTGACCCAGCTACTGTGCCCAACGGAGCCGCTGGCCCTCAGGCGCCTCCGCCGTGTCACCATGCCGTCCAAACGGCTGGTTCGCAGCAGCAAGGGCGCGGCACGGTCGCCACCGGCAACATCAGGAGCCGAGCAACACTATGATCTACATCATCATCACCTATGCCAAGCACTGCCTCCGAGGCCATGGTGCGAGCCCAACTGCTGTTGAGATTTCCACCGGCGGCAGACCAGATGGATGAGTGGCGAGCAACCATCCAAAGTCTTATTGGTTTTGCCGAGGTGGAAGGATCACAGCGGGCTGGACCACCACGGCCTTCCCAGGCAGCAACGACGGCTCGTGCGGCTGGTCGTGCGGGAGGGGCCACCCTCATGGTGCAATCCCCATCACGGGAAGCCACCCGGGAGCCGCAAAACCAAGCACCCGATGACGTCTTGATGGCCTCGTCAGACCCTCGAGCGCGTCAAGGCCGACAGCGTGCCCCGGAGGGCAGGTGAAGGGAAGGCGCGCGCGTCATCGACGAGCAGCGCCGCGACAACCCCCGCCGGTCCAATGGGTGCGATGGCACCGACATCGATGAGCCCGTGTTCGGAGATGGCGGGTGCCTGCCTTTCGAGGTTGGGTGCCCTGCCTTCACCCGTGAGTTGCGGCAAGTCTGTTGGTCGTCCACTCGCACGTTCAAGCCAGAGATACCCGAGAAGTATGATGGGAGACTAAACCCGGTAGAGTTCTTGAGCATCTACACCATCGCTGTTCAAGCTGCCGGGGGAAGGGATGAGAAGGTGTTCGCCAACTACTTCCCTTTGGCCGTCAAGTCAAATGTGAGGTCTTGGCTGATGCACCTGCCGGAGAACTCCATTTCGACCAGGGCTGACCTGTGCCACGAGTTCATTGGTGCCTTCACGGGCGGCCATCAAGAACCAGGGCGGCCCAGCGACTTGCAGTTTCTCTAGCAGAAAGAGGGAGAAACTCTACGGAAGTACTTGCAGAGATTCAGCTGAGTCCACAGGAATATCCTAGATATCCACCTAGCTGCCGTGATAGCTGCCTTCCAATCCAACGTGCGCAACCACAGGATACGTTCCAAGATGAACATTCGGTTGCCCAAGACTATGAAGGAGCTCTACACTTTGGTGCACAAATGTGCTCGGGTGGAGGAGGGAAGGAAACTTCCTGGAGAGGAAGATTACGTCGACATCGACTCAGAAGATGACGACGAGACCATCAGTCAGAAGAAGAAGAACAAGAAGCACAACAAGAAGCGCAAGGATAAGATAGTGATGATTGTTGAGGGGTCAGGCATGCCTAGTACTGGCAAGAAGGCCAAGGCTAAAGCCCCCGGCAAGGAGGCTACCGCATGCGCTGACTGCCGGGAGGCGGCGGCTGCCGAGAAAGCTGGGAAAAGTGATGGGCCGTACTGTAAGATTCGTCGGATCAAGGGCCATGATATCCAGGAGTGTCATCAGGTTGAGCAGCTCATCAAGAGACAGAAGGCTGAGTATGAGAAGCGCGGTAAGGAAAAAGGTCATAATGGCGCTGGCGGGAAGGGCCGGGGTGGTGAACCAAATTGCCCCGGCAAGGCTCCTCGAAACCAAGGGAAACCCGCCAAAGGCCGAGAGAAGGAGGATTGCAGTAATGAGAGTGATGGAGGGAATGAAGAGGAAACCAGCGAGCAGGAATTCCAAAAGGCCACTGATGCCCCGTGCGTTGACGGGGGTGCATCTTTGCACTCCTCTCACCGCCAACTTAAACAGTGGGCGCGTGAAGTCAATGCCTTGGAGCCAGCGGTAGATTCTTGGAAGCCGCTCAAGTGGTCACGCACGCCCATCATCTTTGATGAAGAGGACCACCCCGACCGCATTACTACAGTAGGGGGCTTGCCATTGTTGGTCTCACCAACAATTCGCAACCTCAAGGTCACAAAGATGCTGGTTGACGGCGGAGCCGGGTTGAATCTGATTTCCCCAAAGGTTATCAGCAAACTCCAGATAGCAGAGGAAGAACTTAAGGCCATGGGCACGTTTCAAGGAGTCAATCCCGGCAGGAGCCGTCCTAAGGGAAAGGTTATGTTGCCAGTGACATTTGGAGGAGAGTTGAACTACAGGACTGAGAAAGTTGTGTTTGATGTGGTTGACCTCCCCCTGCCGTACAACGGGATCCTTGGGCGCCCGGCCCTGGCCAAATTCATGGCAGCATCCCACTATGCCTACAACGCGTTGAAGATGCCAGGGCCGATGGGCGTCATTTCCGTTCCGTCGGACAAGAAAGACGCAATTATTTGCGTGGATAAGATGTACCGGGACGCGGTCACGGCAGAGGTCGCGGAAGCCACAGTTCCCGACAAGGGAAAGCATAGCAGAGGCACTGGCAAGGAATCCGGGAAGCGTACCTCTGCGGGATGTGCCGCGCCCGTTGATGACATGCCAGAGAGTTCCAACAGCAAGAGATCCAAGGCTACTCCACCCCAAGTGAAAAAGGTCACGGCAGGGCTGGCTGGCACTGATGGTACTTTCACTATCAGCGCCACCCTTGATGACAAATAGGAAAGCGCGCTCGTTTCCTTCCTGCAGGCGAATATCGATGTGTTTGCCTAGCAACCATCTGATATCCCCAGTGTTCCCAGGGAGGTAATCGAGCACCACCTTGCTGTCTGCCCACATGCCCGGCCCGTCAAGCAGAAGGTTCGGAAGCAGGCCTTGGAGCGGCAGTAGTTTATTGCTGAGGAAATCAAGAAACTTGGAGCAGCTGTTTGGTCAGAGGAGTACTGTATCCAACATGGTTAGCAAACCCAGTGGTTGTGCGCAAGGCTAATGGAAAATGGAGGCTTTGCATAGATTTCACGGATCTGAACAAGGCATGCCCAAAGGACCCATTTCCCTTGCTGCGCATCGACTTGATCGTGGATTCTACTTCAGGATGTGAGTTGCTCTCTTTTCTGGATGCATACTCTGGATACCATCAGATTTTTATGTCCGAGGAAGACGAAGAAAAGACCTCCTTCATCACCCCATGCGGCACATACTGCTTTGTGCGCATGCCTTTCAGGTTGAAGACTGCCGGGTCCACTTTTGCAAGAGCGGTCCAGATTGGCTTTGAACCACAGTTGCACAGGAACATTGAAGCCTATATGGATGATATTGTGGTCAAGACCAAGGACACATCAACCCTCATCCAGGATTTAGAAGAGACATTTGCTAATCTGCGCAAGATTAACTTGAAACTGAATTCGGAGAAGTGCGTGTTTGGCGTTCCCTCCGGCAAGCTACTTGGTTTCTTTGTGTCCCACCATGGGATAGAGGCCAACCCCGATAAGATCAAGGCCATTGAGCAGATACAGGCGCCCAAGACAGTTAAGGATGTGAGGCGTTTGACAGGATGCATTGCCGCGCTTAGCAGATTCATCTCCAAGTCTGCCGAGCGCGCCTTGCCGTTCTTCAAGATTTTGAAGAGGGCAGGACCAATGAAGTGGACCCCGGAAGCAGATGCAGTGCTACAGAATTTGAAGGCCTACTTGTCTTCTGTGCCTACATTGGTCGCACCCAAAACACAAGAGCTGTTGCTGCTATATCTGGCAGCAACTAATCAAGTGGTTAGTGCGGCCCTAGTAGCGCAGCGGGAAGTAGAAGAAGCAGCCACCTTAGCAAGTGTCCAGCCCGAGGAAGAGGAAAAGAGCGGCCCGGCAAGGCTAGATACGGATCAGGACAAAGAGGAGCACGGCAGCAGAAGCAACCCCAAGGACACGGCAAGGAAGAAGGTGGTGCAGCGCCCAGTATACTTCGTCAGCTCACTATTGCAGGGGGCTAGATCCAGGTATTCTGGCATATAAAAATTGATCTTTGGCCTTGTCATGGCCTCAAGGAAACTGCGCCACTACTTCCAAGCCCATGAGATCACGGTTGTCACCCGCTTCCCATTGCAAAGGATACTTCAAAACCCAGAGGCCACCGGCAGGATAGTGGAGTGGGCATTGGAGTTGTCCAGCTTTGGCCTGAAGTTTGAAAGCACATAAACAATCTAGAGCAGGGCGTTGGCAGAGTTTATTGCAGAATGGACGCCAACCCCTGATGAAGAAGTATAGGAAACAGTTATCCCCGGCAAGGAACGCCCCAAGAATGGATCATGTATTTCGATGGTGCCTTCTCAGTACAAGGTGCAGGGGCTGGCGTACTTCTCGTGGCTCCCACTGGAGAGCACCTGAGGTACGTCTTCCAGATGCACTTTCCCCGGGAGGAGGCGACCAACAATACAACAGAATATGAAGGGCTTCTTGCCGGGCTCAGGGTTGCCACAGAGTTGGGAATCAAGAAGCTGATCATTCGAGGAGATTCACAACTGGTGGTGAGACAAGTCAACAAGGATTACCAAAGCCCATTGATGGAGGCATACGTCAAGGAAGTGAGAAGATTGGAGGAGCTCTTTGACGGGTTGCAAACAGAGCACGCACCCCGTGCGGAAAACAGCATTGCTGATCACCTGTCAAAGTGTACTGCGCAGAAGCTTCCTATGGAACCAGGAACTTTTGTTCTCCATCTTACTCAGCCCTCCGTATCCCCGACAACAATGGCCCAAAAGAGGAGGAAATTGGACTCTGGTAAGCCTCTCCCGGTAGAGCCTTTCAGGGCTCCTGGCAGGGACCCTGCCAGAAACAACTCCCCTTCGATTGCCAGGCTGCACCCTCCTGCCGGGCCACTGGTCCCCGAGGTCAAGGGATGCGCCCCCACGAATGAGGAGGTGCCGCTAGTCCTTGTTGCCGAGCCTCAGGCTCCAACTTGGGCAAGGCACATAGTCCATTACCTCCAAACCAGAAAACTTCCCGAAGAGCAAGAAGAAGCTGAAAGAGTAGCCCGGAGGGCCAGTATGTATCAGTTTGTCGATGACACACTATACAGAAGAAGGCCCAACGGTTTGGAATTGAAGTGAATTTGTCGGGAAGGAGGAAAGGAACTACTGGCAGAGATACACAAAGGCATGTGCGGCTCCCACATTGGATCAAGGGCTTTGGTTGGGAAAGCATTCCAGAAGGGATTCTATTGGCCCACAGCCCTCCAAGATGCAGTTGAGCTCATCACCAAGTGTGAAGCCTGTCAGTTCCATTCCAAAAATATCCATCTGCCTGCCCAAGCACTCCAGACAATCCCTTTGTCATGGCCGTTTCTGGTCTGGGGGCTCGATATCCTCGGCCCTTTCCCTCGAGCTGCCGGGGGCTTTGAATTCTTGTTCGTCGTAATCGACAAGTTTACAAAGTGGCCAGAAGTAGATGCCGTGAGAAAGGTGACTGCTTAGTCAGCTATCAAGTTCTTGAAAGGATTGGTGTGCCGCTTCGGGGTCCCTGCCCGGATCATCATCGACAATGGCACCCAGTTCACACGCCGTGCCTTCATGCAATATGTTCATGCCCTCGGAAGCAAGATCTCATTTGCCTCTATCACACATCCCAGAAGCAATGGACAAGCTGAGAGGGCGAACACTGAAGTGCTGCGAGGACTCAAGACAAGAATGTTTGATAAGCTGCGGAAGCATGATAGGCAATGGATCGATGAGCTGCCGATGGTTCTTTGGTCCCTCAGAACGACACCAAACCGAGCTACCGGGCAGACTCCCTTCTCCCTAGTCTATGGGGCAGAAGCAGTTATCCGCACAAAACTCATTTACGGGTCGCCTCGAGTGCTTGCCTACGATGAAGTAGCGCAGGAACAGCACATGCGTGACGAAGCCGTGCTTCTCGAGGAGAACCGTCTCCGGGCTGCTACGCATGCTGCATGCTATCAGCAAGCACTGCGTCGCTATCATAGCTGCAGGGTTCATGCCCGGTGTTTTGAGGAAGGCGACCTTGTCCTTAGGTGCGTCCAGTCCACCAAGGGTACAAACAAGCTGTCGCCAAAGTGGGAAGGCCCTTACCGGGTAGTACGAGTCACCAAACCTGGCGCAGTCCGTCTGGAGACCGGAGATGGCATTCAAATGCAAAACTCATGGAATATTGAGCATCTCCGCAAGTTCTACCCGTAAGGCGCGGCTATCGGGCCCTGCCCGGCAGCCACCCTTTTGTATAGGCATTGCCTTAGCTGCATGTAACCCTTTGTACAAAGCCAGGCGCAGACCCTGAGCAACAGAGAAATAAATGAAGCGTTGGGGGGGCCTGACAAGTTGCATGCATGCATAAGCATATCATAAGCATCGCATGATTCATGTAGATAGGTTGCATGATCATGTAGATAGATTGCATCTGGCATCATCTTCATTTGCATAAACTACAGGCTCCTGCTGTGGACTTAGTCCTAGGAAGAGGATGCGAAGACAAGCCAGCATTGCGGTCTCCGGCAAGCCAAACAGATAAGTTTTGTCTCTTATCCATACATGTTCCGTGAGTAGGACTTGTGCATATGAAAACCTCGCTGCCCCGGAAACAAAGGTGCTCCCATCTACTGACACGAACGCTGCTTCGGTCAGGATGGTCGTAGTGGCCTTTGGCTGAAAGGGGTTGGCGGGGGGCTAGTCTCTCCCAATGGGTTCTGCGCCTGGCAGGCTTAGCCTCACAGCAGCAGTCCTATGGGGTACCGGCAAGGTAGCTTACCGGGATCTACTTGTTTACATGAAAGTATGGAGGCGTTTCACCTCTGCATGGATATCGTACATGCACAAGTGCCCGGCAAAGCTTATCTTTTTCATTAATATGTTGATCAACAAGTACAAATCTCACAGAACATAAACATGGATACAAGAGATTACATTATTTGAACTAAAATTTGGCAAGTGCCTACAAATTTAAGATTAAAAAAAAGATAAGTGCCCCGTAATGCCTTTTCTTGTCCCTCTCCTCCTAGGCACGGCGGTAGAAGGCGAAGAGGGCAAAAGGAGTGCCTGGGCAGTAGCTCAGCCTGACCCTGTTGGGCTCCAGGAGAGGTTGCCCGGCGGGGGCGAGAGGACGTGGATGAAGGCGACGGTGAAGAGACCGGCGGAGACAACCCGTCAACCACCACCACCAAGGCCAGCAGGACACGGCAGGGCTAACGGAGCTGCAGCCCGAGAGGAAGCCTGCCGAGGTCCAGCTGGAGGACTGCTGGAGGAGCTAGGGGGCACCATCACCACCTCTGCACCCAACTTCCCAGCAAACCACCTTGCCGGGGAGAAAACGCAGGTGCAGATGACGGTGATGCCGCCTGATGAAGACGGTGCGGGCGATGTTCAGTCGGAGTCGGAGTCGTCGCCCTCCCGGTCGCTGCCGTCGTCATCGTCGTCACTGTCCTCCTCATCGCTTTCGCTCGTGGAGGAGCTTTCATCGTCGGTCGAGCTCTCCGCGCAGCACCCTAAGCGAGCTCCCGAGCGCCCAAAGACCTTGACGGAAAGCAGGCCGCTCTCCATTAATTTAAACTGGAGAACGTGCCCCTCCGACAAGCTATGGGCTCGAGCAAAGGTCTTCCAGCCGCGGCGGAGGTACATAACATGAGGAGCAGGCAACATCCACCCACATGCCACCATTCCCACAGCCCCTCATGTGCAACCTCAGTGCACGCGGCTGTTCGAGCACCATCACCCTTGCAAATGGAGTAGGGAGGCGGAGGTGGCCGCGCGGAGGCTTATACAGCCTGATGACGAACTCCAAGGGTTGATCTCCGATGTGGCCTTCCATCAGGGGAGGAGCGTCCGGTGCGGGTGCAATTGAGGCGCCGCCCCGGCCTCCTCGGCCGCGCACACCGCGATGACCTCGGCCGCGCCCCCTTCTGCCTCCTCTCACAGCGGGTTCAGCCCCCAGATCATCAAGAGGAGGGGGAGACGCTATCAAGCAGAAGTTCTCATCGCCACCACCGGAGTACCACCACGCCCTCGCCCCCTCACCATGGCAAGCAAGGGAAGCTTTGAAAGGGAGAAGGAAGGTGTGTGAGCAGACGCACTACTCCTACCCCCCCTTTTTATAGGAGAACAAGGCAAGGGGCTGGCCTCTCGTCCAACTGGTGACTGCCCTGCTCCTCCAATGCGGTTCCCCTGCGCTTCCAATGGCTCGGGGAATCAGAGCCGCCCCTCTACACCACTCGGCGATGCCTGGCTTTCTGCCATGGCGCCCGTTCCCGCACCCTCCGCGTCCACCACCTACCCAACGCAATGCATGCGGTACACGTGGTGGAGGCGTCCCGAAGCAGGAGGCAAGTGGGATGGCAGTTTCCTACCCCGTGATCATGGGGCGTGGGCTACCCATAGATCGTGGTTCAGTTTCTCCCCTAAACGTTTCGCATGATGCGCGGGAAAACCGGAAACTGACCCAAGCTCAGGTTAATGAAGAAGCAAAGAAGATCTCAAAGGGTGGAGCCGCCCTTACATTTCTGCCTATGCACTGGTTAGGGCCTACCCCAACGACGCCCAGCGACGTGTTCGTGCCAGGCCCGGGGGCTCCTATCAGTGCAACAGACCCTGGGTCCATTGCACGGACTGTGCACAGGCCAGAGATAAGATTAGAAGACCAAGATCAGACCAAACAAGGAGGATCAATTCCTCTGAAGGATCCAAGTGCAAGTCGAGAAGGCCAAGGTGAGCCAGAGGAACAAGGCATCACTAAGGGAAGGACCTACCTTGCTGGGCAGGCGAGCCCGGCAAGGTTGGGTTTTGCCCCGGAAGCAAGCTCCCAGATCATCCCGGCAGGGCTGTCGGGGCTAGCGGAGGCGAGCCACTCCACCGCTCCACCTAACAAGCAACGCAAGTCATTAATCAAAGCGGTGTCGAGCTCCAAGGTGACTAAGTGGCTGCTTCTTGCCACATGGTAGCCACTTCCTACAGCAAACACCTCCATATGACACCCGTCTTGAGACGTGTCAAACGAGCAGGCGCGAAGCTGGCAAAACAGCCCGGTGGGACCTGCCGGGCGGGCTGTGATGTGACACTGAGCGGCGCATTTAATGCGCTCTGTTAGCCTACAGAGTTAGATATGATAGCACTATTAGCTATCTAATCAGTACGCAAAGACTGATTTGCCACTGTGGTGACCCCTTAATGTATAAAAGGAGGCACATGGCGACCGTAGAAAGGGTTGGACCCTCGCATATCCATACGCTCGTAGCCACTCTCGCCCCCAGAGCGACCTTGTCGGGCGAGTGCGCTACGTCCACCACCATTATCCACCATCAATCCACCAAAGCAGGAGTAGGGTTTCACGCCTCATGGTGGCCTGAACCTGGGTAAAGACTACCTGTGTGATCTCTGCCGTGCTGCGTGATGCTTCTCCGCTCTTTGTGCAACGTGCCCATCCCCCCACCGAACCAAAAGGGGCTCGTGGCCCCATAGGTGGTCGTGGTTTCCCACGACAACATGACACTTTATGTTGGGGCCACATGCACGCAATGGTTGTCTTCAGGCACTCCTTCACGTGGTTACCGGCGACAAGCTAGCCTATTTTGTGGGGCCGCATGTGGAACGTCAATGCATGACTTTAACCAAACAAATAAGAGAGCTTATACGACCAAGGTGGTGATTCTTCTTGGTCAGTCTTACAATACGCCTTGGTGAGATGCCCCCTCCCACCGACTCAAAGTGTGTGTGGGGGGGGCACAGTACTACTTCGTACTAGATGAACCTCCATGGGGTCGGGGATGTCCGGTTAATTTGGGATGCACATCTGCCACATCAAATTTGTGATTTGGTTATTTAAATATCATACCACATCGTTTTCACACACACACACATCGGGCCACCTGCATTGTGGTTCGTATGTGGTCTCACCCATCTAACGCCAGAAGAACACATCTGTGGGCCCGCACATGGTCCACATTTGATCAGAAGCAAAGGGGGGAGGGGGGTTGACCCTGATGTACTCCTTTCGGTTTTGTGTTACGGTAGGGTGAGATGTCATACCTAGCTATTTGGGGGCATGCGTTCATAGCTAGGATTCCCCTCCCGGCAACACAAAGTGTGTGTGTGTGTTTGTGGGGGGGGTGTGGGGTGTGGGGGGGCTAGCAATAATAACATGCGCTTTGTGCGACAGGTGCCACATCAAAGTTGTGCATTGGGTATTTGAACATCAAACCACCCTTTTCATACATATATTTGGTCCACATGCAAGTGTGTTCGTGTTCTGACCCTTTCCTGCATTTTTTGGCCAAATTTATAAACAGCAGACGAGTCGGATGCAGCAACCGTCTGCGATCGGGTACGAAACAGACACGGTTCCCAAGGACTACCCGTGTGCCGAGCCCATGCCCCTGTCACCCACATGATCATAGTAGATTGGGCTCCACGAGGCTTCCCTCCCCCTCTCAAAAATATCTACTACCTCGCAATCTCGAAAATATCTACCCACGTAGATGGTTTTTCCATTTGATAGCACACGATTAGTATGTCTGGACCGTGTGCGATGTCTGTTACTCCCACTCTACTTCAATCAATAGATCCAAATTTTCAGTAGCCCCGGCATTTTACTACCGCTTGTATCCCTCGCAATCTCAAAAATATCTTCTCGGCTGGAGTGTTTTTCTGTTTGATAGCACACGATTATTATGTTTTAACCGTGTGTGATGTTCGTTACTCCCGCCGCGCTCTGCTTCAATCCCTTGATCCAAATTTTCGGTAGCCTCGCCATTTTACTCCCGCCTAGTAAAATTTTCAGTACCCACGGCATTTCCTCAAACACCACCTTGGTCCCCTCCACACACACACCCCAAATCCCTCGCTCACCCCAAATCCCTCGCTCACACACATACACACCGCCCCTCCCTCGCTCCAAACCTAGCTAGGTCACCGCCGCCGCCGCGCCGCCTCCATTGTCAACCTCTGCCGGTCTGCCCGTGCAGTTTACCCACCAATATACATACCCTCGCCGCCCTGAGTTTCTTAGATGACGCGTGCAAAACGCCCCCTTTCCCAGGGATCTCCATCCCCAACCCCCTCCCCCACTCCAGAGCATCGTAGCCTAAGCCCGGCTACGCTTCCCGGGGAGCTCGAGGAGCGAATGGCCCAAAAGAGCTTCACCGCGGCATCTTCACCCGACGTCGGCGAGGTGGCTGCCGAGGAAGCTAACGATGATGACTGGACCTGGATTGAGCCTTTCAATCAGCGGGCTAGAGTATTCTGGCATGTCGCGCTCGCCGGCTATGAAATCGAGGTCGTCGACACCGACGGCTTGACGCGGGTTATGTCACAGGTTAAGTTGCCAACCCCCAACCCTTCGGGTTCGACAGCCGTCCACCTCATCGATGGCCCTGCCGCTGATCTCCTGTGGCTCGTTATGAACAATTTGCCATCATTCATCGCCATGGAGCCCCTTTTGTCATTTCTGAAGGACACATTCTGTGACACTGGCTTGGGATCCTCAGCTGGCAAGTCAGACCTCATCAACAGCGACCACGAGGTGGAGCCAATCTGTGACAAGTGAGGTGATGACCCACAAGTATAGGGGATCTATCATAGTCCTTTCGATAAGTAAGAGTGTCGAACCCAACAAGGAGCAGAAGGAAATGACAAGCGGTTTTCAGCAAGGTATTCTCTGCAAGTACTGAAATTATCGGTAACAGATAGTTGTATGATAAGATAATTCGTAATGAGTAACAAGTAACAAAAGTAACTAAGGTGCAGCAAGGTGGCCCAATCCTTTTTATAGAAAAGGACAAGCCTGGACGAACTCTTATATAAAGCAAAGCACTCCCGAGGACACATGGGAAATGTTGTCAAGTTAGTTTTCATCATGCTCATATGATTCGCGTTCGTTACTTTGATAATATGATATGTGGGTGGGCCGGTGCTTGTGTCAGATTTCGGGTTCCGCAAACCCTTGAGAGGTTCGAACTCTGGGGTGCGTGCGAAGAACTCGTCCTCCCCAGTCTGCCTACTCGCTATTCTCACGGCCTAGCTTGACGAACTGTAAGGAAAAGAGACACAGCAGTTTACCCAGGTTCGGGCCACCTTGCGGTGTAAAACCCTACTCCTGCTTTGTGGTGGATTGGCCTTGAGGGGTTGAGGATGAACTAGTACAGTGGCGAACAACCTCTGGAGGAGAGGCGTTCTTGAGCTCGAGTGAGCTGGTGGGGTGAGGGTGATCTGAATGATCCGTCTGAACTTAATTTGTCGCTCTCTATGGTGGTGGCTAAGTCCTATTTATAGTGGCCTTGGTCCTCTTCCCAAATGAAGGGCGGGAAGGGATCCCACAACGGCCAAATTCAAAGGGGGACAACTAGTACATGCTATCCTGACAAAAGTAGTCTTCGCCTACGAAAGCCTCTAGTTGTGACGCCGTGGTGGGCTCGGTGATTACCTCCGTCCTACCGTCCTGGCGGTCTTGGTCTTGTTGCACGGGAATGGAAACCTTTGGCTGATTCCTCGGGACTCCACGCCTGCGCTTGCCTCTTTAGGACCGAAGAGGAAACTGGTACACTGCGCCCGCTGGCTCCCGCCTGGCCTTGGTTGTCATGGCTCACGTCATCCGGACCTCACGAGGTGAGGCTTGCATAGAGATCTCCCCTCCTCGGGAGCTAGCCTGAGGAGGCCGCTCCTCATGGAGGTCTTGGTGACGTCCGCCTCGCGAGGCTCGGCCCCTCGCGAGGGTCTTGAGTTGTTGTCGCTGAAGCTGGGCCGTACCAGGCCGTCGATGGAGCCACGCCGTGGGTCGCAGGCAGGCAAGTCTGGGTACCCCTGTTCCCAGAACGCCGACAGTAGCCCCCGGGCCCAAGGTACGCTCGAATTTGGCTTTGAGGCAAAGCCAAGGGGCAAGTGCGGAGCACTGCGGGCCCTAACCGCCTGCGGCCTTGGTCGACGCGTGGCGATTGATGGGACATGGCTGTCTCCGCTTCCCCACACCGCCTCGGCAACCGTTCAACTTGACGAGACTCTGCTGCATGCAGAGAAAAACCATCACTACGTGGGATCATGGAGGCCGGCGGTTGGCCTCCCTCTGGCTATAAATGAGGGGAGGGGCAGAGCCCCCCTCACTCATCTCCATCTTCTCGCTGCTCGCTCCTTCTTCTTCTTCACCTCCCCGTCTTGCCGTAGCATCCATGGCGCCGACGAGGAGGTTCTCTACCGCCGAGAAAGGGAAGGCCCCCAAGGAGGGGCCGGGTTCACCGCCACCCAAGAGAGGGCATGGCCGCCCCCGCAAGCATGCTGTGACCCCGGCGGTAGCTCCTCGGGGGCGCGGGCGCAATCCTTCGAGGGCCGGCATCGCTTTGGGTGGCCGCGGCTGCGCTTCTTCTCAAGGCGGGGGCCGCCAAGGGCGAGGCAGCCCCTGTGATGAGGGGCGGCGTGCCGTGGTTGCCCGGCCTCCTCGGCCGTGCTTCCACTCGGCGGATGTGCTCCCTGAGTTCGTCGAGTGGTCGGAGAGGCCCGCTGGCACCTGGCTCCCACTCCCGCGCTTCTTCGTGAGTGAGCTGCCGGTCGCGGGGCTTGACGGCCTCTGGCTGTAGGCTGACGGTTGTTGCAGCAAGGCTTCCTGGGTTGGGGTCAAAGTCACCGCGACGGGCAGCGTGTCCTTGACCCATGGTTGGCAGGCGTTCGCCCGCGCGCGAGGCCTGAGCGGGAGGCACACCATTCATTTCAGGTACAACGGCCTCGCGACCCTCTACGTGAGGGTGTTCGGGGAGGACGGCCGTTGCGCGGGGTGCTGCTCGGAAGACGGTAGCGGCGACGATGAGCTTGGCCTTGATGACAGCCACGCTTCCTTCAGCAGCGGCGGCTCCTCCTCCGGCGAGAGCACCAGCAGTGGCGGCTATGACCAACCACCACGCCACCGGGCTCGCACCGGGGAAGGCGACGGGTCGTCTCGTCACCGCGCTCCGGTGAAGCGGGAGGAAGACTCGGGCTGAGCCCGGGGGCCGCCGGAGCCTAGCCTCGGGAGCTGCTGCTGTCGTGTGGGCCACTTTTGTTTAACCTTTCCTTTCTCCTGCACTTGAAAAAAGTAGAGGGCCCCGCTGGGGCGTGTAATGAACCAAGGCACTCGTGCCATTATGCTATGTTTGTTATTTTGATATTGCGCCGGGATACCGATATTCCGATCAGGTGCGGTTAGAATAACTTAGCTTGATATGCTTGCTGTAGTTTCCCGCCTCGCGTGGGTGCGCCTCTCCAGCAACATCTGGCAAAGTTTGCTTCTTAACGACTCAGGTGCCGTCGGGCCTCAGGAGGCATTGTGCAGCTACAGAATTATTAGAAAACTTCACAGGGTGTCATGCCCTTCCTTGCGTGAGCCCCCGAGCGTGGGTTGGTTGTGGCTGGTGCACCGCGTCGCGATGCCCGGAGGCACAGACTTGAGAAGGTACGCATGCCCACGAGCTAGTTTGAGAGCATCTCGCAAGGATTTAAGGACCGAAGCTCTGGGGCGACAGGGCTTCGGTGAGGTGTGGTCGCGGCGAGCACCAAGCGCACACACCTACCTAGCCCCCGCGCGCGGGACGCGAGGAGCGATGGGCAACTGCCGCTCTTCCTGGGACAAGGCTGGAGAGGCGAACGAACAGAGGAAAAGAAAGTTCCAGCTTTGGCAAACGAGAAACGCGAAAACTCTAAATTCCATTAAGAAGCTGGAAACCAACTACAGAAAGCAAGCAAAAGAACAGCCGTGTCCGGCACCTAGTCTAGTCTTCTCACCAGGGTGGAGCTAAGTGCTGCCACTAGGACGTGGGAGGGAGCCCCCATGAGGCATTCTGGATGGGGATCCCGTCCTGCGTCTCCAGGCGCGCAGCGCCAGGCCTGGAGACACGGGCGACCCTGAACGGGCACTCCCACATGGGTGAGAGCTTATGCAGCCCCTTCCTAGAAAGCACCCGCCTCAGGACGAGATCACCCACCTCGAGCGTCCTGGAGCGGACGCTGCGGCAGTGGTACTGCCGCAGCGCCTACTGGTGCCTTGCAGCTCGGAGCGAGGCTTGACGGCGGCGTTCCTCCCCCAGCACGAGGTCCATCCCCCGCATGGCGTCCTGGCGTGCCTCGTCAAATTCCAAGACCCGTGTGGAGCGATGCTTGACCTCATGAGGGAGAACCGCTTCGGCTCCGTAGACGAGGAAGAACGGAGTCTCGCCCGTCGGCTTGGTTGCGGTGGTGCGGATGGACCACAGCACGGACTGGAGCTCGTCGAGCCAGCCCCTGCCGCAGGCCTTGAGCTTCTTCTTGAAGGTCCTTGTCTTGAGGCCTCTCAGGACTTCTGCATTGGCGCGCTCGGCCTGGCCATTGCTCCTGGGGTGTGCCACCGAAACATAGCATATCTGCGTTCCAAGGTTAGCACAGTATGTTTTGAAAAGGTTGCTGGTGAACTGTGAGCCATTATCGGTGATGATGCAGTTAGGAACCCCGAACCGGCTCACGAGGCCTTTGATGAACTTGACGGCCGAGCCGGCCGGGATGGTGCAGACAGCTTCCACCTCCGCCCACTTGGTGAACTTGTCGATGGCGACGTAGAGGTAGCGGCAGACCCCGAGCGCCCGTGGGAATGGCCCCAAGATGTCCAGCCCCCAGACCGCGAACGGCCATGTGAGCGGGATGGTCTGGAGGCCCTGAGCGGGCTGGTGGATCTGCTTGGTGTGGAACTGGCAGGCTTCACAGGATTTCACCAGCTCGGTAGCATCGTTGAGCGCCGTGGGCCAGTAGAACCCGCTGCGGAATGCCTTGCCCACGAGCATGCGTGATGAAGAGTGATGCCCACAGTCCCCACCATGTATATCGGCCAGCAGCTCACATCCCTGCTCCCTGGAGATGCACCATAAAGAAACGTCGTTTGGACGCCTCCGATAGAGCTCACCGTCCTGGATGCAGTATGCTGTGGCCTGGCGGGCCACACGCTCCGCGTCTTCCTCCTTCTCCGGCAGGTTGCCCTGAAGTAGGTACGCCTTGAACTCCTCGGTCCAACACCCCTCCTGAGGTTCCATTGCGAGGAGGAGGCGAGCTCCTGAGGTTGGGCCACAAGCCGGGGCGCCCGACGGGGGAGCCTGGGGGAGGTCCTCGTGAGGCGGTGCTGGTTCTGCGGCGGGTGGACCTGCCGATGGCTTGAAGAGCCGCTCTTCGAAGACGCCAGGCTCCTGAGGCGGACGCCAGGACGCCCTCTTGGCGATGTCATCCGCCTCCTTGTTTGTGCCTCGCGGCACGTGCTGCAATTCCAGACCCAAGAATCATTTCTCAATTTTGTGTACCTCCTCAAGGTATGCTTCCATGTGCTCGTCCTTCGGGGTGTACTCCTTGTTGGAGAAGTTGACGAGGAGCTGCGAGTCGCCCCTGATGGTGAGGCGCCTGACCCCCAGTGCTGTGGCGGCCTTGAGTCCCGCGATCAGGCCTTCCTACTCCGCAATGTTGTTGGAGACCTTCTCACCGTGTTGGAAGCAGAGTTGCATGGCGTAGTAGAGCTTGTCTGTGGTGGGCGAAACAAGCACAGCTCCAGCCCCCGCGCCCTGGCGTGAGAACGCGCCATCAAAGTACATGATCCAACCATCTGGTGCCTCGTCGCCGGGTATGAGGGAGCGGTCCTCGCACACTTCACGGCCAGGGATGTCAGTCCATTCCGCCACGAAGTCAGCGAGGGCCGCACCCTTGATGATCCTGGTGGTACTGAACTCCAACTGGAACGCTTGCAGCTCAATGTTCCTTTTGGCGACACTTCCTGCAGCGTTGGGGCTCCGGAGCACCCTCTCCAGAGGGTAAGCTGAGACAACCTTGATGGGGTGGCCTTGGGAGTAGTGGCGCAGCTTTCGGGAGGCGATGAGGAGCGCGAGCAGTAGCTTCTGTGGCATGGGGTAGCCTGCCCATGCGTCTCACAGCACCGTGCTGACGAAGTATACCGGTTGCTCGACGAGGGAGGAAGCATTGGTGAGGTCTTGCAACTCCTGGTCTGCGGGTCCTTAGGTGCCTTATCATCCGCCATGGCAGCCGTGCCCTCAGGAGACCCACTGCCAGGGGGGTTGGCTAAGGTCTCAGGAGCGTTGTTGGCCGGTGGTGGCGTCGGAGCCTCAGGAGCGCCTTCTTGAGACCGCGGCGCCCCATCTGGTGACGGGGCGCCCGGTTGTGAGCCCCTGACCAGGCGCTCCTCCCTCACTGCCACCAGTGCTGCGCTGGCTGAGTGAGGCGTGGCGGCCAAGTAGAGCACCAGGGGCTCAAGGGGACGTGGTGCCACCATCACCGGCGGGCTGGTGAGGCACTTCTTGAGGTCTTGGAAGGCCGCGTCAGCCTCCGGTGTCCACTCAAATGGACCTGTCCTTTTCATCAGCTTGAAGAACGGGAGGGCGCGTTCTCCCAACTTGGAGATGAAACGCCCCAGCGAGGTCACGCAACCTGCCAGCTTCTGCATCTCCTTGAGAGTCTGCGGCGGGCTCATCCTTTCTATGGCCTTGACTTTCTCTGGGTTAGCCTCGATCCCTCTGTGCGATACCAAGAAACCCAGCAGCTTGCCGGATGGGACGCTGAACACACATTTCTCCGGGTTGAGTCACAGATCCACCTTGCGCAGGCTGGCAAATGTTTCTTCCAGGTCTTTAATAAGGGTTCTTGCCTCCCGAGACTTCACCACTATGTCGTTGACGTATGCCTCTGCGTTCCTCCCGAGCTGCCAGCCCAGAGCGATGTGCATCAGCCGCTGGAAGGTTGCTCCGGCGTTGCGCAACCCAAACAGCATGCAGGTGTAGCAATACACCCCGCATGGGGTCAAGAAAGCCGTCTTCTCAACATCTTGCACCGCCATCTTGATTTGGTGATAGCCTGAGAAGGCATCCAGGAAGCACAGCAGGTCGCACTCGGCGGTGGAGTCGATGATCTGATCGATACGCGGGAGTGGAAAGGGGTCTTGAGGGCAAGCCTTGTTGAGGTTAGTGAAGTTGACGCACATACGCTCCTTTCCGCCCTTCTTGGGGACGATGACCGGGTTCGCCAACCATTCTGGGTACTGCACCTCCCGAATGACACCAGCCTCTTGCAGCTTGCGGGCCTCTTGGACGATGAACGACTGCTTCACTGTGGACTGCCGCCGCGCCTTCTGCTTCACTGGTCGTGCGTTAGGGCACACCCTTAGGTGATGCTCGATTATTCCCCTCGGGATCCCAACCAGATCCTTGGGCTCCCATGTGAACACTTCCTTGTTTGCGCGTAAGAAGTCGACCAACACCTTTTCTTGATCTGGAGGGAGGTTGGCACCTATGGTGAAGGTGGCACCCGACGCCCCGTCTTCATCGACCGGCACCTGCTTCATCTCGGCCCGATCTTGAGAGAACAACTGCTTCTTCTTTGCTGGCGCAGCCCCCGGAGCCTCTGGGGCCCCTTCCTCAGTCGGCCGTGCGGCCGTCGCAGCCCTGAAGGCGAGCTTGAGGGCCAACAGCGCGTCCTTGGTGTCTCCTGCCACGGTGAGCATGCCGCTGCTTCCTGGCATCTTCAAGAGGTTGTAGGCAGGGTGAGTCACCGCCATGAACTTGGCCAAGGCCGGGTACCCGAGGATGGCATTGTACGGGAGGCTGATGCGGGCGATGTCGAAGTCGATAAGCTCGGTGTGGTAGTTGTCGCGGGTGCCGAAGGTGACGGGGAGGCGGATCTGCCCGATGGGGTTAGTGGAGCCGTTGACGACTCCAGAGAAAGGCTTCGTGGGGCGGAGCCGGCCATGGGGTACATGAAGCAAGCCGAATGCTTCCACCGAGAGCACATTGAGGCCGGCTCCTCCGTCGATGAGGGTCTTGGTGACCGCCACGTTGCAAATGGTGGGGGTGCAGAGCATCAGGAGAGCATCAGCCGTGACTGCGGGGTGGCCCCCGGAGTCAAAGGTGAGGTCGGCCTTGGGCGCCGCCCAACCTGGCGGCACCGCCCGCTGCACGTGCGCGTCGCCCGCCTGGCGAAAGAACTGCTTGATGTGGCGATCCGAGGGCGGCGCCTGCGAGCCACCGAGGATGGCTGCAACGACGTGAGGTGCCGGCGCCGCGAATTGCGTGACGAAAAGGCCGCGCAGCTCCTCCCAGGAGGCCACCGAAGATTCTGGCAGGCCCAGGAGCCAAGCGTGCGGCGCGTCCATGAGGGCCATGGGGAGCCAATTCGCCATGACCTTGTCGTCGCCGTCGGCCGCCAAAACCGCCTCCTCATACGCCTGCAGAAACCCCACCGGGTTTGTCGCACCGTCGTAGCAAGGCGACATCTCCGGCTTGAACTTGGGCGGCCACTGCACTCGCCGTAAGGCGGGGGTGAAGGCCCGAAGACCCACGGCGCCTCCGTGCGCGCCCGTCGATCCAGTTGGAGAAGAGGCGCCCGCCATGAGAGCTGAACGGCGAGGGCGGAGTGCGGCGGACGAAGAGGCGAAGCTTCGACGTACCCCTACCTGGCACGCCAAATGTCGGATTTCGGGTTCCGCAAACCCTTGAGAGGTTCGAACTCTGGGGTGCGTGCGAAGAACTCGTCCTCCAAAGTCTACCTACTTGCTAATCTCATGGCCTAGCTCGACGAACTTTAAGGAAAAGAGACACAGCAGTTTACCCAGGTTCGGGCCACCTTGCGGTGTAAAACCCTACTCCTGCTTTGTGGTGGATTGGCCTTGAGGGGCTGAGGATGAACTAGTACAGTGGCCAACAGCCTCCGGAGGAGAGGCGTTCTTGAGCTCGAGTGAGTTGGTGGGGTGAGGGTGATCTGAATGATCCGTCCGAACTTAACTTGTCCCTCTCTACGGTGGTGGCTAAGTCCTATTTATAGTGGCCTTGGTCCTCTTCCCAAATGAAGGGCGGGAAGGGATCCCACAACAGCCAAATTCAAAGGGGGGCCAACTAGTACATGATATCTTGACAAAAGTAGTATTCGCCTGCGAAAGCCTCTGGTTGTGACGCTGTGATGGGCTCGGTGATGACCTCCGTCCTGCCGTCCTGGCGGTCTTGGTCTTGTTGCACGGGAATGGAAACCTTTAGCTGATTCCTCGGGACTCCGCGCCTATGCTTGCCTCTTTAGCACCGAAGAGGAAACTGGTACACTGCGCCCGCTTGCACCCGCCTGGCCTTGGTCGTCATGGCTCACGTCATCCGGACCTCACGAGGTGAGGCTTCCATAGAGATCTCCGCTCCTTGGGAGCCAGCCTGAGGAGGCCGCTCCTCGTGGAGGTCTTGGTGTCGTCCGCCTCGCAAGGCTTGGCCCCTCGCGAGGGTCTTGATTTGTTGTCCTGAAGCTGGGTCGTACCAGGCCGTCGATGGAGCCACGCCGTGGGTCGCAGGCAGGCAAGTCTGGGTACCCCCATTCCCAGAACGCCGACAGCTTGGGTGCTGCCCTTCCTTGGACAATCCTCCCACTTATGATTAACCCCTCTCGCAAGTATCCGCAACTACGAAAGAAGAATTAAGATAAATCTAACCATAGCATGAAACATATGGATCCAAATCAGCCCCTTACGAAGCAACGCATAAACTAGGGTTTAAGCTTCTGTCACTCTAGCAACCCATCATCTACTTTTTACTTCCCAATGCCTTCCCCTAGGCCCAAATCATGGTGAAGTGTCATGTAGTCGACGTTCACATAACACCACTAGAGGAAAGACAACATACATCTCATCAAAATATCGAACGAATACCAAATTCACATGATTACTTATAACAAGACTTCTCCCATGTCCTCGGGAACAAACGTAACTACTCACAAAGCATATTCATGTTCATAATCAGAGGAGTATTAATTATGATTAAGGATCTGAACATATGATCTTCCACCGGATAAACCAACTAGCATCAACTACAAGGAATAATCAACACTACTAGCAACCCACAGGTACCAATCTGAGGTTTTTAGACAAAGATCAGATACAAGAGATGAACTAGGGTTTGAGAGGAGATGGTGCTGGTGAAGATGTTGATGGAGATTGACCCCATCTCGATGAGAGGATCGTTGGTGATGACGATGGCTTCGATTCCCCCCTCCCGGAGGGAAGTTTCCCCGGCAAAACAGCTCCGCCGGAGCCCTAGATTGGTTTTGCCCAAGTTCCGGTTCGAGACGGAGGCGCTTCGTCCCGAAAGCTTCCTTCAGATTTTTTCCAGGTCAAAACACACCATATAGCAGAAGATGGGCATCGGGCGCCTGCCAGGTGGCCCACAAGGCAGGGGGCGCGCCCAGGGGGTAGGGCGCGCCCTCCACCCTTGTGGATGGCTGGTGGCCCCCCTATGGTGCTTTCTTCGCCCAATATTTTTTATTAATTCCAAAATGACTCTCGATGAAGTTTCAGGACTTTTGGAGTTGTGCAGAATAGGTCTCTAATATTTGCTCCTTTTCCGGCCCAAAATTCCAACTGCCGGCATTCTCCCTCTTCATGTAAACCTTGTAAAATAAGAGAGAAAAGGCATAAGTATTGTGCCATAATGTGTAATAACAGCCCATAATGCAAAAATATCAACATAAAAGCACGATGCAAAATGGACGTATCAACTCCCCCAAGCTTAGATCTCGCTTGTCCTCAAGCGAAAGCCGAAATCGAAAAATATGTTCACATGTTTAGAGATAGAGGTGTCGATAAAATAAAATACGGACATGAGGGCATCATGATCATCTTTAGAGCAGCAGCATATATTGTCATATAATTTCTTATGCTAAAGTAACAATTCGTTCACAAGGTAAAGTATGAATCAGAAACTTCATTGAAAACTAACAAACTATGATCTCTGTCATTGAAGCAATTGCAATTTATCATAACATCGGAAAGAGTCAATTTAAGAGCTTTTCAGCAAGTCCACATACTCAACTATCATCTAGTCTTTCACAATTGCTAACACTCATGCGATACTTATGGGTTCAAATCTTCAATCGGACATAGAGAAAGATAGGGGCTTATAGTTTTGCCTCCCAACCTTTTACCTCTAGGGTAATGTCAACAATATTACTTTATGTTAACCAATATCCGAGTGGGTATATATATCTAGATCTCTCCAACACATAGTGCTTGCCAAAAGGAAAAAGTGTAAAAAGGAAAGGTGAAGATCACCATGACTCTTGTATAAGGTAGAAGATAAAAGTAAAAGATAGGCCCTTCGCAGAGGGAAGCAGAGGTCGTCATGCGCTTTTATGGTTGGATGTACAAAATCTTAATGCAAAAGAACATCACTTTATATTGCCACTTGTGATAAAGAACTTTATTATGCAGTCCGTCGCTTTTATTTCTTCCATGTCACAAGTTCGTATAAAGCTTATTTTCTTCACACTAATAGATCTTACATATTTAGAGAGCAATTTTTTTATTGCCTGCACCGATGACAACTTACTTGAAGGATCTTACTCAATCCATAGGTAGGTATGGTGGACTCTCATGGCAAAACTGGGTTTAGGGATATTTGGATGCACAAGTAGTATCTCAACTTGGTGCAAAGGATTTGGCTAGCATAAGAGAGAAAAGCAAGCTCAACATGTTGGAGGATCCATGATAATATAACTTCTATTCGAATATAAGAAAACATAACCCATTATGTTGTCTTCCTTGTCCAACATCAACTTTTTAGCATGTCATATTTTAATGAGTGCTCACAATCACAAAAGATGTCCAAAATAGTATATTTGTATGTGAAACCTCTCTTTCTTTATTACTTCATATTAATTGCAATAATGACCAAAACTATGTTTGTCAACTCCCAACAATTTTTATTAATCATACTCTTTATATGTGAAGTCATTACTCTCCATAAGATCAATATATGATCTCTTTATTTCCTTTTATTTCTTTCTCTTATTTTTATTCCCTCAAGATCATAGAAAGAAAGCAAAGCCCTCAACTCAAAACTACTCTTTATTATATATAGCTCACGGACTCGATTACATAGATAAATACCAAAACAAAACTCAAAGCTAGATCATACTAAAACTTTATTCTACTAGATCAAGATATAACCAAAAGGATCGAACTAAGAAAAACGATAGAAGTAAAGGTGTGATAGTGTGATATGATTCCGGGGCACCTCCTCCAAGCTTGGCAGTTGCCAAGGGGAGTGCCCATACCCATGTATTTAGGTCTCTTTCTTCGGAGGTGGCGATGATGAAAGAATTTTATCCTCCATCTTCCAAGGCATAGGTTCACCATCATAAAAAGATGAACGAGTCTCCGGGATCCTCAAATCTGCAGCCAAACTCATCCTTTTAAATCTGTATTCATACTCACAGTTTTGGTTTTGCAGGTCATAGATCTGGGCTTGGAGATGCTTGATTTTCTCATGAAGCTTGAAGATGGCCTCCCAAATGTTCTCAGCATCCAGCTTGTGACCACTAGTAAATTCAGCAATCATCATGTGGTTGGCGTTGAGTCCGCGTTCCACCATCCCTTGGCACTTGAAGACTTGCCGCTCCACTTCTTCGAGCCTTGTCTCCACGCTTCCGGTCTTCTTTGGCCCTTCAGTATCGCGGATGTGCAGCACCCCCTCACGCATCTCAATGGTTTGATGGTGTTGCAGCACCTCTGCGAGATAAGGGTTGATGACCTTCTCGAAAAACTTATCCTTGGGGGTGCTTGGAGACGTCATGGCGATCTGGATCTGTCAGAAAAACAGCTCGAAACAAAGACAGGAGATATTGCCGTGGTACGGTGGTCAAAACCGTCGGGAGACTATATAATGAATTTTTACCGACCAAAAAGAAGTATTGTGCAAGAAAACGGAGTCAAGAGGGCACACGAGCTGGCCACAAGGCAGGGGGGCGCGCCCAGGGGGGTAGGGCGCGCCCTCCACCCTTGTGGTCTCCTCGTGCATCTTTCGGACAACTTTTAATTTTTTTTCTATTGTTCTAAATATTCTAAAATGGAGAAAAATTGCTATTATAACAGTTTTGGAGTCAGTTTACTTACCATACCACATACCTATTCCTTTTCGGAGTCTAAAACATTCTGGAAAGTATCCCTTATGTACTCCTCCGGTGTTACGGTGTCAATTATATTGGTCTCAATGTTTATGGGATTACCTGAGATATAATGTTTGATTCTCTGACCGTTTACCACCTTCGGATTTGTACCTTTGGCGTTGTTGATTTTGATGGCATCGGAACGATAGGCCTCCTCGATAATGTAAGGACCTTCCCATTTAGAGAGAAGCTTTCCTGCAAAAAATCTTAAACGAGAGTTGTATAGCAAAATATGATCACCTACATTAAACTCACGCTTTTGTATCCTCTTGTCATGCCATCTTTTAACTTTTTCTTTAAACAATTTAGCATTCTCATAGGCTTGGGCTCTCCATTCATCAAGCGAGCTTATGTCAAATAACTTCTTCTCACCGGCAAGTTTGAAATCATAGTTGAGCTCTTTGATTGCCCAATAAGCTTTGTGTTCTAGTTCAAGAGGTAAGTGACAAGCCTTTCCATAAACCATTTTATATGGAGACATACCCATTGGGTTTTTATAACCAGTTCTATAAGCCCATAATGCATCATCAAGTTTCTTAGAACAATTCTTTCTAGATCTATTAACAGTTTTTTTGCAAAATCAATTTAATCTCTCTATTGCTTAATTCTACTTGACCGCTAGACTGAGGATTATATGGAGAAGCAATTCTATGGTTAACATCATATTTAGCAAGCATTTTACAGAAAGCACCATGAATAAAATGTGAACCACCATCAGTCATTAAATATCTAGGGACTCCAAACCTCGGAAAAATAACTTCTTTAAGCATCTTAATAGAAGTGTTATGATCAGCACTACTAGTTGGAATAGCTTCAACCCACTTAGTAACGTAATCAACAGCAACTAATATATGTGTATACCCATTAGAGGAAGGAAAAAGTCGCATATAATCAAACCCCCAAACATCGAATGGTTCAATAACAAGTGAATAATTCATAGGCATTTCCTGACGTCTACAAATATTACCAATTCTTTGACATTCATCACAAGACAAGACAAACTTACGAGCATCCTTGAAGAGAGTAGGCCAATAAAAACCGGATTGTAATACCTTGTGTGCAGTTCTATCTCCAGCGTCGTGTCCTCTGTAAGCTTCGGAGTGGCACTTGCGTAGGATCTGTTCATGTTCATGCTCAGGTACACAACGTCTAATGACACCATCTACTCCTAATTTATAAAGGTGTGGGTCATCCCAAAAGTAATGTCTTAAATCATAGAAAGACTTTTTCTTTTGCTGGTATGTGAAACTAGGTGGTATAAATTTAGCAACAATGTAATTAGCATAATCAGCATACCATGGAGTATTACGAGAAGCATTTATGACAGCTAATTGTTCATGAGGAAAGCTATCATCAATAGGTAGTGGGTCATCAAGAACATTTTCTAACCTAGACAAGTTGTCTGCAACGGGGTTCTCAGCTCCCTTTCTATCAATAATATGCAAATCAAATTCTTGTAGCAAGAGAACCCATCTAATAAGTCTAGGTTTAGCATCTTTATTTTGCATAAGATATTTAATAGCAGCATGATCAGTGTGAACAGTTACTTTGGAATCAACAATATAAGATCTGAACTTATCACAAGCAAAGACAACTGCTAGAAATTCTTTTTCTGTAGTAGCATAATTTCTCTGGGCACTGTCTAGAGTTTTACTAGCTTAATGAATAACATTCAATTTCTTATCAACTCTTTGCCCTAGAACAACACCAACAGCATAATCACTAGCATCACACATGATTTCAAAGGGTAAATTCCAATCAGGCGGTTGAACAATAGGTGCTGAAATCAAGGCTTTCTTAAGTATTTCAAATGCTTCTACACAATCATCATCAAAAACAGAAGGAACATCTTTTTGCAAGAGATTGGTGAGAAGCCTAGAAATTTTAGAGAAGTCTTTAATAAACCTCCTATAGAAACCAGCATGACCAAGGAAACTTCTTATATCTTTGATATCTTTAGGACACGGCATCTTTTCAATAGCATCTACTTTAGCTTTATCAACTTCAATACCTCTTTCAGAAATTTTATGCCCCAAGACAATACCTTCATTAACCATAAAGTGGCACTTCTCCCAATTCAAGACAAGGTTAGTTTCTTCACATCTCTGCAAAACTCGACCAAGGTTGTTGAAGCAATCATCAAAACAAGTTCCGTAAATGGAGAAATCATCCATGAAAACCTCAACAATCTTTTCACAAAAATTAGAGAATATAGCAGTCATACATCTTTGAAAGGTAGCAGGTGCATTGCATAAACCAAAAGGCATACGTCTATAAGCAAAGGTACCGAAAGGGCAAGTAAAAGTGGTATGTTCCTGATCATCTTTTGACACAGGTATTTGAGAAAAACCAGAATAACCATCTAGAAAGCAAAAATGTGTATGTTTGGAAAGTCTTTCTAGCATTTGATCAATAAACGGTAGAGGGTAATGATATTTTCTAGTAGCTTTATTTAACTTGCAAAAATCAATTACCATTCTATAACCTGTAACAATTCTTTGTGGAATCAATTCATTCTTATCATTTGGAACAATAGTAATACCTCCCTTCTTAGGGACACAATGAACGGGACTTACCAATCTACTATCAGCAATAGGATAAATTATACCTGCCGCCAGAAGCTTTAGTATTTCATTTCTTACCACTTCTTTCATCTTAGGATTTAACCGTCGTTGGTGATCAACAACTAGTTTAGCATCATGCTGCAAATTAATTTTGTGCTCACATAGAGTGGGACTAATGCCCTTAAGATCATCAAGAGTATATCCAATAGCGGCACGGTGCTTCTTCAGAGTTTTCAATAATTTATTTTCTTCATGCTCTCAAAGGTTAGCACTAATAATAACAGGATATATATTCTTTTCATCAAGATAAGCATATTTCAAAGTATCAGGTAATTGTTTAAGCTCAAACACGGGAGCTCCCTTGGGTGGAGGAGGATCCCCAAGGATTTCAACAGGCAAGTTGTGTTTCAAAACAGGCCCTTGATTAAAGAATATTTCATCTATTTCCCTTCTTTCATTCATAAACAAATCATTTTCATGGTCTAGCAAATATTGTTCTAAGGGATCAGTAGGAGGCACGGCAATAGAAGCAAGACCAATAATTTCATCCTTACTAGGCAATTATTTATCATGGGGTTGTCTGCAAAATTTAGAGAAATTAAAATCATGAGACATATCCCCTAAACCAACAGTAACAATATCTTTCTCACAGTCTATCTTAGCATTAACGGTATTCAAGAAAGTTCTACCAAATATAATGGGACAAAAGTCATCTTGTGGGGAAGCAAGAACAAGAAAATCAGTAGGGTATTTTATTTTCCCACACAAGACCTCAACATCTCTAACAATCCCAATTGGTGATATAGTATCTCTATTGGCAAGCTTAATAGTAACATCAATATCCTCTATCTCAGCTGGTGCAATATCATTAATAATTTATTTATATAAAGTAAAAGGAATTGCACTCACACTAGCACCCACATCACATAAGCCATGATAACAATGATCTCCTATTTTAACAGAAACAATAGGCATGCCAACAACAGGTCTATGTTTATCTTTAATATTGGGTTTAGCAATTCTAGCAGCTTCATCATAGAAATAAATAACATGCCCATCAATATTATCAACCAAGAGATCTTTAACCATAGCAATGCTAGGTTCAACTTTAATTTGTTCAGGGGGTGTAGGTGTTCTAGTATAACTCTTACGAACCACAGTTGAAGCTTTAGCATGATCCTTTATTCTAACAGGAAAAGGTGGTTTCTCAATATAAGTAGTAGGAACAATAGGATCAACATTATAAGTAATAGTTTCTTCTTCAACTTTAATAGGTTCAACTACTTTAGCTTCAATGGGAGGATGATATTTAAACCACTTATCCTTAGGGAGATCAACATGAGTAGCCAATGATTCACAGAAAGAAGCTACTATCTCAGAGTCAAGTCCATATTTAGTGCGAAAATCACGAAAAGCATCGGTATCCATAAAAGATTTAACACAATCAAACTTAAGGTTTATACCTGACTCATTACCTTTGTTGAGTTCCCAATCTTCAGAGTTGTGTTTAGTTCTTTCTAGTAAATCCCATTTGAATTCAATATCCTTCTTCATAAAAGAACCAGTACAAGAAGTATCGAGCATGGATCAATCATTATGAGAAAGCCGACCATAAAAATTTTGAATAATAATTTCTCTTGAGAGCTCATGATTGGGGCATGAATATTACATTGACTTAAGCCTCCCCCAAGCTTGAGCGGTACTTTCTCCTTCATGAGGCCAAAAATTGTAAATATAATTCCGATCACGATGAACTAGATGCATAGGATAAAACTTCTGATGAAATTCCAATTTCAATCGGTTGTAGTTCCATGATCCAATATCATCACATAGCCTATACCATGTCAATGCCATCTCCTTCAAAGATAAAGGGAAGACCTTCTTCTTGACTTCATCCTCGGGCAAACCTGCAAGCTTAAATAATCCACAAACTTCATCCACATAGATTAGATGCATATCAGGATGTAGTGTTCCATCTCCTGTATAAGGATTAGCTAGCAGTTTCTCTATCATACCCAAAGGAATTTCATAATAAATATTTTTAGTAGGTGCAGTAGGTTGAGGGGCAACTTTTTGCTCTTCCGGTCAAGGTGAAGATACCCCGAACAAGCCCCTCAAGGGATTATTTTCCATAGTGACAAGTGACAGTAAATTTCAGCACACTATATAAATGTTTCCTTACCAAATTCCACTTACCAAAGGCGCTTCACTCCCCGGCAATGGCGCCAGAAAAGAGTCTTGATGACCGACAAGTATAGGGGATCTATCATAGTCCTTTCGATAAGTAAGAGTGTCGAACCCAACGAGGAGCAGAAGGAAATGACAAGCGGTTTTCAGCAAGGAATTCTCTGCAAGCACTGAAATTATCGGTAACAGATAGTTGTGTGATAAGATAATTCATAACGGGTAACAAGTAACAAAAGTAACTAAGGTGCACCAAGGTGGCCCAATCCATTTTGTAGCAAAGGACAAGCCTGGATAAACTCTTATATAAAGCAAAGTGCTCCCGAGGACACATGGGAATTACTGTCAAGCTAGTTTTCATCATGCTCATATGATTCGCGTTTGTTACTTTGATAATTTGATATGTGGGTGGACCGGTGCTTGGGTGCTTCCCTTACTTGGACAAGCCTCCCACTTATGATTAACCCCTCTCGCAAGCATCTGCAACTACGAAAGAAGAATTAAGATAAATCTAACCATAGCATGAAACATATGGATCCAAATCAGCCCCTTACGAAGCAACGCATAAACTAGGGTTTAAGCTTCTGTCACTCTAGCAACCCATCATCTACTTATTACTTCCCAATGCATTCCCCTAGGCCCAAATCATGGTGAAGTGTCATGTAGTCGACGTTCACATAACACCACTAGAGGAAAGACAACATACATCTCATCAAAATATCGAACGAATACCAAATTCACATGATTACTTATAACAAGACTTCTCCCATGTCCTCAGGAACAAACGTAACTACTCACAAAGCATATTAATGTTCATAATCATAGGAGAATTAATTATCATTAAGGATCTGAACATATGATCTTCCACCGGATAAACCAACTAGCATCAACTACAAGGAGTAATCAACACTACTAGCAACCCACAGGTACCAATCTGAGGCTTTGAGACAAAGATCAGATGCAAGAGATGAACTAGGGTTTGAGAGGAGATGGTGCTGGTGAAGATGTTGATGGAGATTGACCCCCTGTTGATGAGCGGATCGTTGGTGATGACGATGGCTTCGATTTCCCCCTCTCGGAGGGAAGTTTCCCCAGCAGAACAGCTCCGTCGGAGCCCTAGATTGGTTATGCCCAAGTTCCACCTCGAGACGGTGGTGCTTCGTCCTGAAAGCTTCCTTCTGATTTTTTCCAGGTCAAAACACACCATATAGCAGAAGATGGGCATCGGGGGCCTGCCAGGTGGCCCACAAGGCAGGGGGGCGCGCCCTCCACCCTTGTGGATGGCTGGTGGCCCCCCTCTGGTGCTTTCTTCGCCCAATATTTTTTATTAATTCCAAAATGACTCTCCGTGAAGTTTCAGGACTTTTGGAGTTGTGCAGAATAGGTCTCTAATATTTGCTCCTTTTCCAGCCCAGAATTCCAGCTGCCGGCATTCTCCCTTTTCATGTAAACCTTGTAAAATAAGAGAGAAAAGGCATAAGTATTGTGCCATAATGTGTAATAACAGCCCATAATGCAATAAATATCAACATAAAAGCATGATGCAAAATGGACGTACCATGAGGAAACCCATGATTTGTTTTCTCGAACCCCTTTTGTAGTGAGAACATGTCCAGTATTTATTGCTATATTTGGTTGTTTGCATTACGCCTTGTTTATTTCTACGGTTTATGGTTGTTCGGTTGTTTGTAGTTAGCATATGTCCAGTTTCAATTGCCATCTTTGGTTGTTCATAGTATGCCTTGTTTATTTCTGCTATTAACAGTGTGATGTTCTATATGTGCTAGTATGAACTGTGCAGTTCAATTTCATCAATACCAAATTTAACAATAGCCCTATGAATGGCTATATTTGGTTGTTGTTAAGCATGTTGTACTCCCTCCGAATCTTTTTAGTTCGCATATAAGATTTGTCTAAAGTCAAGCCTCGTAAAGTTTGACCAACTTTATAGAACAAAATACCAACATTCACAATATGAAATAAATATCAGTACATGTGTCATGACTTAAATTTTCATATTGTATAACTTTAGCATGGTAGATGTTGATATTTTTCCATATAAATAAGGTCAAACTTTATGAAGTTTGACTTCAGACAATTCTTATATGCAGAGTAAAAAGGACCGGAGGGAGTATTTAACACGCCTTTCCATTTGATTTAACAATGGCACTGTTTAGATACTCTAACTTAGCTAGAGGTTAGAGTTAGTTTCTAGCTTATGGCAGTTAAAAGGGAGAGAGAGATTGGTGGAACAGTTGATTGCATTGCTTTAGCCTCGTGGGCATATATGTATGAGTACATGGTCATCTTGGAGTACAAGTCAAGGTAGAATAAATCCTACGCTATCCTATGTTTCCTAAATAACAATGATACTCAACAATGACTAACCCTGAACTAACTCTAGCCAAAGAGGTGTTTGGATGACATTGTTAGATTGACAATAAATGCACTAGGAGAAGTAGCCCCAATCAGCACCTCTTGGGTGGGATAGTTGTTTTGGGTGGGTTTGACGCAACTAGCTCAAACTAGCCATCGTGTTTGGATACTTTAGGGCTATTTGAGCCCAAACTAGCTCAAACTAACTCTAACCCATGGATCCAAACAGGGCCAATAACTAGTGTACTTAGACCTGCACAATACAAGTTTGAATGACTATGTTTGCTTGTTTTTAAATATTAGGCCTGTTGCGGTTAATAAGACACCTTTCCACTTCTTGTTTTTAAATATTAGGTTTTAACAATTTGGTCTTGCACATGTAGGTCCTGCTGTCAGAGGTTTTGACCCACTGTTTGACCCTTTTTGCATATGTGGAAATGAGTTGTCCATGAATATCAGTCAAGTCAAGAAACTCAGAAAGATTCTTACGATAAAGAAATTAGCGACAAAAACCAACAAGATCTTTGTCTGCACAATGAAGAAGACATAAGTTCACTACAGGATGGTACTAACTGTTATACCTTGTCTTTTAATTCCTTTGCGCCATTTCAAATCTAGAGAAGATATTTATGCATATCCTTGTTTTCAGGCCTTTCCGAAGCAGTTCACTGATGATTACCTCTCAAACCACCTGTATGGTCAGGAGGCGAGGAAGGTATTAATACAACACCCATGGTTCAATATTGAAGTGTTCCTGAAGAGGACAAAGGATGGACGGGCACTGGCCTAAAGTTGCAAAGACCTTCAACATCAATGAAGGCTCAATATTCGCCTTCCGCTTCAGCAGATTTCTAGATGAGATCCATCTGTCTATGTACCATCTATGATGCTAATTTCAAAAGGTTATAGATGTTGCATGTGAAACTTGGTGCTGGTGCAGTTGTGTAATGGGGTAGCTGAGTGCTGAAACTATATGATGTTGTACTCTGACGTATTTCAATTATGAAATCCTGCTTCCTTAATATGAAAATGAAATATATTGTGTGCTTAATATGAAATGTCAGTTAGATTAATAAATGGATTATTAATAATAGGGCAATCAGCCTGCTAATGGCCAATTAGCCTGCTATTTTTCTATTGCAAATGGTTATTGAGAAAACACCGTGGGCGATGACCTCAGGCAACACACACAGTTTCTAGGAATAAACCGTGTTGGATCAATGAACAATCACACACGACATCCAGGGATAGTTGCACTTTCAATCTCCCCCTTTTTGGTAATTGATGACAACATATAGATCAAAGCTTCAACAAAAGATAATAAGATTTAGAACATCGTCGCTTTGAGAAGTATGTGATAAGTAAGAGCTCCCCCTAAATTTGTGCATTATTTGAAATTTGCTCTTGAATGCAAATGCACAATCGATTAGGATCATGGGTTACTCTTTCATGTCACATACTTCTTGGTGGAGCGCTCAAAATGATAGAAATTAAAAACATGCACTCATCACCAAGCAAAGTGAATGATCATATATGGGAAATAAAAGATAATATCATTCAAGCAGGCATTAAAGTATGATATGATCAAACACATGATCATAAGACATAAAGTATCAATCAAGCACACAAAAGTTTCAACCAAATAGCAAGAGAGACAAAAGAAGCAAGAACACTCTCTCTCAAAGCCTATGATCTATACATTTATCCCCCTTTGGCAACAAGTTACCAAAAAGTTCGAACATGCATAGTGCTATGCATCTCTCTAGGCTTGATCTTCGGGAGGTGGTGTTGAGAGAACTCCAAGGACAAAAGCATCTGTAGAAGTTGATGGAGCTGGTGGAGTTACAACTGGAGGTGGCACTGAAGCTGTGGCTGCTGATGCTGATTTAGTGGTTCTAGTGTCAGGCACTGGCACTGCAGCAGATCTCTGACCTCTGGGCACTCTCTGAAAGGCATCTGTGGTAGCCTGCCCTTTCTTCTCCTCTGCTTCCTCCTGGAGCTGCTCAACAGCTGTCTACATCTCAGTCACTTTCAGATCAAGATCATAGAATTTTGTCTCAATGATCCTCTCCAAGCTCTCCTGATTTTGAGTCAGGGTGGCCAAGCCCTTCTCAATCCTCAAAGTTGCTTGAATCAGATATGCAAGCTGATCTTGCTTGCTCTTCAGAAATACCTAAGATGCCTCTTCAACACTTGGCATCTTTGCAGCTTTCTCAGCCTTTGCCTTCTCTCTCTTCTCTTGTGCTTGCACAGATGTGGGATCTTCTTCATCCATCACAACAGTATTATCCTCAAATTCTGGTCTTAGGGGTAGATGCTCCTTATCCAACAAATAGGTGCCTGTGCCCATCTTGGAGTTGATGAGCACCTGAATATGTGGAGCATACCCACAAGATCTCTTCTGATCAGCAGCAGTCCTCTTGATTGTTTCAATAATCAGGCTCATAACTTTGAATTTCTGAGGCACATCAAAAATCTGCAGCAAGTTGATTGAATGACCTCTGATCATCTTGTGATCTCCAGATTTGGGCAACAGAGTATGCCTCAATATAGTGTTGATTGTAGCTAGACCAGACATTAAGTAATGAACAGATCCAAGTTTATGTGTATCCAAAGCTTTGTCAGGGATCTCTTTGTACATGTTGGCCATAGAGTTGTGGTCTTTCTTCTTCTTGGCATAAATGTCCAAGTCATCTTCATGCTCTTCAAGAGCATTTATCAGTTTTGCCCACTCATTAACAGTTGATTGGTACCTTGTACCCTCTGACATCCATACAATTCTACCATCTGGATAAAAATGAGTTGTAGAGTAGAATTGCATGATGAGTTCATCATTCCATTTTGTCAGCTTCTGTCCCACAAAGGTGTCAACTCCACAAGTTCTGAAGCTCTCATGCACAGCTGGAAAATGATCTTCATTCTCATCAATGTACTTACAGTCTGCCCACTTCATGTCATAAACTATGGGCTTATTGTCAAGCAGAATGGTTTCATAGAAATCTTGTTGTTCTTTGGTGTGGAACCTGTAGTCTACTGCAGTCCTCCTCCTCATAGCATAGGGATCACTTTGTCTCCAAAGTCTCAGACCAGCATCCTTCCTGATGCTCATATTTTCTGCCACTGGATGGCTGTCATCATGATCTGAAATCTTTGGTTTAAGTTTCCTAAGCACTTGGGCTTCAGCATCTTCTTCAGTTTCAGTTTCAGTTTCAGGCACTGGGGCCTTGTTCTTCTCAGCAGCTAGTATATTCCTAGTGCCCCTCTTTGGTGCAGTAGGTTTTGGAGCTTGAGCAGCAGCTTTGGAGGCAATCTTGGGCTTTGAAGCAGCAGTCCTAGACTTGATGGCATCCCCCATCAGCTTTTGGACCTTGGGTGCTGGTGCAGTATCCTCTTCCTCTTCATCCTCAGCTAGATCTCTCATCATGGAGGGCTTTCCAATAACTCTGGCAATGGTCTTCTTGACCCTCTCCTTTCTTTTCTTGCCATCACCAGCAGCCTCTTCAACAGTCGATTTGGAAGTTTCAAAAGTTGAGGCTCTGGCCTTAGACATGGGCTCTCTCTTGGCAGGAGCTCTCTTGTGCAGACCAGGCTTGGTCGAAGCTATAGTGCCAAATTCTTTCTTGACAACTTTCTTCTTTGAGCTGACCTCTTCCTCAACATAATCTTCATCCTCAGAATCTGAGTTTCTCTTTCTCCTTGTCCTGGTAGCTGCTTTGGGCAAGTTGCTTGGGGTGCTTCTGCTACCTTCATCATAACTACTAGAGGGACTAGTGCCCTCACTCATGTTCACTTGCTCTTCTGATTTGTTCTGGCTATCACTCTTGTCAGACATACTGGCAAAGCAAACTGACAGCAGACCCTATGAGTAGATATAGATGAGGTAGAGTGGATGAGCATCATAAAGTGCAGAGTTTTTGCAAAACAAATGAGTCAAAAACTTAGTTTTAGTTTTCCACAGAAAGCATTTCAGAGCTACCGATTTGTTAAACTCGGTGACACCGAAGCAACTTTTGGAGTCTAAACTAGTGAAATCGGTCAGACCAAGACACAGTTCGGTGACTCTGAGAATGCTAGGGTTTCACAGAGAGTCAAACTCGGTCACACCGATTTGCAATTTCGGTCAGACCGAAAAGTGCAAGTGCTATGGCCTAAGCCAAATCGGTGAGACCGATTTCCACAATTCGGTCGGTCCGAGATGAGTTCGGCGGAAACTTAACCCTAAATTTTCAAATCAAACCTAATCTAATGGAGGTTTTCTCTGGATAGATTGATCTCATACGTGGTATAGAACATGGCATTGCATTGTGCTAAGAATCGGAGTTAGGAATTAGCACAAAAGGTCGAACTCATACCCTAGTTCGGCGGTGAGTTCGCTACGGCGGCAACGGCGGGGTTGAAATCCGTTGACGGCGACGGAGACCGGCGGCGAGAGGTCGCTGGCAATGAGGAGACGATCCGGAGACCCGAGGCGGCAGAGCAGGACACGCGCGGGCTGAGGGGTTTTGAAGAAATTTCCAAAATCTCACCCGTCGGTATATATATCCTGACCCTATCGGTGTGACCGAAAGGAACAACTCAGTGGCACCGAGATGCAGAATCGCAAGCGGTTACTGCAACTCGGTGTGACCGAAAGGTTCTAATCGGTTGCACCGAGATTGAAAGTCTAGATCAACTCAGTGAACTCGGTATGACCGAAGTGGATGAATCGGTCAGACAGAAATGCACAGAGAGGTTTTAGAAGTTTAAGTCTATGACGAATCGGGGACTCCGAGTGCTCCTCACACAGAGTGGTTCGAATCTGACTTGATCAAACTTTGTGATGTAGCATGAATAGAGTTTGAGATGAGAAAAGCATAGATAGCTAGAGGAAGTCCTTAGGCATTCTTGTCCATCCATTTGGCAAAAGAGAAAGAAAAAAACCAAACAATCAAGGCAACAAATGGATGTTCTCAAATTAGTAAATATGCAATCAACATGCTCACACAATAAAGTGGCAAATGAAACATGTGGCAAAGCATGCACAAACTCTCTAGCATCTATCAAGCAATTGGCGATGACTAGGTCATCTATATATGAGTATATTGACTTAGGAGTCAAATGAGAACATTTGATCATAGGTCATACTCATCGTTTAAGCACAAGTGGGGTTACCACTTTTACATAAAGCATTGTTGTGTTCACACCATTAGAGTTGCTTTAGCTCAATTGTTAGAGTAAAGCTCCCCCTAGATGTGATATCCCCCCTAAGAGGGATGAACTAACCTTGGGTTTTGTCGATGATGACTTCATGTAGATGTTGAAGATGTGGATGCTCAATGTTGATGTAGATCATTTGGAGCAATCCTTTGGAGTGAGTTGCACTTTCAATATCTACACGGGTTAGTCCCACAAGGAACAAACAAGGATATCCATAGACATAGAGTGATGTTCACACAAGATGATGTCCATGAAAGCATTAGGTTACCTTGTCCCTTGTCTTACCAACAAGAGGGTTTGTGACTCCTTGAACTAGTGCAAGATATGGAAGTTGTTTGCACTTGTCCTTGCCAAAATGATATGAGTGAAGTATGTTGGCGGGGTCACCCTCAAGAACTCTCTAGTTGTTCTTCTTCGGGATCCACATCATCTTGATGGGAATCCTTGGAGTTGTAGTTGTACTTGACGAAGTAGAACTTGATGTAGTCTTGGGAACCCACTTGACCAAGGCCTTAGGAGCTTCTTCAAATGCATCAATCTCCTCTTGAAGCTTGTCCTTGCCTTTTTGCTTCTGGTCTTGTGGTGGAAGATCATCTTGAGCTTGTGTCCCTTGGAAAGAAGTAGGATCATACTTCTCTTGTTGAGGAACAAACTTCGTCTTGGGGTATTGATCTTCTTCCCACTCAACTCCATTGGCATTGAACTTTCGTTCAAAACCAATACCTTGATTCTTCCGGTGCCTTCCTTGCTTGCGTACAATTTCCTCAAATTGCTTACTCCCGGCAAGGCTTTTGTAAACACCTTTCTCTATAATTCCCTTCAATAGGCTGTTTTCTTGCTCAAGTGTAACTTGGCTAAGAGAATCATTAGTGGAATCAAGAGAACTACTAGAAGCAACAACATTGGATTTAACATGATTATTGTTACTACTAGAAGAAGAATCTTTCTTACTCTTGTTGCTAGATTTTACTTGTGGCATGTAAGTAGACAAGAGTAAACGCTTGGCAATGTAAGAAGAACTTTTCTTACGAAGATCATCATTGATTGCCTTTAAGAACCCATGCTCTTGCTCAAGGTTGAGCTTTTCAAAGCGTAGCTTCTCATGAGTCTTTAAAAGTTCTCGATGATCTTCTAAGGTAGTTTCATGAGCTAACTTAAGAGTGTTTAGTTCTTTAGTTAGACGCTCAATCTCCTTCTTAACATCATCATTCGTTTTATCTTGATTAGCATGATTAATAGCAAGTTCATCATAGTTTTCATCACTAGAGTTGTCAACAAGTAAATCATCATCACCTAGCAAATCATCTTCATCACTATTGAAATCAACATACTCGGGGTGTGATACCTTTGGGCCTTTAGCCATGAAGCATCTTCCAATTCCTTCATTTGGTGAGTCAAATATGTCGTAGGAGTTGGTTGACACAAGTGCTAGACCGGCAACACCTTCATCTTGAGTATATTCGGAGTCGGAGTGATAACTTCTCTCGGAGTGATGGTCAGAGTCGGAGCCGGATACCCATTCACCAACGTGAGCTTGATGTCTTCGTTTTGTGTAGCTCTTTGATGATTTGTCCTTCCTTTCCGAATCCTTGCTTCTGCGAGAGGTTCTTCGTTCATAGCGATCATCTCTACTCCTTCTCTCCCTTGGAGGTGATTCTTCTCTTCTACTTCTTCTTTGGGGTGAATCTTCTCTTCTTTTGTAGGGGGCCGTACACTCATTGGAGTAGTGTCCGGGCCTTCCAAAATTGTAGCAATTACTCTCACGGCTTGAAGATCTTTTGTCATTGTAGGACCTTGACTTGGAACTTCTTTCCTTGCTTCTGCTCTTGTAGAACTTGTTGAAGTTCTTCACCATTAGGCTCAATTCCTCATTGAAGGTTTGTTTCTCACTTGATGATGTAGGAGTATCACATGAGGCTTTGTAAGCACCACTTGACTTGTTGTGAAGCTCTTCCTTATCCTTGAGTGACATCTCATGAGCAACAATTCTTCCAATGACTTCCGTTGGCTTGAGATCTTTGTAATTGGGCATCATTTGGATCAATGTGCACACACGGTATCATATTTTCCATCCAAGGCTCTTAGGATCTTCTTGATGATGAATCTATCGATCATCTCTTCACTTCCTAAGCCGGCAATCACATTTGTGATGAGAGCAAGCCTAGAGTACATTTCAGCGACACCTTCACCATCCTTCATTTTGAACTTGTCAAGTTGACTTTGAAGCACATCCAATTTGGATTCCTTGACGGAGTCGATACCCTCATGCATATCAATCAAAGTATCCCAAATTTCCTTTGCATTCTCAAGACGGCTGATTTTATTGAATTCTTCGGGGCACAATCCGTTGAAGAGGATATCGCAAGCTTGAGCATTGTATTGCAACATCTTCAACTCTTCCGCGGTAGCTTCACGGTTTGGTTCTCTCCCATCAAAGAATTCACCTTGCAAACCAATACACACAATAGCCCAAACGGCGGGGTTATGTCCAAGAATATGCATTTTCATCTTATGCTTCCAACTAGCAAAATTAGTACCATCAAAGTAAGGACCCCTACGGTGGTAATTTCCCTCGCTAGACGCCATACTCTCCTAGGTTGTGAAACCAAGGCTATGATCACCAAAAGCTATGAAGATCAAGGCAAATGGAGACCAAAGCTCTGATACCACTTGTAGGATCGAAAGTATATCTAGAGGGGGGTGATTAGACTACTTGACCAAATAAAAACCTAGCCTTTTCCCAATTTTAAGTCTTGGCAGATTTTAGCAACTTGGCACAAGTCAAGCAATCAACCTACACATGCAAGTTTAAGAGTATAGCAGCGGAATGTAAAACATTTGCATATGAAGGTAAAGGGAGGAGTTCGGAGGGAGCAAACGCAATGTAGACACGGAGATTTTTGGCGTGGTTCCGATAGGTGGTGCTATCGTACATCCACATTGATGGAGACTTCAACCCATGAAGGGTAACGGTTGCGCGAGTCCACGGAGGGCTCCACCCATGAAGGGTCCACGAAGAAGCAACCTTGTCTATCCCACCATGGCCATCACCCACGAAGGACTTGCCTCACTCGGGTAGATCTTCACGAAGTAGGCGATCTCCTTGCCCTTACAAACTCCTTGGTTCAACTCCACAATCTTGACGGAGGCTCCCAAGTGACACCTAACCAATCTAGGAGACACCACTCTCCAAAAGGTAATAGATGGTGTGTTGATGATGAACTCCTTGCTCTTGTGCTTCAAATGATAGTCTCCCCAACACTCAACTCTCTCTCACGGATTTGGATTTGGTGGAAAGATGATTTGAGTGGAAAGCAGCTTGGGGAAGGCTAGAGATCAAGATTCATATGGTTGGAATGGAATATCTTGGTCTCAACACATGAGTAGGTGGTTCTCTCTCAGAAAATATATACTGGAAGTGTAGGCATGTTCTGATGGCTCTCTCCACGAATGAAGAGGGGGTGGAGGGGTATATATAGCCTCCACACAAAATCTAACAATTACACACAATTTACCAAACTCGGTGGGACCGAATCATAAAGCTCGGTCAGACCGATTTAGTTCAAAATGTGAACGTTAGGATTTTCGGTGGGACCGACACGTCAACTCGGTGGGACCGATTTCATTAGGGTTAGGGCATAACATAATCTCGGCGAGACCGATCACATAAACTCGGTAGGACCGATTTCTGTAATAGGAAAACAGAGGGTTGGTCAGGCAAACTCGGTGGGACCGATCGCTCATTTCGGTGAGACCGAAACATTACGAAGAGGAAACAGAGAGTTTGCATTGCGAACTCGGTGGGACCGATCGCTCATCTCGGTTAGACGAAACATTACGAAGGGAAACAGAGAGTTAGCAATCCCATCTCGGTGAGACCGAGATCCATATCGGTGAGACCGAACTGATTAGGGTTTCTGGCAGTGGCTATGTCAAATGAACTCGGTGGCGCCGGATAGATCAAATCGGTGGGGCCGAGTTTGACTTTTGGTTTGGGACATGTGTGGATATGAGAAAGTGGTTGAGGGCTTTTGGAAAATATCACTAAGCATTTTGAGCAAGCAAGCCATTAAGCAACACCTCATCCCCTTTTAATAGTATTGGCTTTTCCTATGGACTCAATGTGATCTTGGATCACTAAAATGAAAATGTAGAGTCTTGAGCTTTAGCCAATATGTGTCCTTAGCATTTTGAGGGGTCCACATTCCTAGTCCATGCCATGCCAATCATCGAACTTCCTTAAATAATCCTCTTGAAATAGCATTAGTTCAATGAGCTATATGTTGTTAGGAATTACCAAAACCACCCAGGGATAGTTGCACTTTCAGTACATACTAACGGAAACGTATTCTTGTTCAATGATCATGTGCACAATTTTTGTTCGGTTGTGGATTGCATTTAGTTCGGCAGCCAGGTGCTCTTTCTCTTGGCGGTCTTCAGCCATATGCTTCAGCAGCAGCTGTTGGGTGCGCAGGCTCACTTCCAGATGTGAAGGAGGTTGAGTGTTTGGTTGATGATCACGCTGAGGTAGCCGTGGTCCATTGAAGGTGTTATGATAATTAGGCGGACTTCACACTGGTGCTTTCCCCGAAGAAAAATCTTCCATGATTTTCAGCGTATCACGTACTGGAGGAATGAAGCTTTTGTGACCGACTTTTGCTAGATATTCGGTCTTCATTGCATAGTCAACCACCTTCTGAATCCAGGGCTCAAATACCTTGACAGTTTCCGGGTGCTGAGCTGAATCCATCAGAATGCGCAGGAACATATCTTCGACATCGAAGATAAATCCTTGGGAGATGGCATGGATGGTGTTCTGAAGAACATCAGAAATAGCATTGTCTGTATTCATCCCACCCAGCGGACAGAGGGTATAAGTGAGAATATGATATAACGTCTAATTGTCGAATGTCAAGTGCTCAGGCAGTGGAGGACCATTGTAGTCACGGATTTTATCTTCATCAGAGATTGCATCAATGTTGTGAACTCGAATTTCTGTCTTGCCATGTTCGAATCGAGGAAAATGGAAATGAGATACAAAGTCCATAGCAGAGCACTTAATGCGTTTCCTTCGGTCATCCATTCCATGATCCATTTAGTGCTATCTGATTCATCACCAGTGATGTACAGTGTGGCATAAAATTGAAGGATTATCTCTCTGTTCCATGGATGCTGATATGTAAAGACATGTGTGAGGCCAAAGTCTTCGATGTCTTGCAATACTTGGTTGAAACAGCCAATGTTCTTCATTGCAGCAATATCCAGGAACTCATGAGGGAAAATCTTGCGGTTGTCATATAATACTCGGGAATAATAAATGGCTTGTTCTTGAGTCCAGAACCGAGGAGATTCAGAGGTACGAGGCTTGCTGTATGGACTCTCTTGAAAGAAAACAGGATGAGTGTTCCGATTGAAAAGTGGCCCTTTGACTCCAACACCGATTGAGAACAACGTCAGTTGCTCACGAGGATAATGATATTTGAGCTCATCTTCAATGGAGATCACTTCATCGCCATAAATAACTAAGTTGGAGTGATGAGCAGAAGCTGATTTTGGTGCGGAAGGATCAACATCTGAAGTTCTTCGTGCAGTATTGAGTGAGATTCGCAGTGGAGAGGGCATAGACACTTTGTCAAGAACTGAATCTTTATCAACCACTAGGGGCCGTTGAGGATTTGCTTCAGCAGACGGTTGAGTAACAGAGGGAGGAACCGAATCATTTGGTTCAACGTGAGCTGGAGAAGCCTGGGGAGCAGTCTGAGGAATTTCACCTTCTTCCGAAACATTTAGTTGAGGCGGATTTTCTTCATGGACTAGTGAAGCCACAGGCACTATTTTAGTTGGCCTTGGCGAATTAGGGGCATCTGCGAATGGTGCATGAATTGGCGAAAGAATTGCTCGTACAGGAGACTTTTCTTTTTGTGTCTCAGCGTCTGGAGGAGGAGGAGAAGGAGGAGCATTCTTGTTTGCTATCTTCTTCTTTTTCTTTTGCTTCGATGGATCAGTGTGCCCTTTGACAAGATCATTGTAGCAGTAACTTTGGCTTGATGATCGAGGCAGATCTTTCGAACAATTTGATGTAGGTCCGAGTGAAATCCCAATCTTCTGTGCCGAAGGATAGTCAAAGCCTTATTGATATCCACATAGGATTCTTCAAGTTGCTTGATGACAAACTTGGATTTCGTATCTTTCATACGGTTGTCAAGCTCCTTGAGTTGGGCAATGAGGTCATTGATCTCAACAGAATCATTTCTCATGTCATGGACCAGATCAGACGCTTGAGAAATTACTTCAGAGGGAATGGGCAAAGATGCCACTTCTCCATCAAACAGTTTTTCGACAAATCTGTCAAGCTGATCCATGATAAATACTTCATTGAAGTAATGAGCTGCATCAGAGCCATCATTAGTCTGAGTAGAAGGAGCAGTCTGAACAAGATTTTTCTCGGTTGGAGGCATCGAAGCCAAAGGTTGTGTCAGCTTTGGAGCAAACTTCGCAGCTTTTTCTTTCACAACATCAGCATTTGCCCGAACATTTTGCTCAGCTGGAGGGGCTTTGATTTGCTTCACCTTTTGCTTCGGGAGCTTTTCTCCTAGCTTAGCTGTGCCTACTGGGGCATCAACTACCAAATCATGTAAATTTATTGCATCAGGATGAGGATCTGTAATCACTTTGTCAACCATTGTGACAGTGGTAGGAGGAGTCTTTCTTTTGAGGTTCTTCTTTAATGGGTTCTTCTTCAGAGGTGCTATTGGGACAACACTTGCTCGAAGATCAGGCAGAACAGTGGATGTAGTGACATTCACTCGCTCGGAAAGAGTTGCTTCAACTTCTTCCCTTGTGAGAGGAGGGTCATCTTGCTCAGAAGAATCACTTTCATGCTCAATTGGTTTAGCAGGCCTTCTGTTCGGTGTACTCTTTTTCTTCAGAGCCGCAGATCTGGGATCATGTTTGTTCTTTGAACGGCATTTTGCTTTTCCTTCATTCTTTTTCTTCTCAACGTCTGATTTAATGAGACGACGATTTTCTTCTTCTCTTGCCTGTTCCTTTTCAACCTTCTTGACTCTCTTTTCAGCATTCTTGAGGCGCTTGGCTTTTTCTTCGGGATAAGAGTCAGGTGTCTTAAGAGACGACTCATCAGCGTCAGGAGGTGGTGGTGGCCTTGCCTGGGGTTCACCTGCCCGGATGAGTCCAATTTCACGACAGTCACCCCATGGGGGGTGGAAGGCAAAGTTCTTGGCATATCGAGGATGAACCATTTTGTAGTTGACCCACTTCCGTACCCGGTGATGTCGAATCTTTTGCATACACCTTTTCCTCTTAGTTGAATCTTCTCCAGGAACTGTGTTGTAGTTCTCATGAGATATATACTGAGCTGAATTGGTGTAGGGTTGCCTGCCACCTTTCCTTTTCTTCAGAGCATCTGCTTCTTGCTCGTTGTCATTTTGTTCAGCTCTTTTTCTTTTGTTGGAAGATGGGCCTACCGTTGGGCCCTTAGCATTTGGTGCTTTGGATTCATCAGTTGTTCCCATGAATATCTCTTCTTCATCAGCCATACTGTGTGGTCTAGCAGAATCCTCAATAGACTGCATACACCTGTGAATAAGAGTAGGTACGAGGGAAAATGGGGACAGGGTTACAAATGCTCTCACCGAGTGTTTTTCTGAACAAATAGAATTTTGAAGAAGAAACGGATACACACTTTGAGAAATGTTTCGAATGAATGAAACATATAGATCGAGCTAGTAGGTCCGAAGAATATACTAGACAGCGAGCTAGGCATATCATTCGAGCGAAACATAATACAAACCCTAGATCTGAAAGATTCGAATGCGAGGAACAACTACAAACCACATCCGCACTAGAAGGGTAAAAACCTAGATCTAATATATGCGGTAAAATCGGAGATAATTGACCGCGGACGAACTCGACTCGAGAAGGAAAGAGACCCGAGTTCGAACCAGACGTACCCTAGCTCGGTGACATGCAGCAACTACAGCGGCGCGGGGAAGAAGATGGCCCGCTTGGTGATGCGATTCTTTCGGTGCAGCTTGATAGCAGGCACACATGCAAACACTCAACATAATGTCAGGTCTGGATGCACATAGATAAAGAAGAGATCCAATCATCGAACGATAAGCTTTCTGATTGTAATCCTTACCATACACATCTGCATCCAACTTACCATTCATGGGCATAGGAGTTTTATAGCCCTTCATTTTGTAATCTTGCATTTTGAACTTCTTCAAGCACTCTTTCAGATATTTCTCCTAAGAAATGAAATGCCATTTGCTTGTTAACGAATTTGCAATCTGAGAAATAACTTGAGTTCACCCATCATGGACATTTGATATTTATCGGACATCATTTTCCCGAATTCTAAGCTGCAAGCATTGTTAGTACGGCCGTAGATAATATCATCCACATAGATTTGACTTAAAAATAGATCATTATCAACAGCACGAGTGAAAAGTGTGCGATCAGTGGATCCTGGCTTGAACCCTTTGTTGAGCAAAAAACTTCTTCAAGGTGTCATACCAAGCTTGAGGGGCTTGTTTTAGTCCATATAAAGCTTTCTTCAACCTGAAAACTTTGTTAGGAAACTCAGGGTGTTCAAAGCCAGGTGGCTGTCTAACATATACTTCCTCATCAATTTCACCATTGAGGAAGGCACTTTTCACATCCATTTGATAAAGCAAGATATCATTGTAATTTGCATAGGCGAGAAGAATGCGAATTGCCTCAAGGCGTGCAACAGGAGCATATGTTTCACCGAAATCAATACCTTCTACCTGAGTGTACCCTTGAGCAACAAGTCGTGCTTTGTTTCTCACCACAATGCCATTCTCATCTTGCTTATTGCGGAAAATCCATTTTGTGCCGATGATATTGTGCTTGTTGGGATTCGGTTTGTCAACCAATTCCCACACTGTCGGTGTACTAAGTATTGGGCCACTAGTACCCCGTACTTGTGCACGGGCAGTTGTAGCCATCCTCGCGGCAAGGCTTGCCGGGAACAGTTCGAGGTTGATTCAAGCCATCAAAGAAACCATCCAGTTAGAGATCTGAGGATCAGCAGATAAGAAGAGCTGGAATCCGAAGGCCAGCTTCCCCGGCAAGATCTTGCCGGGGTGGCCTGCGGAGCCCGGCAAGGATTGGCGCCCGGCAAGGCTTGGCGCCTGGCAAGGCTCGGTGCCCGGCAAGGCTCGGCGCCTAGCAAGACTTGGTGCCCGGCAAGGTTTTGTTGGTGTGCCACCGCTCTAGCACTGCGACAAACCTAACATTCTGGGTCCTTCTTTGGATGCGTGGCGACGCGCCAATGGAGGAGAGCTTAAGCGGTGCTGATGGGATGGCCCCTTTTTCCATCCCCAAGAAAGTAAGGACACCTAAACGGACACCTCACGATGCATTAAATGCATTCGTCCTAGTCCGTCAGGGGTTAGGTATGATTACCCTGTAGCTACTTTCCACCTCAATGTATGTACATTTTGCCACTGTGGTGACCCCTTTGAGCGTATAAAAGGAGGCCCAAGGCAACTGCTACAGAGGAGGAGAACTTCTAGCCCATTCTGCAGGCGTAGCTGCTCTTTGAATGTACTATTCACAATGAGCGCTCCTGAAGGCTGGGCTCAAGAACATTAATAAGAACACAAGGCAAGAGTAGGGTTTTACGCTGATCAGCGGCCCGAACCTGGGTAAAATCTTCCCGCATTGATCGTTGGTTCTGCTCTTTGCGTATACCTCTTCCCCCGCCGAATCGTAAAGGGGTCCCTTTGGATCCCATAGGTGTCGCACCCCGACATCTTTGGCGCGCCAGGTAGGGGGGATTGAAGGTTGCGTGAACCTGATCTAGTGATCGGCGCTTCAGTTTCTTCATCATCTTCATCATCATGCCGCCCAAGAAGAAGAGCGCTGTGACGGCGCAACCATCCACGTCCGTTTTACCTGAGCCTTCCCGTACAGGCGATGGCGTGGGTGCAGTAGGAAGAGGATTAGAACCCCCACGGTGTTCTGGTGATCCGAGCCAGGCGAGCGGTGTCGTTCGCAGTGGCAGTGGCAACCTGCACGCCGCTGGATCTAGAGACGGCGATGTGTTGCCTATGGGTGGCACAACGAATTCCAGAGATCGGAGGGCTCCTGCTGGAGCTCCCGCGCCGGCGCAAGCCTCACGACCTACCCAGGTCGTGCATGATGAGCGACGTCATGGCGCTGGTGGTTCTGGGCGTCCCCATGAAAAGGTTTCTGCGCATCGATCCCAAGATGCGCGGGACCAGCATGCACACCGAGCTGCTGGCGGGGGTGGCGCGCGGTCGCGTGACCGTGGTGGTGCTCCTTCTAATATGGTTAGGAGTCAGAGCACCTCACGTACCTCGCACCTGTCGCTGCCGCCTACGCCAGCGGAAGCCTTGGCACGTGCGCAGCTGCTCCTCAATTTTCCTCCTGCCCCGGAGAAGATGGAGGAGTGGCGAGCTACTATCCAGAGCCTTATCAGCTTCACCAACAAAGATGGACTGCAAGAGGCAGGGCCCTCCCAGCGAAGGCCCATCGATCCGGTGCGAGCCGATGTGGAGAAAACCGGAGGTGGTGCAACCATGGTGCACTCCCCTCCGTGGCACCAGCGGCAGCCGACAACCCAGCAGGTCGACCACCGTGAAGAATTTTCCACGGCGTCATCCGATCCATGGATGCGCCGCGATCAGCGTCAAGTTCTCCAGGAACGAGGCAAGGAGGACGCTCGAACTACCATCGAGCGGCGGCGGGAGGCGTGCTATCAGTCTGATAAGCGCGCAGGGCCGGCTGTCGACGAGCCTGCGCCAGGGGACGTAGGAGACTTGCCTTATGAGGTAGGGACTCCAGTGTTTACCCGTGAGCTGCGGCAAATCCAGTGGCCCAATTCCCGAACCTTCAAGCCGGAGGTCCCGGAGAAATATGACGGTAAGACCCATCCCTCGGAGTTCCTGAGCATCTACACCATTGCGGTGCAGGCTGACGGGGGCCGAGATGACAAGATACTTGCCAACTACTTCCCGTTGGTGCTCAAACCCAACGTCAGGTCGTGGTTGATGCATCTGCCGGAGAATTCTATTTCCTCCTGGTTAGATCTGTGCCATCAGTTTGTTGGCGCCTTTGTTGAAGGCCACCAAGCTCCTGGCCAAGAGAGTGATTTGCATATCATCCCTCAGAAGGAGGGCGAGTCCCTGCGCAAGTTTATGCAGACGTTTAGCCAGGTGCAGTACAATATTCCTGACGTTCACCCTGCCACTGTCATTAGCGCGTTTCACCAGAACGTGCGTAACCGCAGAATGCGGGAAGAGCTAGCAATGAACAAAGTCAGGAGTATTGCTGAGCTTTACGCTCTAGCCGATAAATGCGCTCGAGCTGAAGAGGGGAGGAAACTCCCTGGCGAGGATGTTGGCGCGGCGGGCGAATCCGAAGAAGAAGATGCCACGGCCCCGTCAAGGAAAGGCCGGCGGCGGAATAGGAAACGCGGAGGCAAGGCCGTGCTTGCTGTCGAGGAATCCGACAACCCCGACGCCGCCAAGAAGGCCAAGGTTGGCGACCCCGGCAAGGATCTTGCCAGGTGCCCTTCCTGTCAAGCCTTGGCGGCTGCTGACAAGTCGGAAAACTCCAGCAAGCAGTATTGCAAGATCCATCGCACCAAGGGCCACGATCTCCAGAACTGCCGGCAAGTTGAACAGCTTGCCGAGAAACAGAGGGCCGAATATGAAAGGCGAGATAAGGAGAAGGCCCAAGATGGTGCTGACGGATCCGGCAAGAAGCGCGGTGGCCGAGGGGGGCGCCGCGGCAAGGCCAAGCAACAGAAGGACAGGCCTGCTCGGGGCCGAGACAAAGAAGAAGATGATGAGTCCAGTAAGCAAGAATTCCAGAAGGCTACAGAGGCCATGTGTATCGATGGAGGTGCCTCGCTGCATTCTTTCCACCGTCAACTCAAACAGTGGGTGCGGGAAGTCAATGCGGCAGAGCCATCCCCAGATGCATGTAGGCCCCTGAAGTGGTCCAACACGCCTATCATTTTCGACGCCGAGGATCACCCTGATTGCACAACTGCGGTCGGGTGCTTGCCATTGTTGGTCTCGCCAATGATTCGCAACCTCAAGGTGACGAAAATGCTAGTTGACGGTGGGGCCGGCCTAAACTTAATTTCACCGGATGTGCTCAAAAAGCTCCAAATTCCCGATGAGGACCTTGAAGAAACGGGTATGTTTCAAGGGGTCAATCCGGGAAGAACCCAGCCCAAGGGCAAGATTACGCTACCGGTGACATTTGGTAGCAAGCTCAACTACAGGACCGAGAAGGTGGTGTTTGATGTCGCCAAGATCCCCATGTCATATAATGGGATCCTTGGTCGGCCAGCGCTGGCTAAGTTCATGGCGGCATCACACTACGCGTACAACATTTTGAAGATGCCTGGGCCGTTGGGCGTCATCACTATCCATTCCGATAAGAGGGATGCGCTCATCTGTGCCGACCAACTTTACCGGGAAGCAATTGCAGCACCTACCATCAAGGCACCTGCTCCTGCTGCTGGAACTCCTGGGGGGAAGAAGAAGACCGGCAAGAATCTTGGCGCGAACTCCGGCAAGCGCACCTCCTCGGAGTGCTGCGCTTCCGTCGAGAATGCACCAGAGAGTTCCACCGGCAAGAACAAGAAATCCAAGGCTGCTCCGCCGGAGACCAAGAAGGTGCCCGTCAGGGAGGACGGAACGGGGGGAACTTTCACCATAAGTTCTACCCTAGATGACAAATAGGAAAGCGCGCTCGTTGCATTCCTGTGGGCGAATGTCAACGTGTTTGCATGGCAACCGTCTGACATCCCCGGCGTTCCTAGGAAGGTAATTGAGCACCACCTTGCTGTCTATCCTCATGCGCGGCCCGTCAAGCAAAGGGTCAGGAAGCAAGCCTTGGAGCGGCAAGAATTCATTGCCGAAGAAATCAGAAAGCTGGAGGCGGCAGGATTGGTCAAAGGAGTGCTTCATCCAACCTGGTTGGCCAATCTGGTTGTAGTGCGGAAAGCGAATGGGAAATGGAGGCTTTGTATCGATTATACAGATATCAATAAAGCCTGTCCAAAAGATCCCTTTCCCTTGCCGCGCATCGACCAGATTGTGGATTCCACCGCTGGTTGTGATCTCCTGTCCTTCCTTGATGCCTATTCAGGCTATCATCAGATTTTTATGGCAAAAGAAGATGAAGAGAAGACCGCATTTATCACCCCATGTGGTACGTATTGTTTTATACGAATGCCTTTCGGGTTGAAAAGTGTTGGTTCGACATTTGCGAGAGCAATCCAAATTGGTTTTGAGCCTCAACTCCATAGAAATATGGAGGCGTATATGGACGATATAGTGGTCAAAACCAAAGACAAAGCGACGCTCATTCAAGATTTAGAAGAAACATTCGCAAATCTATGCAAGATCAACTTGAAGCTCAATCCTGAGAAGTGCGTGTTCGGTGTTCCTTCTAGCAAGCTCCTCGGATTCTTTGTATCTTGCCGGGGAATCGAAGCGAACCCCGACAAGATCAAAGCTATTGAGCAAATTGAAGCGCTGAGACGCGTCAAAGATGTGCGTCATCTTGCCAGCTGTGTTGCTGCTCTAAGCAGGTTTATTTCCAAATCTGCTGAGTGCGCCCTGCCCTTCTTCAAAATTTTGAAGAAGGCAGGTCCAATGAAATGGACTCCGGAGGCAGAGGCTGCGCTGCAAGATTTGAAGAAATACCTTTCCTCTCCGCCGATGCTAGTCGCGCCTAAACCACAAGAGCCGTTGCTGCTGTATCTGGCAGCAACAAATCAAGTGGTTAGAAATGCGCTAGTGGCGCAGAGAGAGGCTGATGAGGAAGCAACACCAGCGGCAGGACCGCCAGGTGACGCGGCAAGATCTTCCCCGGCAAGACAGGATCTGCGCAAATAGAGGAACCAGTGCAGAAGAAGAAGGTGGTGCAGCGCCCAGTTTATTTTGTTAGCTCTCTTTTACAAGGAGCTAGGTCAAGATATTCTGGTGTGCAGAAGTTGCTTTTCGGCCTTCTTATGGCCTCGAGGAAGCTGCGCCATTACTTTCAAGCACATGAAATCACCGTCGTCACTCGCTTTCCGTTGCAACGGATTTTGCAAAATCCAGAAGCAACCGGCAGGATCGTGGAGTGGGCGTTGGAGTTGTCAAGCTTTGGCCTCAAGTTTGAAAGCACTTCAACGATTCAGAGCAGGGCCTTGGCGGAGTTCATTGCAAAATGGACCCCAACGCCGGACGAAGAGGCTCAGGAAACAACCCTCCCCGGCAAGGAAATCGATCAGCAATGGATTATGTACTTTGATGGGGCTTTCTCGCTGCAAGGCGCCGGTGCTGGCGTGCTGCTTGTCACACCCACCGGAGAGCACCTCAAGTACGTAGTCCAAATGCATTTCCCCCGGGAGAGTTCGACCAACAACACTGCAGAATACGAGGGTTTGCTTGCCGGTCTCAGGATCGCGGCAGACCTTGGTATCAAGAAGCTCGTCATCAAAGGCGATTCACAACTTGTCGTCAGGCAAGTTAACAAGAGTTATCAAAGTCCATTGATGCAAGCCTACGTGGATGAGGTGAGGAAAATGGAAGAGCGCTTTGACGGTCTACAAATGGAGCACGTTCCTCGTGCCGAGAACAGTGTTGCTGACGACCTGTCAAAGCGTGCTGCCCTCAAGTTGCCTGTGGAACCAGGAACTTTTGTGCTCCAATTGACTCAACCATCTGTGGCGCCATCAATGCGGCAAGAAAAGAGAAGAAAGTTGAACTCTGCTCAGTACTTCCCGACAGAGCTCCCCGGAGCCGCCGGCAAGGAAGTTGCCGGGATCGACATGCCTGCCGGGGAACAACAGGCTCCGGCGGGGCCTCAGGCCCTTGCTATCGAGACAAACGTTCCCCCGGTAGAGGAGATGCCTTTAGTCCTAGCCGTCGAGCCTCAGGCTCCAGCATGGGCGCAGCACATTGTCCATTTCCTTCAGACAGGAGAACTCCCGGAGGAACAGGAAGAAGCAGAAAGAGTAGCCCGTCGGTCTGTTATGTACAAGTTCGTCGATGACGTCCTGTACAAAAAGAGACCAAACGGTGTGAAATTGAAGTGCATTCCTCGGGAGGATGGGCTAGAGCTGTTGGCAGAGATACATGGAGGCATATCTGGTTCTCACATAGGATCAAGAGCGCTTGCCGGGAAAGCATTCCGGCAAGGTTTCTTTTGGCCCACCGCTTTCCAGGATGCAACTGCACTAGTCACCAAGTGTGAAGCGTGCCAGTTTCATTCGAAAAAATCACATCAACCAGCTCAAGCTCTTCAGACAATCCCTCTCTCCTAGCCATTTTCGGTCTGGGGGCTCGACATACTGGGCCCTTTCCCCCGTGCTACCGGGGGCTTTGAGTACTTGTACGTTGCTATCGACAAGTTTACAAAGTGGCCGGAGGTGGAAGCAGTGAGGAAGGTGACAGCACAATCAGCCATCAAGTTCATTAAAGGGATAGTTTGCCATTTCGGTGTACCCAACAGGATCATCACCGACAACGGCACGCAGTTCACAAGTCGCACCTTCATGCAGTACGTCCAAGACCTTGGCGGCAAAATTTGTTTCGCCTCTGTTGCTCACCCGAGAAGCAAGGGCCAAGCAGAGAGGGCTAATGCTGAAGTGCTGCGCGGTCTCAGGACCAGAACTTTTGACAGACTGAAAAAGTGCAGAAGACGCTGGATTGATGAGTTGCCGGTGGTTCTTTGGTCAATCAGAACGACACCAAATCGAGCCACCGGCCAGACGCCCTTCGCTCTGGTCTACGAAGCGGAAGCAATTCTCCCCACAGAACTCACGTACGGATCACCTCGAGTGCTCGCTTATGATGAGCTTGAGCAAGAGCAACTGCGGCAAGATGACGTTGTGCTCCTTGAGGAGAATCGTCTTCAGGCTGCTGTGCGAGCTGCATGCTACCAGCAAGCTTTGCGCCGCTACCATAGCCGCAAAGTTCATGCCCGAAGCCTTGAGGAAGGCGACCTTGTTCTTCGGCGGATTCAGTCCGCCAAGAATTCAAACAAGTTGACGCCTAAGTGGGAAGGCCCTTATCGGGTAGTACGAGTCACCAGGCCCGGCGCTGTCCGCTTGGAGACCGAAGATGGCGTTCCAGTGAGCAACTCCTGGAATATCGAACATCTTCGCAAGTTCTACCCATAAGGCGCGGTTGCCGGGGGCTCCCGGCAACCCCCTTTTGTACAAGTCTTGCCGGCAAGGCATGTGATCCTTTGTACAAAGCCAGGCGCAGACCCTGAGCGCAGATGAATAAATTTAAGTGTTGTGCATTCCCCTATCAATTCCCATGTTCATATTTATATATGCATGTTTGTCTAAGATGTTGTATAACACCTACTCCCGATAAGTTCTAACAAACCGCCAAGTTTTCATATCTTTATTTTCTCTTCTTTCTTTTTAAAGACAGAAGGATTCCTCGCGTGCACATTTGCCGGGGGGGAAGGGAGATATGAGTACCAGTTGGCGACGTTCGGAATCGACGCTTGCCGGAGGAAGGACAGTGACAGAAAGCTAAGTTCTAAAAACTTAGAGCAAGTTTCCTTTATTGCAAGTTATTTCCTTGGACGATTCCGACTCTTGTATGGAAAATCTGCACGCGAAGGAACCCTTGTTGTAATCAGTTGCGCCCTTATTTTGTTTCGAGCCCGCTCAACGATTTTAGTGGCTGCACTGAGAACACCAAGGAGCCTTACCGACCGCTGCGCCTCCAGCAGGCTGCTGAAGTCCCGCAGCCAGCGCTCGCGGCAGGTTGCGCGCCGGCAAGTTTTTCAGTAAGCATAGGGTGAACTCCATACATAAAGGAATCAGACAAGGAAAATAGCAAGCATGAACCTAAACATAGGCGAGTTATATTACATTCATGAGTTGCCGCAATTCTAACTTGAGACCTGATTGTCTTTTACATGGAATGATGACGGCAAGAAAAGGCGGAGCACTTAATCCCTGCGCTGGCCTTCGATCCTTTTGATGGAGTCCACCTTCTCAAGGATAGGCGCGATAAGTTCTTCAAGCGCCTCGACATTTGCGTCCCTTGGCAGTTGGCCGAGCGCGTTGGAGAGGTCGATGCCGGGATTGCTGTGCACCACCTTGATAAGCACCTTGCGAAGGATGGCCCGGCAAAGCCGGCGAGTCTCGTTGGCCAATTGGGTTGCCCGGCTAGACTGGAGCACCCTCAAGGCGTCGATGATGCTTTCAAAGAACATCGTCAACCTGGCACTTGAAGATATCCTTTCCTCGGAAGAATACCTGAAGTTCGACAGGCCCATGGTTGACAATTCTGCCGTAAGCTTCTCCGCAGTGTCGATGAGACGTCCAGTCCAGATCTCCACCCCCTTCTCGTAATCGGTTTGGGCGGCGGCAGCGCTCTTGAGCAGGTTCCTCTCTTCTTGGAGATCCTTGAGTAGAGCCTTCTCACAGGCCCTGCCAGCCTCGAGAGACTTCTGCAACATGGTCAGCTTCAATTCCAGAACTGCAATATCATCACCCGCAGAGGAGAGCTGCTTGGTTTTGTTGGACAGGGCAACTTGCATCTCCGCCAAGGAGTGGAGGGTTTTTTCCCTATCACCTTTGAGCGTCGAGAGCTCCTTGCCGTGCTCTTCGAGATCTATTTCCAGCTTCTTTACCATGTCACTCAGCTCGTTCTTGGCGGCCTCTGTAGCTTCGGCAGCATCGACGGCCTCCTTGAGCTTGCCGGCGTGACTTGCAGTCAGAGCTTCGAGCGCCTCTTTATGTTTTTGCTCCAGCTCCTGGGTCCGCCGCGCGACAAGCTTCTCGATATCTTCATCTTTGCTGCGAAGCTTGGCGGCGAGAGCTTGCTCATGTGCGGTGAGATCTTCCTCGTGAGCATCAAGAGCAACGCGACGCCCCGTCAGGAGGGCATCTTCAGCAGCAATCCTTTGAGTAGCTTCATCCTGCGCCTTCTCCATATCAGATTGCTTCAGGAGGATCTCTGTCCACTGTTGGCTCACCTGTTCCCGGCCAGCAGTCAGCTCTTGGAGGGCCTCGGCGTACCAGGTTTGCATTTGTTCGATGCGCCTCTGGAAATCTGCCTCGGCCGCCTCGACGATTGCCATTCTGGAATCCGCTTTATCTTTCCGGGCGCGGTGGAGAGCTTGGAGCTTGCGGAAATTCTCGCCCATGGCCTGAAGGAGCTGATCCTCTTCAGATTTGCTGCTGCTAGCGCTGGGATCGTCAACAACCTCGAGCCCGACAACAGCGATGATTTCTTCGTCAAAAACTTCTCCTTCGGCTGGTGCCCCAATGCTTGCCGTCCCTGACAAGTTGACAAACAGGTTCTCGCCAACCTTGAGGTATTTGCTGGATGAGGGGCCTTCAGATGTTGACGGTTGGTCTTCAGTGACCGCCTCACCAGTGGCAGGGGGCTCCGTGGCTGGTGCAGCGCCTGGCGCTCCTGCGGCAGGAATGTCGCCAGTACGGTCATCAACCTCCCTGCCGCCCCCTTCAGTAGGTTCCTTGGCGGGTTCCTCCTGTGCAGTCTTGGCGGCCTCCCCGTCAAGAGCACCACCAGCCTCGATAGTGTCATCCTTGGCGGCCTCGCTGGCAGCGATCCTGTCTGCTTCGGCAGCGGCGTCCCTGGCGGTCTCCTCGATGACAACGTCGACATCCATGTGTTCCATCACAGGGAACTCTGAAGGATGAAGGAGGAGAACAGAATAAGATCAAGATTGAAGTTTGAAGCAACTAAAGACAGAGAGATAAGGGAAAGAGTAACAAGCATTCTGAGGCAATCGATTACCTGCGTCGAGCTATTGAGAGGTGGCCTCGCCCCTCCCGGCAACTTCGGTTGCCGGGGGAGGGTTGCCGATGTCCATGCTTGCCGGCTCCTCCTCAGCTGGGATGGGCTAGTCGGTAGGATCTTTTGACGGGGACATGCTTGTGGGCGGCGTGGTCGATGAAGGTAGCATGACGGGGATGTCTTCTGACAACTCTCCTTGTTGCCGCTCTTCTCCTGCGAGCCCAAGGATATTAGCGGCAAGAATGGAAGCCTCAGCACCCGCCAGCGGAAAAAGAACAGTGAACTTACGTTGGGGGCTGTGCTGGGGGCTATGCTGGGGGCTGACGACGACGGTTTCTGGCACGCTCGTGGAGCCTGTCGGGGGCTCGTCGCCCGTGGAAGTCTTTGTGCTCTTCGCCATCCTCTCCAGCAAGGTTTCTGCATCACTGCAGAGACAATACGAGCAAGTCAGTAAGATCGATCCAAGATTGGAATATAAAGGCTGTGGCAAAGTACTCACTCTTCTTCTTCTCGCTCCAGACTAAAGCCGGAGATGTCGAAATCGGCCTCAGCTGCAATGTCTGAGTGGGGAGGCGGAGGAGGGGTCCTAGGCCGCTTGGTTGTGGTAGGCGCCGGGGCGGCTTCCGGTGCGGTAGTGCGAGACACCCCTGCCGCCCCAGCAGTGGCCGCTGGTGTGGGTCTCGCGCGCCGCGCAGGTTGTTGACGGGCCCCTTGCCGCGGTGCAGTCTTGCCGGCCACTTTGTTGCCGGGAGCCTCGCCGCTCGAAGAAGGCTGGCTTGCCGGGATGCCAGATGCAGCCTTCCGAAGAACACGCTTCGTCTTCTTCGGGGCTGGGAGCTCTTCTTGCGGTTCTTCTTCGGCCGTATCCTCGTCGGACGAGCTCCCAGCGGCTGTGCTGCTCTGTTCCCCGGCAGCTTTGTCCTCCCCGGCAGGTTTTACCTCCACTATTACCTCTGCGTCACTGGTTTCCCATTCTGTGAAGCCAACGCTGCCGGCCTCCACGGCAAGATTTGCCTCCTCCACCCTAGTAGCAATGTAAGCTACTTCTTGGTCGGTGGTGGCTCGGATGAAATCTGTCTCTTGCCGGACAGGTCTCTCTGTCAAGTTGTCAAAAAACTTCTGTGCTTCCTCCTCGGTTGGCTCGGCCCAAGTCGCGTCAAGACCGTGGGCGTTGAACATCGGCATGAAGGCGATGATTGACCCCAAGGCGGAGTTGTTGCACAAAGGGACGATCCTTGCCGGCAGCCGATGCTTGTCTTCGCGCTGGAATAGTTTTTGACGGAGAGCGCCAAGCTGCATAGTGGTCAGATTATTATTCAACCCGGGGCGCAATCTTATGATATCTGCCGCGTTTCGGTATTCCCAAGCTGGCCTTCCTCTATTCTGCAAGGGGGCGATCCGGCGGCGGAGAAAGTCGAAGCCAATCATCTCCATCGTCAGCCCGGCAGCTTTCAGGCGAAGGATCCTGGTGGTGGCGATTGTGAGTCTCTCGTCCTCCGCAGCGAGATCGCTCCAGTACTTGCCGCGGACCAGCTTCTGTTGCCGGGGAAGACAAAACGGATGGGGATCTGCTTCCTTGATCCAGCACCATTCAGCCCGCCATTCGTCCCACTTTTCGCGGTAAACTCCTTCTAGGTATATTTCCTTATTCCAAGCCCTTGGAATCCAGGTGATAGAACCAGAGAGGGCCTCTCCTTTTTGGATGCGGGGGAAGAAGTAATGGCGAAAAAGAGTAGAGTTGGGAATCACGCCGGCAAAGTTTTCACAAAGATGGGCAAAGATGGACATGCATAGTACCGCATTCAGCGTGAAATCGAGGAGATGAAAGCCGTATGTGTACATGATATCATTAAAGAAGTCGGAAAATGGGGGGCAGAGCCTGCAATAGAAATACGCAACGAAGAAAGGGTATCTGTCCGACCCACTTTTGGAACAAGAACCTGGAATCACGCGTGTGGCGGGGTGAGCTTGCGTCTCCGTCGCCCACATGCACTGGTACCGCCTCTTCAGAGCTTCTGCATCGAGCGATGGGGGGAAGACGACATACTTCTTCCGCATCTTCACCAGTTCGCTCTCCGGGACGTCGGCTTTCGCTTCCTTGCCCTTGCCTTTGCTGGCCTTGGGCGGCATGGCGGCTGTGAGGGCGGAAGCCGGGGGTGAAGCGAGCATGGAAGCGGCGGGCGAAAGAGGAAAAGCTTCGCTCTGAGCTCGAGAGGAGGAAGGCGATGGCGACGGCCAGATTGAGAAGAAGAGGGGGGTAAATAGGCTTGTGCCTCTGCGGCTTCTCCTTTTTATGGGGAAGGAGCGGGGCCGCCTCTTTTATTCCCCAATGTGAATGCGCCTCTATAGGCGCGTCGCAGTTGCAGCCTTTGAGGCACGCTCCCCACGCCACGCGTCAGACGCGCGTAGTGGGGGGCACGGTAAATGAGATATTTACGAGCAGTTAATCCCCTGCCACGCATGCCCGTGCACTGTTTGGGCCTAGCCCAACAACGCCTCGCACTCGTGTATGGCCTAGGCCCGGGGGCTCCTGTCGGTGTACTAAGTATTGGGCCACTAGTACCCCGTACTTGTGCACGGGCAGTTGTAGCCATCCTCGCGGCAACGCTTGCCGGGAACAGTTCGAGGTTGATTCAAGCCATCAAAGAAACCATCCAGTTAGAGATCTGAGGATCAGCAGATAAGAAGAGCTGGAATCCGAAGGCCAGCTTCCCCGGCAAGATCTTGTCGGGGTGGCCTGCGGATCCCGGCAAGGATTGGCGCCCGGCAAGGCTTGGCGCCCGGCAAGGATCGGTGCCCGGCAAGGCTCGGCACCCGGCAAGACTTGGTGCCCGGCAAGGCTTGGCGCCCGGCAAGGTTTTGTTGGTGTGCCACCGCTCTAGCACAGCGTCAAACCTGACATTTTGGGTCCTTCTTTGAATGCGTGGCGACGTGCCAATGGGGGAGAGCTTAAGCGGTGCTGATGGGATGGCCCCTTTTTCCATCCCCAAGAAAGTAAGGACACCTAAACGGACACCTCACGGTGCATTAAATGCGTTCGTCCTAGTCCGTCAGGGGTTAGGTATGATTACCCTGTAGCTACTTTCCACCTCAATGTATGTACATTTTGCCACTGTGGTGACCCCTTTGAGCGTATAAAAGGAGGCCCAAGGCAACTGCTACAGAGGAGGAGAACTTCTGGCCCATTCTGCATGCGTAGCTGCTCTTTGAATGTACTATTCACAATGAGCGCTCCTGAAGGCTGGGCTCAAGAACATTAATAAGAACACAAGGCAGGAGTAGGGTTTTACGCTGATCAGCGGCCCGAACCTGGGTAAAATCTTCCCGCGTCGATCGTTGGTTCTGCTCTTTGCGTATACCTCTCCCCCCGCCGAATCGTAAAGGGGTCCCTTTGGATCCCATAGATTACGCACCCCGACACACACATCATTTAATTTGAATTGCACCAACTCCTCTTGCATGGCATTCATCCAATCTGGATCATTCATGGCTTCTTCATATTTGGTAGGTTCTGCCAATGAAACAAAAGAGAAACTACCACAATAGTTAGCCAAGCGAGTGGATGAACGAGTTGTGGGTCGATAACCTGGATTCTCAATTTCATTGAGAATTAATGAGGGATCAACTCGATTAGCCACTCATGGATGAGCATTTTCTTTGTGATGATCATTATCATTTTCATCGGTATCAGCATTTGTATCATCATTCCCTTCGGGATTGCCATTTTGATCGGCATTTGGATTTTGATTACCATTTCCATTTTGAGGAGCATTTGCTTCGGCAGTGGCTTGACGAGTTCTGCTTCGAGTCATAGGAGCATCATCATCAGAGGACTCAGGTGCATTTCCTTCAACCGGCTTGACGCTCCCAATGGCCATTTGCCGAATAGCATCAGATATCAATGGTTCATCTATCACATTTGGCAGGTGCTCCTTTTGAGAGCCGTTAGATTCATCAAACTGCACATTTACGGTTTCCATAACTTTCATGTGGTGAGAGTTATAGACACGATACGCGTGCGAGTTCGAGCCATAACCGAGAAGAAAACCTTCATGTGCCTTAGGTGCAAATTTGGAAGAATGATTCATATCAAGAATGTAACAAGGTGCACCAAAAACACGTAGATAAGAAACATTTGGTTTCTTGCCAGTGATAAGCTCGTAAGAAGTTTTCTTAAGGAACTTGTGAATATAAACACGATTGATAACATGACAAGCAGTGTTAATAGCATTAGCCCAGAAGCGAATGGGAGTTTTGTGCTCACTAAGCATTGTTCTCGCCATTTCAATGAGAGTTCTGTTCTTTTGTTCAACAACTCCATTTTGTTGGGGAGTGTATGCAACAGAGAACTCATGAATAATACCATGTTCATCGAGAAATTCAGCAATATGAGTATTTTTTATCTCAGTTCCATTGTCACTTCTGACATGCTTAATTCACACATCATATTCATTCTGGGCCTTCTTAGCGAAGCTTTTGAAGATGTCTTGGGTGCAAGTCTTGTCTTCGAGAAAGAAAACCCAAGTGTATCAAGATAAATCATCAACAATAACCAGACCATAATGACTGCCACCGAAGCTTGCATAATTTTGAGGACCGAATAAATCCATATGAAGAATTTCCAGTGGTCTTGTAGTGGTCATAACTGTCTTGGATGAGTGATGCTTCTTGGCTAATTTACCAGCCTCACATGCAGCACAGAGATGATTCTTGTCAAATTTTACATCAGGAATGCCACAGACATGATTTTTCTTCACCAGGGTCTGCAAATTTCTCATACCTGCATGACCAAGTCTTCGGTGCCACAGCCAACCTTCGGTTGCTTTTGCAAGCAAGCAAGTTTGGACTGAAGGACCCTTAGAGAAATCCACAATATAAAGATCACCCTTTCTAAATCCCTCAAAGACGAAGGAATTGTCAGAGGCCATGAAGATAATGCATTTGGATATTGAGAATAGAACTAGCATGCCTAAATCACATAGCTTGCCAACTGACATAAGATTAAATCCAAGGGATTGAACAAGTAACACATCATCAATAGATTTGTCCTTGGATATAGCAATTTTACCTAGCCCAATTACCTTTCCTTTGTTGTTGTCGCCAAAATTGATATACTTAAGAGGAGAAGCAGTTCAGTTGGGGTCGACAAACAACGACTTGTCTCAGGTCATATGACTACTGCATCCACTGTCCATTATCCATTCAGTGCACCCGGAGACATAGTCCTGCAGAAGAATTAGGCTTTCTTAACCACCCACATCTTTGCAGGTGGCTTCGAAACAAATGAATGAGCAGGATATGATTTCTTTCGATAAGCATAGTTGTTACTCGATGAGGTGCGAGCATCATTAAAAGAATAAGCATTGAAATTCTTTCCGGATGAATGAGCATAGTGATTGTATGCAGTATGCATATACTCATTCTATCGAATTCTTTGTGCCTGCATGGTCAGTCGAGCAGAAATAGGCAAAGCATCAACAGTTTTCTTAGGCACCCAAATAGCTTTCTTTGGGGGGCCATTTCTGCTGTTTGGTCCAACATAGCGAGCAACAGTCTCACCATATTGATTTTTGAACAACCTATAGTTGTCCAGAGAGTCATCATCAGGGTATTCAGGTATGGGAGAGTTGTATCCCGAAAGTAATGCTGGATCGAGCGTTTTGCTCTTTGCAGGAACCCACACAGTTTGAGGATATTGATGTGGTTCCTAGTAAGTGCCATTTTCATTCAATTTCCTTTCGAAACCGATACCTCCCTTTCTAGGATTTTTGTGAAGAATGGATTTCTACAGAACATCGCAAAGGGTTTGATGTCCTTTGAGAGATTTGAACATTCCTGTCTAAAGAAGATCCTTCAACCTAGCATTTTCATAAAAAACAGAACCAGACTTTCCTTGACCGAGGGGTTAGCATTCACAGATGATTTAGCATTTGATTTTGCATTGGTTCGTTCAAGGCATTTTAAACATGGCGGCTCAAACACCTCAGGTTTATCCTTGAGTTGTTGGGTGAGAAGAGAATTTTCTCTAATCAAATCTTCATGAGCCTCTGTCAGCGCCTCAAGTTCTTGTTTCCTTTTCAGGTAATCGTAGGTCAGTACTTCATGGTCTGCTGAGAGAAAATCATGATGAGTTGAGAGTTCATCCATTCGTGACTTGAAAGTGGAATACTCTTCGGTCAACGACTAATTTTTATCCATCTCCTCAACCAACAACCCTTCAGATTTCCTGAGGGTTTTCTCAATTTTCTCAAGAGAGTTTTGTTGAATATTGGCAATTTTTATCAACTTAGCATGGCCATCCTCATCAGAAGAATATTGATCACTGGAGTGAACCTTGTGATGTTTGGAGGATACCTTTTCTTTCGAGGCCTTGGTCATGAAGCAGTAGGCAGGAGATTCATCATCGCTTGACGGGTTCCCAAAGAAATTTGTCGTAGGAGTGGAGGCGCATGATATGCCAGCCATGCCCGAGTCGGAGTCCTCATCGGATTCATCTGCTTCTTCGGAGGCAGATGATTCTTCTTCTTCAGAATCCATCTCCTTGCCGATGTATGCCTTGGCCTTGCGAGAAGTATTCTTGCAGTTGGAGGAGGACTTGGAGGGGTTCCTTGATGAAGATCTTGACGAAGATTTAGAAGTGGAGCTATCCTTCTTCTTGAAGAATTTCTTCATTTTCTTTTCTTCATCGGACTCGTAGTTCTTGCTCTTGCTTTTGCCTCGATAGTTGCCTGAGTCATATCTTCCACTAGCACGGATTTCAGCTTCCCAGAGAGGGCAGTCCGACATGAAGTGTCTAGGCTTTTTGCACTTGAAGCAAGTGTATTCTCCAGCAGGTTTTGACAAAGTTTTTTAACCCCCAGAGTTGCTTGAACTTCTTTTCTGGAATTGGCTCTTCTTGTGGAAGCGTTGGAATCTTTTCGTGATCAGTGCGAGATCTTTGCTGAGCCTTTCTGGGTCATCTGAATCTTCTTCCGCATTTCCATCGGAGGAAGAGTCAGCCACAGCCTTGAGAGCATGATTTTTGCGTTGAGTTAAGCCATACAGATCTCTTTTCTCTTCTTCTTCTTCCTTGTGAGTGTTCAGTCTTTCCATGATATCAGCAGAGTCGAGGTGCTTGAAGTTAGCTCGTTCATGTATCATCAGAACAAGTGTATCGAAGCAACTGTCAAGAGATCGAAGCAGTTTCTTTACGACTTCATGGTCAGTGATGTCTTTGGCGCCGAGACCTTGAAGTTCATTAGCTATGTCACTAAGACGGTCAAAGGTTTGTTGGCAGGTTTCATTTCCAATGCGCTTGAAGCGATTGAATTTCGCTCTCAGCGTATCAATTCGAGTTTCTTTCTGAGTTGACACTCCTCATTGATCTTTTCGAGGACATCCCACAATTTCTCCGCAATTTCACACTGGCGATATCAAAGAAATTGCGCTCGATTGAGATGGCCGCCCATCTCATCTTTGGCCTGAGCATCCAGCTGAATGAGCTTCTTTTCTTCATCGGAAGGGGCTTGAGGTACAGCAACATGGAGCCTGAATTGCACCACATTCCACATGTCATCGTCTATTGCTCGGAGACGGATCTTCATATTCTCCTTCCAGAAGGGATAGTCCGTCCCATCGAATATGGGAATCTTGAGATGCGAATTGTAGTTCACTGAAGACATACTTAAACTCCAAAGTTGTTAGACTAAAATGAGCAGAGTCAAGGAGTACCTCGCTCTGATACCAATTGTAGGAACGTAGTATGTCTACAAGAGGGGGTGAATGGGAGTTTTAAATTTTCTTCGGAAAACTTAAATCTCTCAGAACCCAACAACAGAATTAATGAAAAACAAACTATAGTGAACTAGAACAGAGTACCGAAGGAGAACTAAGACATGCATCGATGTAAATCATATGAATGAAGATGCATCGAAGGTAAACATGAGTGACAGAGATAACCGATGATGATCGATGGAGACAAGGTATTTGTTCGACCAGTTCGTCCTTCTGCACAAGGACTACGTCTGGTTTGAGGGGCTGTGACTTAACACGGAAGATCAACTCCCTTCACCCTATTCTCCTCGACAATCGATTCGTCAACCGATGTCAATTACTCATGGTAGATACTTGAAGGCGATCTCCGAACCTTTACAAACTTCTTCTTGGAGAACCACAATCACTCTTGGTCTCTGAAGAAATTGACACCTAACCGTCTAGAGAGTTTGCATCTCTCAAGAGTAATAGGCGGAGCGTACTAAACTTAGATTCCAGCGATGCTGAACCACTATCTAATTCTTTGGCTCCAGGGGTTTTTCTCTCGGTGGATTTTAAACTCAAATCGCTCAGAGAGTGGGTTGCTCAATAATCTTCTCAGAATCAAACAGAGCAGCCACCGGACAAAGCCGGCGCGGGGTGGCTATTTATAGCAGCAGCCTTCCCAGATGGGAAATGACCATTTTGGACACGAGGTCCAGCCAATGGCCAACCGACACGTTCACAACGGTCGGATTTTGGAGCAACGGTAACATTACTTGAGGAACAAGTAATGCTAACTCCTCGGTCCGAGTCAAATCTCTCGCAGTGAAGAAGATCACAGTCTCTTGCTGGCAAGTATTTGCTCGGAGCACAAAGAGATTTTTCTCATAGCTTTCATAGGTTTTGGGTTTAGCATCAGAGAATCAAAGCTTTGAACGCTACACCCCTCTTAATAGTACGGTGGTCCTATGACTCAATGAAAGAAGAAGAACAATGAAATAAATGCTACGTCTTCATTCTTCCTCGAGCGCAGTCATTTTCTTCGAACATACACCGAACCTATTGCTTGAACTTCAGCAATTTTTAGGGGTCACTCTTGTTAGCTTCATCTTCGGTAATAATCTTCGCTGCTACGTAGGGAGATTATCTTCGTCGTTTGCATCTAACTCCTCGATACTTCAGGCACCTGTTACTCTGTGTGCGCTACCAAACACATAAGTCCCATACTGTTTATGTCAACAAACTCCAAAACATAAGGGGCCTATCATTGCACCAACACCCCCTAGGAAGGAAAGGGGGCGCCTAGGGCAGGCGCCCTAGGGCTGGCTGCCAGCGCCCTTGGGGCGCCCTAGGCTGCCTCCCCTCCCCCCCCCCCCCCGCCTATATATATGTGAGGAGGGAGAGGGACAACACACACCATGATCCCCAAGCCGTGTGCGTGATGTCTACTACACGACTTGTTCTTGTAGACTCGTGTTGGGCCTCCAAGCGCGGAGTTTTGTAGGACAGTAGCAAATTTCCCTCAAGTGGACGACCTAAGGTTTATCAATCCGTGGGAGGTGTAGGATGAACATGGTCTCTCTCAAACAACCCTGCAACCAAATAATAAATAGTCTCTTGTGTCCCCAACACACCAAATACAATGGTAGTTTGTATAGGTGCACTAGTTCGGCGAAGAGATGGTGATACAAATGTAGTAATGATAGTAGATATTGATTTTTGTAATAGCAACAATAAAAAACAACAAGGTAGCAATTGATAAAACGGAGCACAAACGGTATTGCAATGCTTGAAAATGAGGCCTAGGGTCCGTACTTTTGCTAGTGCAATCTCTCAACAATGCTAATATAATTGGATCATATAACCATCCCTCAACCTGCGATGAAGAATCACTCCAAAGTTCCTATCTAGCGGAGAACATAAGAAGAAATTGTTTGTAGGGTACGAAACCACCTCAAAGCTATTCTTTCCGATCAATCTATCGTAGAGTTCGTACTAAAATAGCACCAAGCTATTCTTTCCGATCGATCTAACCAATAGTTCGTACTAAAATAACACCACATGATACACATCCATCAACTCTAATGTCACCTAGATACTCCAATGTCACTACGAGTATCCGTGAGTTGATTATGCGATATGCATCAAACAATTTCAGATTCATAATACTCAATCCAACACAAAGAACCTCAAAGAGTGCCCCAAGATTTCTACCGGACAAACAAGGACGAAAACGTGCATCAAGCCCTATGCATAGATTACCCCAATGTCACCTCAGGAATCCGCGAGTTGAGTGCCAAGATATAGATCAAGTGCTCTCAAATCCATAAAAGTATTCAATCTGATAAAAGTGAAATCTCAAAGGGAAAACTCAATTCATCACAATAAGATAGAGAGGGGAAAACACCATATGATCCAACTATATTAACAAAGCCCGCAATACATCAAGATCGTGACATCTCAAGAACACGAGAGAGAGAGAGAGAGAGAGATTAAACACATAGCTACTGGTACAAACCCTCAGCCCCGAGGGTGGACTACTCCCTCCTCATCATGGTGGCCGCCGGGATGATGAAGATGGCCACCGGTGATGATTTCCCCCTCCGGCAGGGTGCCAGAACAGGGTCTAGATTGGTTTTTCATGCTACAGAGGCTTGTGGTGGCGGAACTTCTGATCTAGGGTTATTTCTGATGGTTTCTCTATTTATAGGATTTTTTGGCGTTGGTTTCACGTGAAGATGGGCCTCGAGGTGAGCACAACCCACCGGGGCAAGCCAGGCCCCTCTGGCACACCGTGGTGGATTGTGCCCTCCTCGTGGCTCTTTTGGCCCTCCCACGAAGCTTCAGGGATCTCTTTTGTTCCAAAAAAATCGTCAAAAAGTTTCGTTGCATTTGGAGAACTTTTATTTCTGCACAAAAAACAACACCATGGTAGTTCTGTTGAAAACAGCGTCAGTCCGGGTTAGTTCCATCCAAATCATACCAAAACCATATAAAATTGTTGTAAACATGGCATGAATACTTCATAAATTGTAGATACGTTGGAGGCGTATCAGCATCCCCAAGCTTAATTCCTACTCGTCCTCGAGTAGGTAAATGATAAAAGAAATAATTTATGAAGTGTGAATGCTAGCAGAGTGCATAAGTTTGATCAATGATAATTTCAATCACTTTTCCTAGCATCATAACAGCAATTCTTTCTCATAAAACTTCTCATGTTAAAGTAGCAACCAATTCACATGTTAAGGTTCAGACAATCAATTCTCTTGAAACTTAACAACCTATATTCTTAGTCACCAAACAATTGCAATTCAACTTATTCAACAGAGTCTAAGTAAGAGCTCCACATACTCAATCATCATATAGTCTTCTATGATTGCTAGTACTCAAAGCATATTTTTAGAACAAATGGCATCCATCGAACACAGAGAAAGATAGGCGCTTAATGTTTCGCCTCCCAACTCATTTATCATAGAGATAATTGCCAACAATAATAAATCATGATCAAATATATTTGACTGGTCATATGTGCCTAGATCTTTTCCCACCACATGATGCTTGCCAACTAGAGAATAACTGAGGTTGAAATGAGAATGCATTCTATTGACACTTGCATAAAAGTAAATACTGAAAAGTAAAAGATAGGCCCTTCGCAGAGGGAATCAGAGGTTGTCATGCGCTTTTTATTTGTATGCCCAAGCTCTTAATGCAAAGGAACATCATGTTATGTTGCCCCTTATGATAGAAACCTTTATTATGCAGTCCATCGCTTTTATTACTTTGCCATCACAAGTTCGTACAATGCTCAATTTTCCCTTACAATAAAAGATCAAACATATTTAGGAGCAATTTTTATTGCTTTATGCACCGATGACAACTTACTTGAAGGATCTTATTCAATCCATAGGTAGGTATGGTGGACACTCATGGCAAGAAACTGGGTTTAAAGGTTTTTGGATGCACAAGTAGTATCTCTACTTAGTATGAATTTTTGTCTAGCAAAAGATCCTAGGCAAACACCACATGTTGGAGGATCCATGACAATATAACTTCTATGCAAATATACACAACCATAACTCATTACGTTGTCTTCCTTGTACAACTTCAACTAATTTGCTCAAGTTTGAAAATAATTAATGAGTATTCACAATCATAAAAGATGTCCAAGATAATATATTTGTATGTGAAAGTTCTCTTCCTTATACTAATCATTCATGAATTGCTTGTATGACCAATATTGTGATTGTCAAGCTTCAATAGATTTCACTTTCTAAACCCAATGTGAAGCTACTACTAGGCATGATATGAACATATAATTTCAAATTCATGATATTCGATTCATTCAACAATTTACTCATAGGATATAAGTGAAGCATAAGAGTAAATGACAAACTACTCCAAAAAGATATAAGTGAAGATCAAGCGAGTAGTCAAGTAAATACGTAGCTATGTGAGGACTCTTTCTTATTTAAAAACTTTAAGATATAAGTATTTTATTAAAAAAGAAAGAAAAACAAAAACTAAATGACATTCCAAGAATAGCACAACTCATGTGAAGAAGCAAAAACTTAGGCTCAACCGAGGCTAACCGATAATTGTTGATGAAGAAAGGTGGGATGCCTACCGGGGCATCCCCAAGCTTAGGTGCTTGAGACTTCTTGAAATGTTATCTTGGGATGCCTTGGGCATCCCCAAGCTTGAGCTTTTGTGTCTCCTTAATTCCTTTTATATCACGGTTTCCCTAAATCTTAAAAACCTCATCCACACAAAACTCAAAAAAAAACTCGTGAGACACGTTAGTATAAATCAGTCCAACACCTTATCATTCTCTACTGTAACAAATCACTAAAATTATTATTTAACATTTCATACTAAATGCCTCTGCATATTTAATACTCCTATCCTCAAATAGAATCAGTAAACAAGCAAACATATGCAAACAATGCAAATATAACAGCAATCTATCTAAACAGTACAGTCTGTAAAGAGTGCAATTTTACTCACACTTACCTAACTCCAAAAATTATGAAAATTTACCACGCTGTAGAAAATTTATAATAGCTTATTGTGAAAAAAAATCAATATTTTATCATATTCTGACATCTCTCAAGAATTCATGCACTAGCATGCAACTTTCTGTTTTCAAACAGCCACATATAGACTTGCAAAATAAGCATGGTAAAGGCTATGCTTGACATTTTTATTGAAATAAAAGGTGCAAAACATTACTCTAAATAACATCAATAAAATCCTAATAAAATAATATGATGCTCCAAGCAAAACTAATATTATGTGACGAATAAAAATATAGCCCCAAGTAAGGTTACCGATAATGTTGGAGACGAAAGAGGGGATGCCTTCCGGGGCATCCCCAAGCTTAGTTGCTTGGATCTTCCTTGAATATTACCTTGGGGGTGCCTTGGGCATCCCCAACCTTAGGGTCTTGTCACTCCTGATTCTCCTCATATCGATATCTTACCCAAAACTTGAAAACTTCAATGACACAAAACTTAACGGAACTTCGTGAGATGGGTTAGTATGATAAAGACAAATCATTCACTTTGGTACTGTCAAGATAAGATTCATAATTGTTTCCACATAATTCCTACTGTACTCTACAATTTCCACAATTTATATTAAGCAATATAAGCCATAGAAAGCATAAAACAAGCAAACAATGCATTGAAAACAGAATCTGTCAAAAACGGAACAGTATGTAAAGATCTGAATTTTAGTCATACTTCTGTAACTCCAAAATTCTGAAAACTTTGGACAACATCGAAAATTTGTATACACAACAACTATAAAACATTCAGAGTTTTTCGACACTCCAGTGAATTTAAACACTTCTGTTACCGGACGCAAAAGTTTCTGTTTCTGCACAGAATCAAGTCAACTATCATCGACACTATCCCAAAGGCTTTACTTGGCACTTTATTGAAACAAAAGCTATAAAACATGATTAATACAGTAGGATAATCATGTGAACACACAAAAACGGTAGGGTTAAATGTTGGGTTGTCTCCCAACAAGGGCTTTTCTTTAGTGCCTTTTTAGCTTGGCATGATGATTTCAATGATGCTCACATAAAAGATAAGAACTGAAACACAAAGAGAGCGTCATGAAGCATATGACGAGAACATTTAAGTCTAACCCACTTCCTATGCATAGGGATTTTGTGAGCAAATAACTTATGGGAACAAGAATCAACTAGCATAGGAAAGCAAAACAAGCAAAACTTCAAGATTTTCAACACATAGAGAGGAAACTTGATATTATTGCAATATGTAAAAGCATATGTTCCCCTCTCATAATAATTTCCAGAAGCATCATGAATGAATTCAACAATATAGCTATCACATAAAACATTCTTTTCATGATCCACATGCATAAAAAATTTATTACTCTCCACATAAGCAAATTTATTCTCATGAATAGTGGTGGGAGCAACCTCAACAAAATAACTATCATGAGAAACTTGATTGGGAAAATTGAAATCATGATAACAAGTTTCATGGTTATCATTGTTATTTATAGCATACATGTCATCACCATAATCATCATAGATAGCAACTTTGTTTTCATAATCAATTGAAACTCCTTCCAAAATAGTGGATTCATCATTAAATAAAGTCATGACCTCTCCAAATCCACTTTCATCAATACAATAATCATAAATAGGAGGCATGCAATCATCATAATAAATATTCTCATCAAAACTTGGGGGACTAAAAATATCATCTTCATCAAATATAGCATCCCCAAGCTTATGGCTTTGCATATCATTAGCATCATGGATATTCAAAGAGTTCGTACCAACAACATTGCAATCATGTTCATCGTTCAAAGATTTTTTGTCAAACACTTTATAAAATTCTTCCTCTATCAATTGAGCACAATTTTCCTTTCCATCATTTTCACGAAAGACATTATAAAGATGAATAATATGATGCAACCTCAATTCCATTTTTTTGTAGTTTTCTTTTATAAACCAAACTAGTGATAAAACAAGAAACTAAAAGATTTGATTGCAAGATCTAAAGATATACCTTCAAGCACTCACCTCCCCGGCAACGGCGCCAGAAAAGAGCTTGATGTCTACTACACGACTTGTTCTTGTAGACTCGTGTTAGGCCTCCAAGCGCGGAGTTTTGTAGGACAGTAGCAAATTTCCCTCAAGTGGATGACCTAAGGTTTATCAATCCGTGGGAGGTGTAGGATGAAGATGGTCTCTCTCAAACAACCCTGCAACCAAATAATAAATAGTCTCTTGTGTCCCCAACACACCAAATACAATGGTAATTTGTATAGGTGCACTAGTTCAGGGAAGAGATGGTGATACAAGTGTAGTAATGATAGTAGATATTGATTTTTGTAATAGGAACAATAAAAAACAGCGAGGTAGCAATTGATAAAACGGAGCACAAACGGTATTGCAATGCTTGAAAATGAGGCTTAGGGTCTGTACTTTCGCTAGTGCAATCTCTCAACAATGCTAATATAATTGGATCATATAACCCCCTCAACGTGCGATGAAAAATCACTCCAAAGTTCCTATCTAGAGGAGAACATAAGAAGAAATTATTTGTAGGGTACGAAACCACCTCAAAGCTATTCTTTCCGATCAATCTATCCTAGAGTTCATACTAAAATAGCACCAAGTTATTCTTTCCGATCGATCTAACCAAGAGTTCATACTAAAATAACACCATGTGATACAAATCCACCAACTCTATTGTCACCTAGATACTCCAATGTCATCGCGAGTATCCGTGAGTTTATTATGCGATATGCATCAAACAATTTCAGACTCATAACACTCAATCCAACATAAAGAACCTCAAAGAGTGCCCCAAGATTTATACCGAAGAAACAAGGACGAAAATGTGCATCAAGCCCTATGCATAGATTACCCCAATGTCACCTCGAGAATCCGTGAGTTGAGTGCCAAGACATAGATCAAGTGCTCTCAAATCCATAAAAGTATTCAGTCCGATAAAAGTGAAATCTCAAAGGGAAAACTCAATTCATCACAATAAGATAGAGAGGGGAAAACACCATATGATCCAACTATATTAACAAAGCCTGCGATACATCAAGATCATGACATCTCAAGAACACGAGATAGAGAGAGATTAAACACATAGCTACTGGTACAAATCCTCAGCCCCGAGGGTGGACTACTCCCTCCTCATCATGCTGGCCATCGGGATGATGAAGATGGCCACCCGTGATGATTTCCCCCTCCGGCAGGGTGCCGGAACGGGGTCTAGATTGTTTTTTCGTGCTACAGAGGCTTGTGGCGGTGGAACTTATGATCTAGGGTTATTTATGATGGTTTGTCTATTTATAGGATGTTTTGGCGTTGGTTTCACCCGATGATGGGCCTCGAGGTGAGCACAACCCACCGGGGCAAGCCAGGCCCCTCTGGCGCGCCGTGGTGGGTTGTGCCCTCCTCGTGGCTCTTCTAGCCCTCCGACGAAGCTTCGGGGGTCTCTTTTGTTCCAAAAAAATCGTCAAAAAGTTTCGTTGCATTTGGAGAACTTTTATTTCTGCACAAAAAACAACACCACGATAGTTCTGCTGAAAACAGCGTCAGTCCGGGTTAGTTCCATCCAAATCATACCAAAACCATATAAAATTGTTGTAAACATGGCATGAATACTTCGTAAATTATAGATATGTTGCAGACGTATCAGTGCGGCGCCCCTCTCCCTCTAATTCATCCTCGGTCATAATTTTCGTAGTGCTCGGTGAAGCCCTGCGGAGATAGTTGCACCACTACCGTCACCACGCCGTTGTACTGCCAGAACTCATCTACTACTTCGCCCGACTTGCTTGATCAAGGAGGCGAGGACATCATCGAGCTAAACATGTGCTGAACGCGAAGGTGCCGTGCGTTCGGTACTTGATCGAGCGGATCGTGAAGGTGTACGACTACATCAACCGTGTTGATAAACGCTTCCGCTTAACGGTCTACGAGGGTACATAGACATACTCTCCCCTCTCGTAGCTATGCATCTCCATGGATAGATCTTGCATGTGCGTAGAAATTTTTTTGTTTTCCATGCAACGTTCCCCAACAGTGGCATCATGAGCCAGATCTATGCGTAGATGATATGCACGAGTAGAACACAAAGGAGTTGTGGGCGGTGATGTTCATACTGCTTACCACCAACATCTTATTTTGACTCGGCGGCATTGTAGGATGAAGCGGCCCGGACCAACCTTACATGTCCACGCACATGAGACCGGTTCCACCGACTGACATGCAACTTGTTTTGCATAAAGGTGGCTGGCGGGTGTCTGTTTCTCCAACTTTAGTTTAATCGAATTTGACTACGGTCGGTCCTTGAAGAAGGTTAAAACAGCAAACTTGATAATCACCATTGTGGTTTTGCGTAGGTAAGAACGGTTCTTGCTAGTTGCCCGTAGCAGCCAGGTAAAACTTGCAACAATAAAGTAGAAGATGTATAACTTGTTTTTGCAGGGCATGTTGTGATGTGATATGGTCAAGATATGATGTGATTTATGTTGATGTATGAGATGATCATGTTTTGTAATAAGTTCATAACTTGCATGTCGATGAGTACGAGAACCGGCAGGAGCCTTAGGGTAGTCTTTAATTATTGTATGACGTGCGTGTCAATCATTAAGCGCCATGTAATTGCTTTACTTTATCGCTATGCATTAGCAATAGTTGTAGAAGCAATAGTTGGCGAGACGACCCCGATGCTACGATGGAGATCAAGGTGTCTGCCCGTGACGATGGAGATCATGCAGATGCTTTGGAGATGGAGATCAAAAGCACAAGATGATGATGGCCATATCATGTCACATATTTTGATTGCATGTGATGTTTATCCTTTATGCATCTAATTTTTCTTAGAACGACGGTAGCATTATAAGATGATCCCTTCACTTAATTTCAAGATAAAAGTGTTCTCCCTGAGTATGCAGCATTGCTAAAGTTCATCGTTTTGAAGCACCTCGTGAAGATCGGGTGTGATAGACTCTACGTTCACATACAACGGGTGTAAGCCAGTTTTGCACATGCAGAATACTTGGGTTAACCTTGACGAGCCTAGCACGTACAGACATGGTCTCAGAACACTGGAGACCGAAAGGTCGAACATGAGTCATATAGTAGATATGATCAACATAGAGATGTTCACCATTGATGACTACCCCATCTCACGTGACGATCGGACATGGGTTAGTTGATTTGGATCATGTATCACTTAGATAACTTGAGGGATGTTAATTTAAGTGGGAGTTCATTAGTAATTTGATTAATTTAACTTAATTTATCATGAACTTAGTCTTAATAGTTTTTGCATATCTATGTTGTAGATCAATGGCCCGTACTGTTCCCTTGAATTTTAATGCGTTCCTAGAGAAAGCTAAGTTGAAAGATGATGGTAGAAACTACACGGACTGGGTCCATAACTTGAGGATTATCCTCATTGGTGCACAAAAAAATTATGTCCTTGATGCACCGGTAGGTGACAGACCCGTTCCCGCTAATCTAGACATTGTGAACGCCTGGCAAACGTGGTCTGATGACTACTCAATAGTTCAGTGTGCCATACTTTACGGCTTAGAACCGGGACTTCAAAGACGTTTTGAACGCCACGAAGCATATGAGATGTTCCAAGAGCTGAAGTTGATATTTTAAGCTAATGCCCGGGTTGAGAGATATGAAGTCTCCAACAAGTTCTATAGCTACAAGATGGAGGAGAACAGTTCTGTCAGTGAACACATACTCAAAATGTCTGGGTATCATAACCACTTGACTCAGCTGGGAATTGATCTTCCAGTTGAGAGTGTTATTGACAGAGTTCTTTAGTCATTGCCACCAAGCTACAAAGGCTTCGTGATGAACTATAATATGCAAGGAATGATGAAAATGATTCCTGAGCTCTTTGCAATGCTAAGATCAGCGGAGATAGAAATCAAGAAGGAGCATCAAGTGTTGATGGTTAACAAGACCACTAGTTTCAAGAAAAAGGGCAAGGGAAACAAAGGGAACTTCAAGAAGAATGGAAAGCAAGTTGCCACTCCCGTGAAGAAGCCCAAAGCTGGACCCAAGCCTGAAACTGAGTGCTTCTACTGCAAAGGAAATGGTCACTGGAAGCGGAACTGCCCCAAATACTTGGCAGATAAGAAGGATGGCAAAGTGAACAAAGGTATATTTGATATACATGTTATTGACGTGTTCCTTACTAATGCTCGTAGTAGTGCTTGGGTATTTGATACTGGTTCGGTTGCTCATATTTGTAACACGAAACAGGAGCTGCGGAATAAACGAAGATTGGCTAAGGACGAGGTGACGAGGCGCGTCAGGAATGGTTCTAAGGTCGATGTGATCACCGTCGGCACGCTACCTCTACATCTACCTTTAGGATTAGTTTTAGACCTCAATAATTGTTATTTGGTGCCAGCGTTGAGCATGAACAGTATATCTGGATCTTGTTTATTGCGAGATGGTCATTCATTTAAATCAGAGAATAATGGTTGTTCTATTTATATGAGTAATATCTTTCATGGTCATGCACCTTTGATGAATGGTCTATTCTTGTTGAATCTCGATCGTAATGATACACATATTCAAAATATTGATGCCAAAAGATGCAAAGTTGATAATGATAGTGCAACATACTTGTGGCACTGCCGTTTAGTGTTGGGGAATGTTGCATGGAAAACAAAAAAAAATCTACGCACACGCAAGATCTATCCATGGAGATGCATAGCTACGAGAGGGGAGAGTATGTCTATGTACCCTCGTAGACCATTAAGCAGAAGCATTTATCAATGCGGTTGATGTAGTCGTACACCTTCACGATCCACCCGATCAAGTACCGAACGTACGGCACCTCCGCGTTTAGCACACGTTCAGCTTGATGACGTCCTCGCCTTCTTGATCCAGCAAGACGGGCGAAGTAGTAGATGAGTTTCAGCAGCATGATGGCGTGGTGACGGTGGTGGTGCAACTATCTCCGCAGGGCTTCACCGAGCACTACAAAAATTTTGACCGAGGACGAACTAGAGGGAGAGGGGCGCCGCACACGGCTTGGGAATCATGGTGTGTGTTACCCCTCTCCCTCCTCACATATATATAGGTGGAGGGGGGAGGGGAGGCAGCCCTAGGGGCGCCCCAAGGTGGTCGGCGGCCGCCCTGGGCTCCTGCCCAAGGCGCCTCCCCCCTTTCTTTATTTAGGGGTGGAGGAGATGGCAGGGGAGGGGCCGGCGGCTGCCCTGCCTTGGCGCCCCCCCCCCCCCGGTTTCCTTCCTTGGCTCATGGCCAGGGGAGGTGGAGTGCGCCTAGCCCCTTAGTGGGCTCGTGCGCCTCCCTCCTTTGGCCCATGAGGCCCACAAAGTGTCGGTGGCCTCCCGAAACCCCTTTCGGTAATCCGATAAAACCTGGTACATTCCGAAACCTTTCCGGTGACAAAATAGCATCGTCCTATATATCAATCTTTACCTCCAGACCATTCCGGAGCTCCTCGTCATGTCAGTGATCTCATCTGGGACTCCGAACAACATTCGGTCAACAACTCATATAATATTATACCGTCAACAAACATTAAGCGTGCGGACCCTACGAGTTCGAGAATGATGTAGACATGACCGAGACGCTTCTCCGGTCATTAACCAATTGCGGGACCTGGATGCCCATATTGGTTCCTACATATGCTATGAAGATCTTTATCAGTCGAACCTTTATGACAACATACGTTGTTCCCTTTGTCTGTCGGTATGTTACTTGCCCGAGATTCGATCGTCGGTATCTCCATACCTAGTTCAATCTCGTTACTGGCAAGTCTCTTTACTCATTCCGTAATACATCATCTTGTAACTAACTCATTAGTCACTTTGCTTGCAAGCTTTTTGTGATGCTGTATTACCGAGAGGGCCCAGAGATACCTCTCCGATATACGGAGTGACAAATCCCAATCTTGATTCACGCCAACTCAACAGACACCTTCGGAGACACCTGTAGAGCATCTTTATGATCACCCAGTTACGTTGTGACGTTTGATAGCACACAAGGTATTCCTCTGGTATCCGGGAGCTACATGATCTCATGGTCGAAGAAACATGTATTTGACTTTAAGAAAGCGGTAGCAATAAACTGAACGATCATATGATATGCTCACGGTTGGGTCTTTGTCCATCACATCATTCTCCTAATGATGTGATCCCATTATCAAGTGACAACACATGTCTATTGTTAGGAAACCTTAACCATCTCTTGATCAACGAGCTAGTCTAGTAGAGGCTTACTAGGGACACGGTATTTGTTTATGTATCCACACATGTATTTAAGTTTTTGGTCAATACAATTCTAGCATGAATAATAAACCTTTATCATGAATAAGGAAATATAATAATAACAACTTTATTATTGCCTCTAGGGCATATTTCCATCAGTCTCCCACTTGCACTAGAGTCAATAATCTAGTTCACATCGCCATGTGATTAACACCCATAGTTCACATCACCATGTGACTAACACCCAAAGAGTTTACTAGAGTCAATAATCTAGTTCACATCGCCATGTGATCAATACCAAAAGAGTATTAAGGTGTGATCATGTTTTGCTTGTGAGAGAGGTTTAGTCAATGGGTCTGTCATATTCAGATCCGTATGTATTTTGCAAATTTCTATGTCTACAATTCTCTGCATGGAGCTACTCTAGCTAATTGCTTCCACTTTCAATACATATCCAGAGTGAGACTCAGAGTCATCTGAATCGGTGTCAAAGCTTGCATCGACGTAACCCTTTATGATGAACTCTTTATCACCTCCATAACCGAGAAACATTTCCTTAGTCCTCTTAGGTAACTAAGGATAATTTTGACCGCTGTCCAGTGATCCACTCCTGGATCACTATTGTACCCCCTTGCCAAACTCATGGCAAGGCACACGACAGGTATGGTACACAGCATGGCATACTTTATAGAACCTATGACTGAGGTATACGGAATGACTTTCATTCTCTCTCTATCTTCTGCCGTGCTCGGGCTTTGAGTCTTAATCAACTTCACACCTTACAATACAGGCAAGAACCATTTCTTTGACTGGTCCATTTTGAACTTCTTCAGAACTTTGTCAAGGCATGTGCTTTGTGAAAGTCCTATTAAGCATCTCGATCTATCCCTATAGATCTTGATGCCCAATATATAAGCAGCTTCACCGAGGTCTTTTATTGAAAAAAAATTATTCAAGTATCCTTTTATGCTATCCAGAAATTCTATATCATTTCCAATCAATAATATGTCATCCACATATAATATCAGAAATGCTACAGAGCTCCCACTCACTTTCTTGTAAATACAGGCTTCACCATAAGTATGTATAAAACCATATGCTTTGATCACCTCATCAAAGCGAATATTCCAACTCCGAGATGCTTGCACCAGTCCATAGATGGATCGCTGGAGCTTGCATACTTTGTTAGTACCTTTAGGATCGACAAAACCTTCTGGTTGCATCATGTACAACTCTTCTTTAAGAAATTCGTTAAGGAATGCAGTTTTGATGTCCATTTGCCACATTTCATAATCATAAAATGCGACAATTGCTAACATGATTCGGACAGACTTAAGCATCGCTACGGGTGAGAAAGTCTCATCGTAGTCAACCCCTTGAACTTGTCGAAAACCTTTCGCGACAAGTCGAGCTTTATAGACAGTGATATTACCATCAATGTTCGTCTTCCTCTTGAAGATCCATTTATTCTCAATGGCTTGCCGATCATCGGGCAAGTCCACCAAAGTCCACACTTTGTTCTCATACATGGATCCTATCTCAGATTTCATGGCCTCAAGCCATTTTTCGGAATCTGGGCTCATCATAGCTTCTTCATAGTTCGTAGGTTTGTCGTTGTCTAACATCATGACTTCCAGGACAGGATTACCGTACCAACCTGGTGCGGAACATGTTTTGGTCGATCTACGAAGTTCAGTGGTAACTTGATCTGAAGTTTCATGATCATCATCATTAGCTTCCTCTCTAGTTGGTGTAGGCATCATGGGAACGGTTTTCTCTGATGTTCTACTTTCCAATTCGAGAGAAGGTACAATTACCTCATAAAGTTCCACTTTCCTCCCACTCACTTCTTTCGAGAGAAACTCCTTCTCTAGAAAGGACCCAATTTTAGCAACAAAGATCTTGCCTTCAGATCTTTGGTAGAAGGTGTACCCAATAGTTTCTTTAGGGTATCCTATGAAGACGCACTTCTCCGATTTGGATTCGAGCTTATGAGGCTGAAGCCTTTTGACATAAGTGTCGCATCCCCAAATTTTAAGAAACGAGAGCTTAGGTTTCTTGCCAAACCAAAGTTCATACGGTGTCGTCTCAATGGATTTAGACGGTGCCCTATTTAACGTGAATGCGGCTATCTCTAATGCATAACCCCAAAATGATAAAGGCAAATCGGTAAGAGACATCATAGAACACACCATAACTAATAAAGTACGGTTATGATGTTCGGACACACCATTACGTTGTGGTGTTCTAGGTGGCGTGAGTTGTGAAACAATTCCACATTGTTTTAAATGAAGGCCAAACTCGTAACTCAAATATTCGCCTCCGCAATCAGATCGTAGAAACTTTATTTTCTTGTTACGATGATTCTCCACTTCACTCTGAAATTCTTTGAACTTTTCAAATGTTTTAGACTTGTGTTTCATCAAGTAGATATACCCATACCTACTTGAATCATATGTGAAGGTTAGAAAATAATGATACCCGCCGCGTGCCTCAACACTCATCAGACCATATACATCGGTATGTATTATTTCCAATAAGTCATTAGCTCGCTCCATTGTTCCGGAGAACGGAGTTTTAGTCATCTTACCCATGAGGCATGGTTTGCAAGTATCAAATGATTCATAATCAAGTGATTCCAAAAGTCCATCCGCATGGAGTTTCTTCATGCGCTTTACACCAATATGACCTAAACGACAGTGCCACAAGTATGTTGCACTATAATTATCAACTTTTCATCTTTTGGCATCAATATTATGAATATGTGTATCACTACGATCGAGATTCAACAAGAATAGACCATTCATTAAAGGTGCATGACCATAAAATATATTATTCATATAACTAGAACAACCATTATTCTCTGTCTTAAATGAATAACCGTCTTGCAATAAACAAGATCCAGATATAATGTTCATGCTCAACGTTGGCACCAAATAACAATTATTGAGGTCTAAAACTAATCCCGAAGGTATATGTAGAGGCAGCGTGCCGACGGCGATCACATCGACCTTGGAACCATTCCCGACGCGCATCGTCACCTCGTCCTTAGCCAATCTTTGTTTATTCCGCAACTCCTGTTTCGAGTTACAAATATGAGCAACCAAACCAGTATCAAATACCCAGGCGCTACTATGAGCATTGGTAAGGAACACATCAATAACATGTATATCAAATATACCTTTGTTCACTTTGCCATCCTTCTTATCTACCAAGTATTTGGGGCAGTTCCGTTTCAAGTGACCATTCCCTTTGCAGTAGAAGCACTCAGTTTCAGGCTTGGGTCCAACTTTGGGCTTCTTCATGGGAGCGGCAACTTGCTTGCCATTCTTCTTGAAGTTCCCTTTCTTTCCCTTGCCCTTTTCTTGAAACTAGTGGTCTTGTTAACCATCAACACTTGATGCTCCTTCTTGATTTCTACCTCCGCCGATTTCAGCATCGCGAAGAGCTTAGGAATTGTTTTCGTCATCCCTTGCATATTATAGTTCATCACAAAGCCTTTGTAGCTTGGTGGCAGTGACTGAAGAACTTTGTCAATAACACTCTCAACTGGAAGATCAATTCCCAGCTGAGTCAAGTGGTTATGATACCCAGACATTTTGAGTATGTGTTCACTGACAGAACTGTTCTCCTCCATCTTGCAGCTATAGAACTTGTTGGAGACTTCATATCTCTCAACCCGGGCATTAGCTTGAAATATCAACTTCAGCTCTTGGAACATCTCATATGCTCCGTGGCGTTCAAAATGTCTTTGAAGTCTCGGTTCTAAGCCGTAAAGTATGGCACACAGAACTATTGAGTAGTCATCAGACCACATTTGCCAGGCGTTCACAACGTCTAGATTAGCGGGAGCGGGTCTTTCACCTAGCAGTGCATCAAGGACATAATTTTTCTGTGCAGCAATGAGGATAATCCTCAAGTTACGGACCCAGTCCGTGTAGTTTCTACCATCATCTTTCAACTTAGCTTTCTCTAGGAACGCATTAAAATTCAAGGGAACGGTACGGGCCATTGATCTACAACATAGATATGCAAAAACTATTAAGACTAAGTTCATGATAAATTAAGTTCAATTAATCAAATTACTAATGAACTCCCACTTAAATTAACATCCCTCAAGTTATCTAAGTGATACATGATCCAAATCAACTAACCCATGTCTGATCATCACATGAGATGGGGTAGTCCTCAATGGTGAACATCTCTATGTTGATCATATCTACTATATGACTCATGTTCGACCTTTCGGTCTCCAGAGTTCCGAGACCATGTATGTACATGCTAGGCTCGTCAAGTTTAACCCAAGTATTCTGCATGTGCAAAACTGTCTTACACTCGTTGTATGTGAACGTAGAGTCTATCACACCCGATCATCACGAGGTGCTTCGAAACGATGAACTTTGGCAATGGTGCATACTCAGGGAGAACACTTTTATCTTGAAATTAAGTGAAGGGATCATCTTATAATGCTACCGCCGTTCTAAGCAAAATAAGATGCATAAAGGATAAACATCACATGCAATCAAAATATGTGACATGCTATGGCCATCATCTTGTGCTTTTGATCTCCATCTCCAAAGCATAGGCATGATCTCCATCGTCACCGGCTTGACACCTTGATCTCCATCGTAGCGTCGGGGTCGTCTCGCCAACTATTGCTTCTACAACTATTGCTAACGCATAGCGACAAAGTAAAGCAATTACATGGCGCTTAGTGATTGGCACGCAGGTCATACAATAATTAAAGACAACCCTAAGGCTCCTGTCGGTTGTCAAACTCATCGACATGCAAGTTGTGAACTTATTACAAAACATGATCATCTCATACATCAACATATATCACATCATATCTTGACCATATCACATCACAACATGCCCTGCAAAAACAAGTTAGACGTCCTCTACTTTGTTGTTGCAAGTTTTACGTGGCTGCTACGGGCTTCTAGCAAGAACCGTTCTTACCTACGCAAAACCACAACGGTGATTATCAAGTTTGTTGTTTTAACCTTCATCAAGGACCGGCCGTTGATGTCGCTTGAACTACGTCGGTATTTCCCCAAAGAGGAAGGGATGATGCAGTACAGCTATGGTAGGTATTTCCCTTAGTTATGAAACCAAGGTATCAATCTAGTAGGAGAACCAAGCAACACTATGTAAATGGTACCTGCACACAAAGAACAAATACTTGCAACCCGACGCTTATGAGGGTTGTCAATCCCTCTACGGGTAATGGCGCCAGAAATTGTCAAGTTGACGGGATAAAAATTGTGTAGATTGGATAAATAGATCTTGATAAAACGCGAAATAAAATAAGTAATAAAAAAGTGCAGCAAGGTATTTTTGGGTGTTTGGAATAATAGATCTAAAAACAAAAGCGAATAAAACTAGATCTCAAAGCAAATATGATAGAATAGACCCGGGGCCCGTAGATTGCACTAGTGGCTTCTCTCAAGAAAATAGCACACGGTGGGTAAACAAATTATTGTTGGGCAATTGATAGAAGATCGAATAATTATGACGATATCCAAGGCATTGATCAATATATAGGCATTACATCCAAGATTAGTAGACCGACTCCTGCCTGCATCTACTACTATTACTCCACACATCGACCGCTATCCAGCATGCATCTAGTGTATTAAGTTCATGGAGAAATGGAGTAATGCAATAAGAACGATGACATGATGTAGACGAGATCTATTCATGTAGGAATAGCCCCATCTTGTTATCCTTAATAGCAACGATACATGTGTGTCTTGCTGCCCCTTCTGTCACTGGGAAAGAACACTGCAAGATCAAACCCATCACAAAGTACCTCTTCCCATGGCAAGAAAAATTGATCAAGTTGGCCTAACTAAACTAAAGATTCGAAGAAGAAATACGAGGCTATAAATAATCGTGCATATAAGAGATCAAAAGAAGACTCAAATAATATTCATGGATATAGATCTGAGCATAAACTCAAAGTTCATCGGATCCCAACAAACACACCGCAAAAACGAGTTACATCAAATAGATCTCCAAGAGACCATTGTATTGAGAATCAAAAAGAGAGAAGAAGCCATCTAGCTATTGCCTATGGACCCGTAGGTCTATGATGAACTACTCATGCATCATCAGAGAGGCACCAATGAGGATGATGAACCCCTCCGTGATGGTGTCTAGATTGGATCTAGTAGTTCTGGAACTAGTGGTGGCTGGAATTGTGTTTCGTCGACTCCTCTAGGGTTTCTGGAATATTTGGGGATTTCTAGGGCGAAGAGGCGGCGCGGGAGGTCATCGAGAGGAGCACAACCCCCCTGGGCGCGCCCTAATGGGTTGTGCCCACCTCGGGCCTCCCCTCTGGTACTTCTTTGGCCCATGTGGTGTCTTCTGGTCCAAAAAAATCTCCAAAAAGTTTTGCTGCGTTTGGACTCCGTTTGGTACTGATATTCTACGAAGTAAAAAACAAGCAAAAAACAGCAACTGGCACTGGGCACGATGTCAATAGGTTAGTCCCAAAAAATTATATAAAGTTGCTATAAAATGATTGTAAAACATCCAAGAATGATAATATAACAGCATGGAACAAGCAAAAATTATAGATACGTTGGAGACATATCTGCATACCCAAGCTTAATTCCTACTCGTCCTCAAGTAGGTAAATGATAAAAACAGAATTTTTGATGTGGAATGCTGCCTAACATGTTCATCACATAATATTTTCTTTTGTAGCATGGACATTTCGAATTTTATATGGTTCAAAGCAATAGTCTAGTTTTAACATGAAGATTTCAATACTCAAGCATATCAACAAGCAACCATGTCTTTCAAAATATCAACACTAAAGAAAGCTATCCCCAGCCCATCATGCTCAATCATTGATCCATTCATGAAACACACTCGCATATTAGCTACATCCAATGCTCAAGTACGATCATAGTGCCCCTTAGTTGGTGCTTTATAAGAGAAGATGGAGACTCAAATAAAATAAAAATTGCATAAAGTAAATAGATAGGCCCTTCGCAGAGGGAAGTAGGGGTTTGTAGAGGTGCCAGAGCTCAAAGCTTAAATTGAGAGATAATTTTTTTTGAGAGGCATACTTTTCTCATCAACGAAAACGACCGAGTAATTCCCAACACTTTCCATGCTAGATATATCATAGGCGGTTCCCAAACAGAAAATAAAGTTTATTCCTTTTTCCATCATTCTTTCACATTCCACGGCTAGCCGTATCCACGGGTACCGTCCATACCAACACTTTCCAAGGAATTTATTATTTGACAACATAAAGTAAATTTCTTTTTCATTTCGGGACTAGGCATCCCTATTACCGCCGTACTCTCGTGCAATGACAAGTGAATAAACACTCATCTTGAGAATAACACATCTAGCATGGAAAATATTGGCCACCTCCTGCCGCTTCATGTGCGGTACGAGCACACAAAAAGGAAATTTATTTTGAAAATTAGAGATGGGACATACAAATTTTCTTAGAACAGCATGGAAATACCGCATATAGGTAGGTATGGTGGACTCATGTGGCAAAACTAGGTTTAAAGATGCTGGATGCACAAGTAGTATTTCTACTTAGTACAAGTGGAGGCTAGCAAAAAGATTGAGAAGCAACCAACCAAGAAACAAAAAATCACATAAGCGAGCATTAAGCATAACTAACACCGAATAATGCACCACAAGTAGGATATAATTTCATTGCATAACTATTGACTTTCGTGCTTGCATAGGGAATCACAAACCTTAACACCAATATTCTTACTAAAGCTTAATTACTCACCAACATGACTCACATATCACTATCATCATATCTTAAAACTATTACAAAGAATCAAGTTTATTTTGTCCAATGATCTTCATGAAAGTTTTTATTATATCCCTCTTGAATATCTATCACTTTGGGACTAGTTTCATATATTGCAATTGCTTTTGACAAGCTCAAACAAATTTAAGTGAAGAACATGAGCATAAAATTTTTCGTCCCTCAAAATAATATAAGTGAAGAATGAGAGAATTTCTTCAAAAATTTACTAACTCTCAAATTAATCTAATTGAAGCATGAGAGCATTTTTTCAAAAATATTAAAGCACACCGTGCTCAAAAAGATATAAGTGAAGCACTAGAGCAATTCCATAGCTCAAAAAATTTAAGTGAAGCATATAGTGCAATTCTAAAAAATCATAGCATAATTTTGGCTCTCTCAAATAGGTGTGTCTAGCAAGGATACTTGTGGAAAACTAAAAATAAAAACAAGCAAAGACTCGTATAATACAAGACGCTCCAAGCAAAACTCATGATATGTGACGAGTAAAAATATAGCTTCAAGTAAAATAGTGATGGTCGTTAGAAGAAAGAGGGGATGCCTTCCGGGGGCATCCCCAAGCTTAGTTGCTTGGTTCTCCTTGAATATTAACTTGGGATTCCATAGGGTATCCCCAAGCTTACGCAATTTTCACTCCTTATTCCTTCATCCATCGTGATCTCACCCAAAACTTGAAACTTTCAATCACACAAAACTTAACAAAACCTTCGTGAGATCCGTTAGTATAAGAAAACCAATATTTACTTTAAGTACTGTAGCAAACCCATTAAATTTTTGTTATTGCATTATATCTACTGTATTCTAACTTTGCCATGGCTTATACCCCCCGATACAATCCATATATTCATCAAATTAAGCACACAATGGAAAGAAAACAGAATCTGTCAAAAACAGAACAGTCTATAAAGATGCGAATTGTTCTAATAATTCTTTAACTAAAAAAATTCTGAAAATTAGGAAAAGAGAGGCAACTTGTATATCAATCTTGTGTAAAAAATTCAGAATTTTTCGTCGCTTCTGTGAATTTAAACAATTCTGTTACTGGACGCAAATGTTTCTGTTTTTCAACAGGATCAAATCAACTATCACCAAAGCTATCCCAAAGGATTTACTTGGCACAAATACTAATTAAAACATAAAAAACACAATCATAACAGAGGCATAATTATGTGAACACTAATGAACAGAAATAAAAAGGCAAAAATAAATTTTATTCATTGGATTGCCTCCCAACAAGCGCTGTCGTTTTATGCCCCTAGCTAGGCATAATGCATAGATTCAAGTATTGTCATCTTTAGTTTCAATTCCTCAATCGCACAACCAATATTCTTCAAATATTTAGCATGCATATTTTCGATAATAATACTTCTAGGAATAAGATTGAAGGATTCATCCTTGCAAGTAGGGTTTCTTACAACTTCAACAAAGTCGGTGTGAATACTAATCATCTTAAGATCTTCTTAGTTATTATTAGAAGTCGCACCCTTGTTCTTAGTGACTTGAGCATTCTTGCCAATTTTTACGGGAGTTTTTCAATAGTTTTAGCAGAAGCAAAAGCCGAGCTCAAATTACTAAAAAATTCTTCCAACTTATCAATCCGGGAAGGACTCTCTCCAATTCTTTCTTTAATTATGATTTCCTTTTCCCTTAGTAATTTGAAAACATCGCCCGCTTTTGACCCAAATTTATTAGCAAGATTCTGCATCTTTGTATCTAAGTTTTCAATTTGCTCTAAGGTGACCATCTTCTTTTCAATAGCATCTAATCTTTGCATAACATGCTCAAGAGTTAAGATTGTTTCATTAATAATGATAGGTGGTGCACCTACTAGATCTCCCATGGCATTAAAAGCATCCAAAGATGGACACATCAAGAAATTTCCACCGGTAATCGTATCAAGGACGAATCTATACCAAGTGGTAATGCCCACATAAAAACTGCAAAGAAGAACAACGGTAGATTGCTTACGAATAGATCTATTATGAGCATTACAAATCCTACACCAAGCATCTTTTAGATTCTCCCCTCCCCTTTGTTTAAAATTAAGAACCTCGTTCTCGGGGGTACACGCAATAGAGGAAGAACTAGCCATAATGACAAAGTAGCAAACAAGATCACACGCAAAAAGATAGATCTGACGAGAAAAAGGCGAACGAAACAGAGGGCGAATAAAATGGTAAATTTTTGTGAAGTGGGGGAGATGAAAACGAGAGGCAAATGACAAATAATGTAAATTGCAAGGAGATGAGATTTGTGATTAGGAACCTGATAGATGTTGATGATGTCTCCCCGGCAACGGCGCCAGAAATTCCTTTTGATGTCGCTTGAACTACGTCGGTATTTCCCCAAAGAGGAAGGGATGATGCAGTATAGCTACGGTAGGTATTTCCCTCAGTTATGAAACCAAGGTATCAATACAGTAGGAGAACCAAGCAACACTATGTAAACGGTACCTACACAAAGAACAAATACTTGCAACCCGATGCTTATGAGGGGTTGTCAATCCCTCTACGGGTAACGGCGCCAGAAATTGTCAAGTTGACGGGATAGAAATTGTGTAGATTGGATAAATAGATCTTGATAAAACGCGAAATAAAATGAGTAATAAAAATGTGCAGCAAGGTATTTTTTGGTTTTTGGAATAATAGATCTGAAAACAAAAGCGAATAAAACTAGATCTCAAAGCAAATATGATAAAGAATAGACCCGGGGGCCATAGATTTCACTAGTGGCTTCTCTCAAGAAAATAGCACACGGTGGGTAAACAAATTACTGTTGGGCAATTGATAGAAGATCGAATAATTATGAAGATATCCAAGGCAATGATCAATATATAGGCATCACGTCCAAGATTAGTAGACCGACTCCTGCCTGCATCTACTACTATTACTCCACACATCGACCGCTATCCAGCATCCATCTAGTGTATTAAGTTCATGGAGAAATGGAGTAATGCAATAAGAACGATGACATGATGTAGACAAGATCTATTCATGTAGGAATAGCCCCCATCTTGTTATCCTTAATAGCAACGATACATGCGTGTCTTGCTGCCCCTTCTGTCACTGGGAAAGAACACCACAAGATCGAACCCAAAACAAAGCACCTCTTCCCATGGCAAGAAAAATCGATCTAGTTGGCCTAACTAAACCAAAGATTCGAAGAAGAAATACGAGGCTATAAATAATCATGCATATAAGAGATCAAAAGAAGACTCAAATAATATTCATGGATATACATCTGGTCATAAACTTAAAGTTCATCGGATCCCAACAAACACACCGCAAAAAAGAGTTACATCAAATAGATCTCCAAGAGACCATTGTATTGAGAATCAAAAAGAGAGAAGAAGCTCTCTAGCTACTGCATACGGACCCGTAGGTCTATGATGAACTACTCACGCATCATCGGAGAGGCACCAATGAGGATGATGAACCCCTCCATGATGGTGTCTAGATTGGATCTAGTGGTTCTAGAACTTGCGACGGCTGGAATTGTGTTTCATCGACTCCTCTAGGGTTTCTCAAATATTTGGGGATTGATAAGGTGAAGAGGTGGTGCGGGAAGTCACCGAGGGGGCACAAATCCCCTAGGCGCGCCTGGGCTCCTGGGCACGCCCTGGTGGGTTGTGCCCACCTCGGGCCTCCCCTCTGGTACTTCTTTGGCCCATGTGGTGTCTTCCGGTCCAAAAAAATCTCTAAAAAGTTTCGCTGCATTTGTACTCCGTTTGGTACTGATATTCTGTGAAGTAAAAAACAAGCAAAAAACAGCAACTCGCTGGGCACTATGTCAATAGGTTAGTCCCAAAAAATGATATAAAGTTGCTATAAAATGATTGTAAAACATCCAAGAATGATAATATAACAGCATGGAACAAGCAAAAATTATAGATACGTTGGAGACGTATCAGCCGTAGTCAAATTCGATTAAACTAAAGTAGGAGAAACAGACACTTGCCAGCCACCTTTATGCAAAACAAGTTGCATGTCAGTCGGTGGAACCGGTCTCATGTGCGTTTACATGTAAGGTTGGTCCGGGCCGCTTCATCCCACAATGCCGTCGAATCAAAATAAGACGTTGGTGGTAAGCAGTATGAACATCACCACCCACAACTCTTTTGTGTTCTACTTGTGCATATCATCTATGCATAGACCTGGCTCTGATGCCACTGTTGGGGAACGTTGCATGGAAAACAAAAAAAATTCTACGCACATGCAAGATCTATCCATGGTGATGCATAGCTACGAGAAGGGAGAGTATGTCTACGTACCCTCGTAGACCATTAAGCGGAAGTGTTTATCAATGCGGTTGATGTAGTCGCACACCTTCACGATCTGCCCGATCAAGTACCGAACGTACGGCACCTCCGTGTTCAGCACACGTTCAGCTCGATGACGTCCTCGCCTTCTTGATCCAGCAAGACGGGCGAAGTAGTAGATGAGTTCTGGTAGCACGACGGCGTGGTGACGGTGGTGGTGCAACTATTTCCGCAGGGCTTCGCCGAGCACTACGAAAATTATGACTGTGGACGAACTAGAGGGTGAGGGGCGCCGCAAACGGCTTGGGAATCATGGTGTATGTTGCCCCTCTCCCTCCTCACATATATATATATAGGTGGAGGGGGGAGGCCGCCCGCCTCCCCCCTTTCGTTATTTAGGGGTGGAGGAGATGGCAGGGGAGGGGCCAGCGGCTGCCCTGCCTTGGCGCCCCCCCCCCCCCCTTTCCTTCCTTGGCTCGTGGCCAGGGGAGGTGGAGTGCGCCTAGCCCATTAGTGGGCTGGTGCGCCTCCCTCCTTTGGCCCATGAGGCCCACCAAGTGCTGGTGGCCTCCCGAAACCCTTTCGGTACTCCGATAAAACCTGGTACATTCTGAAACCTTTCCGGTGACCATATAGCCTATATATCAATATTTACCTCTGGACCATTCCGGAGCTCCTCGTCATGTCCGTGATCTCATCCAGGACTCCGAACAACATTCGTCACCAACTCACACAACTCATATAATACTATATCGTCAACGAACGTTAAGCGTGCGAACCCTACGGGTTCGAGAATGATGTAGACATGACCGAGACGCTTCTCCGATCAATAACCAATAGCGGGACCTGGATTCCCATATTGGTTCCTACATATTCTATGAAGATCTTTATCGGTCGAACCTCTATGACAACATACATTGTTCCCTTTGTCTGTCGGTATCTTACTTACCCGAGATTCGATCGTTGGTATCTCTATACCTAGTTCAATCTCATTACTGGCAAGTCTCTTTACTCGTTCTATAATACATCATATTGCAACTAACTCCTTAGTCACTTTGCTTGCAAGCTTCTTGTGATGTGTATTACCGAGAGGGCCCAGAGATACCTCTCCGACATACAGAGTGACAAATCCCAATCTCGATTCATGCCAACTCAACAGACACCTTCAGATATACCTGTAGAGCATCTTTATGATCACCCAGTTACGTTGTGACATTTGATAGCACACAAGGTATTCCTCCGGTATCCAGGAGTTGCATGATCTCATGGTCGAAGGAATATGTATTTGACATTAAGAAAGCAGTAGCAATAAACTGAACGATCATATGCTAAGCAAATTGATGGGTCTTGTCCATCACATCATTCTCCTAATGATGTGATCCCGTTATCAAGTGACAACACATGTCTATGGTTAGGAAACCTTAACCATCTCTTGATCAACGAGCTAGTCTAGTAGAGGCTTACTAGGGACACATTATTTGTTTACGTATCCACACATGTATTTAAGTTTCCAGTCAATACAATTCTAGCATGAATAATAAACCTTTACCATGAATAAGGAAATATAATAATAACAACTTTATTATTGCCTCTAGGGCATATTTCCATCATTTAGGTCATATTGGTATAAAGCGCATGAAGAAACTCCATGCGGATGGACTTTTGGAATCACTTGATTATGAATCATTTGATACTTGCGAACCATGCCTCATGGGTAAGATGACTAAAACTCCGTTCTCCGGAACAATGGAGCGAGCTATTGCCTTATTGGAAATAATACATACCGATGTATGCGGTCCAATGAGTGTTGAGGCACACGGTGGGTATCGTTATTTTCTGACATTCACAGATGATTTGAGTAGGTATGGGTATATCTACTTGATGAAACACAAGTCTGAAACATTTGAAAAGTTCAAAGAATTTCAGAGTGAAGTGGAGAATCATTGTAACAAGAAAATAAAGTTTCTACGATCTGATCGACAAGGCGAATATTTGAGTTACGATCTTGGCCTTCATTTAAGACAATGTGAAATTGTTTCACAACTCACGCCACCAGGAACACCACAGCGTAATGGTGTGTCCGAATGTCGTAACCATACTTTATTAGATATGGTGCGTTCTATGATGTCTCTTACCGATTTGCCTTTATCTTTTTGGGGTTATGCATTAGAGACAGCCGCATTCACGTTAAATAGGGCACCGTCTAAATCCTTTGAGACGACACCATATGAACTATGATTTGGCAAGAAACCTAAGCTGCCGTTTCTTAAAGTTTGGGGATGCGACGCTTATGTCAAAAGGCTTCAGCCTGATAAGCTCGAACCCAAATCGGAGAAGTGCGTCTTCATAGGATACCTTAAGGAAACTATTGGGTACACCTTCTACCACGGATCCGAAGGCAAGATCTTTGTTGCTAAGAATGGGTCATTTCTAGAGAAGGAGTTTCTCTCGAAAGAAGTGAGTGGGAGGAAAGTAGAACTTGATGAGGTAATTGTACCTTCTCTCGCATTGGAAAGAAGCACATCAGAGAAAACCGTTCCCGTGATGCCTACACCAACTAGAGAGGAAGCTAATGATGATGATCATGAAACTTCAAATCAAGTTACTACTGAACCTCGTAGGTCGACCAGAACACATTCCGCACCAGAGTGGTACAGTAGTCCTGTCCTGGAAGTCATGTTGTTAGAAAATGACAAACCTACGAACTATGAAGAAGCTATGATGAGCCCAGATTCCGACAAATGGCTTGAGGCCATGAAATCTGAGATAGGATCCATGTATGAGAACAAAGTGTGGACTTTGGCGGACTTGCCCGATGATCAGCAGGCCATTGAAAATAAATGGATCTTCAAGAGGAAGATGGATGCTGATGGTAATATCACTGTCTATAAAGCTCGACTTGTCGCGAAAGGTTTTCGACCAGTTCAAGGGGTTGACTACGATGAGACTTTCTCACCCGTAGCGATTTTTAAGTCTGTCCGAATCATGTTAGCAATTGCCGCATTTTATGATTATGAAATCTGGAAAATGGATGTCAAAACTGCATTCCTTAACGGATTTCTTAAAGAAGAGTTGTATATGATGCAACCAGAAGGTTTTGTCGATCCTAAAGGTGCTAACAAAGTGTGCAAGCTCCAGCGATCCATCTATGGACTGGTGCAAGCATCTCGGAGTTGGAATATACGCTTTGATGAGGTGATCAAAACATATGGTTTTATATAGACTTATGGTGAAGCCAGTATTTACAGGAAAGTGAGTGGGAGCTCTGTAGCATTTCTGATATTATATGTTGATGACATATTATTGATTGGAAATGATATAGAATTTTTGGATAGCATAAAAGGATACTTGAATAAGAATTTTTCAATGAAAGACCTCGGTGAAGCTGCTTATATATTGGGCATCAAGATCTATAGGGATAGATCAAGACGCTTAATAGGACTTTCACAAAGCACATACCTTTGCAAAGTTTTGAAGAAGTTCAAAATGGATGAGTCAAAGAAAGGGTTCTTGTCTGTGTTGCAAGGTGTGAAGTTGAGTAAGACTCAAAGCCTGACCACGGCAGAAGATAGAGAGAGAATGAAAGTCATTCCCTATGCCTCAGCCATAGGTTCTATAAAGTATGCCATGCTATGTACCAGACCTGTTGCGTGCCTTGCCATGAGTGTGGCAAGGGGGTACAATAGTGATCCAGGAGTGGATCACTGGATAGCGGTCAAAATTATCCTTAGTTACCTAAGAGGACTAAGGAAATGTTTCTCGGTTATGGAGGTGATAAAAAGTTTGTCGTAAAGGGTTACGTCGATGCAAGCTTTGACACCAATCCGGATGACTCTGAGTCTCAATCTGGATACATATTGAATGTGGGAGCAATTAGCTAGAGTAGCTCCATGCAGAGCATTGTAGACATAGAAATTTGCAAAAATACATACGGATCTGAATGTGGCAGACCCGTTGACTAAACCTCACTCACAAGCAAAACATGATCACACCTTAGTACTCTTTGGGTGTTAGTCACATGGCGACATGAACTATGAGTGTTAATCACATGGCGATGTGAACTAGATTATTGACTCTAGTGCAAATGGGAGACTGATGGAAATATGCCCTAGAGGCAATAATAAAGTTGTTATAATTATATTTCCTTATTCATGATAAAGGTTTATTATTCATGCTAGAATTGTATTGACCGGAAACTTAAATACATGTGTAGATACATAAACAAATACCGTATCCCTAGTGAGCCTCTACTAGACTAGCTCGTTGATCAAAGATGGTTAAGGTTTCGTAACCATGGACATGAGTTGTCACTTGATAACGGGATCACATCATTAGGAGAATGATGTGATGGACAAGACCCATCCGTTAGCTTAGCATATGATCGTTCGGTTTATTGCTACTGCTTTCTTAATGTCAAATACATATTCCTTCGACCATGAGATCATGCAACTCCCGGATACCGGAGGAATACCTTGTGTGCTATCAAACGTCACAATGTAACTGGGTGATCATAAAGATGCTCTACAGGTATCTCCGAAGGTGTCTATTGAGTTGGCGTGAATCGAGATTGGGATTTGTCACTCCGTATGTCGGAGAGGTATCTCTGGGCCCTCTCGGTAATACACATCACAAGAAGCTTGCAAGCAAAGTGACTACGGAGTTAGTTGCAAGATGATGTATTATAGAACGAGTAAAGAGACTTGCCACTGATGGATACTATGCAACTTTATTCTTGTAGACTCGTGTTGGGCCTCCAAGTGCAGAGTTTTGTAGGACAGTAGCAATTTTCCCTCAAGTGGATGACCTAATGTTTATCAATCCGTGGGAGGCGTAGGATGAAGATGGTCTCTCTCAAACAACCCTGCAACCAAATAACAAAAAGTCTCTTGTGTCCCCAACACACCAAATACAATGGAAATTTGTATAGGTGCATTAGTTCAGCGAAGAGATGGTGATACAAGTGTAGTAATGATAGTAGGTATTGATTTTTGTAATAAAAACAATAAAAAACAGCAAGGTAGCAATTGATAAAACGGAGCACAAACGGTATTGCAATGCTTGAAAATGAGGCCTACGGTTCGTACTTTTGCTAGTGCAATCTCTCAACAATGCTAATATAATTGGATCATATAACCATCCCTCAACATGCAATGAAGAATCACTCCAAAGTTCCTATCTAGCGGAGAACATAAGAAGAAATTGTTTGTAGGGTACGAAATCACCTTAAAGTTATTCTTTTCGGTCAATCTATCCTAGAGTTCGTACTAAAATAACACCAAGCTATTCTTTCCGATCGATCTAACCAAGAGTTCGTACTAAAATAACACCATATGATACACATCAACCAACTCTAATGTCACCTAGATACTCCAATGTCACTGCGAGTATCCGTGAGTTGATTATACGATATGCATCAAACAATTTCAGATTCATAATACTCAATCCAACACAAAGAACTTCAAAGAGTGCCCCAAGATTTCTACCGGAGAAACAAAGACGAGAACGTGCATCAACCCCTATGCATAGATTACCCCAATGTCACCACGGGAATCCGCGAGTTGAGGGCCAAAACACATATCAAGTGAATCAATATAATACCCCATTGTCACCACGGGTATTCATATGCAAGACATATATCAAGTGCTCTCAAATCCAAAAAAGTATTCAATCCGATAAAACGAAATCTCAAAGGGAAAACTCAATTCATCACCACAAGATAGAGAGGGGAAAACACAATATGATCCGACTATATTAACAAAGCCCTCGATACATCAAGATTGTGACATCTCAAGAACACGAGAGAGAGAGAGAGAGAGAGAATAAACACATAGCTACTGGTACAATGTCGGGCCCCTTTCTGGGAATAAATCTCAGAAAAGGCCCTAAGTCACACCAGCCCCAAGATCAACACAACTGGTGGACTTCCTTGATACAGATAACCAGTACAAATAATACTACACAGGGTTGAGTCTGAAGGCTCAACAAAATTATTACAAACTCGCCAAATATATGGCAGTGGCGGAATATGACAGTGGTGTAGTGGTGATACATCTCTGATACAATAACGTAAAGCCAAGCGTCAGAGTGAGGCTTGACTATTTTATTGGTGTAGCAGAAGCTCAGCGGATGATACATGTGGTAGACTCCTATCTCACAGGTTGACTGACTGGGACTCCTCTAAGCGTCGGGCTCGCTAGCGCAATCCTTCTCCACAAACTCGCCCTCCTCCAAGTCTGGCCAAGTAGATAGCCAGGGACAAGCCAGTGAGTACGTTGGAATGTACTCGCAAACATTATGAACAAAAGATATAATGGATGCACATGCTCATGTAGGAACATAATGACATGCTCATGCTGACTAAAATCCTGGTCATGACATAATTATAAAATGATGCGGAAGTAAATGAAACATGTTAGCCATAACCAGTCTTTTTAAAAACAAAAGCAAGTGAATGCCACAGGTAGTCTAGCCAGCCCAAGTGACATTCAGAAAAATAAGAGAAATGCCGGTCGGGTGTCTACAAGAGTAGTGGCGAGATAAACCGCCTGTTAACAAGAGAGACGCCACGAGAGGTATTGAAAAGAAATGCCTGTCGGGCGTCAAGTGACGCCACGGTTGGACTTGAAGAGAAATGCCAATCGGGTGTCCACAAGAGTAGTGGCGTGATAAACCGTCTGTTAACTCGAGAGACGCCACGAGAGGTCTTGAAAAGAAATGCCTGTCGGGCGTCAAGTGACGCCACGGTTGGACTTGAAGAGAAATGTCAATCGGGTGTCCACAAGAGTAGTGGCGTGATAAACCGCCTGTTAACTCGAGGGACGCCACGAGAGGTCTTGAAAAGAATAGTTGAGTGCCCGGGGTAGTCTAGCCAGCCCCTGAGACACTCAGGAAGAATACAAAATGAGAGAAACGGGTTAGTCCACAATATTATGCATAGCCATAATAATATTTAATAAGCATAAAATAATCAAGGTAGCAACAGGGTATCAATAATTATACTGCAAAAATGAGTCAGACACATTTTAATTATTTCCTCCGGAGACCGATACCGGGACCGACACTTGACCCACTCAGCTACGCCCTTTGACCGAGGACACGGATATTCGAATAGTTTTAACTCTGCAGAGGGTGTACTCTTTACCCACAAGTAAAGGATTTCTTTAGTCAGTGCCGTGACACTGACTAATTCCCATTATGGTCTTTGGGTTGAAAACACACCTGACCAGCACACACCAGAATAACTCTCCGGATGCCAGGAATCACCCAAAGCATCGTTCAAGAAAAACTCTAAGACGGAGAGACCAATGTCCTGCATGGGATCACTATTAATACGCGCGGATTAAAAGGGGTGCCCCCCTCTCAGTCACAACCGGAAACACCCATGCCCCCTGACCCGATGACAGGATTTAGTCCAAGGCCTTTGGAAACCCTCATCGTGGCCCTCTGTACGGTGTGTACCTGGATAGGGGTTAACAACTTACTCAGGCGCACCTTCCTTGCGGAAGGACCCGTGGCAGCACGGTATCCAGCTAGGTGTAACGGAACAAGACTCGATCTTGGCCGACTCAGGAGGTGTTAATTAACATCACCGGAATATTCCACTTAAGTCACATGACACCACCGTGTCAAGCATAATGGCCCGTGCCCACCGGCACGTCCAAGGCAGGAGACACTCTCCCGTATTTCCACAACTTTACCATGTCAGAAGAATCTCTAGCTTGAGTGATGTGCAAGCTATGAGCAAAAGAGATATGACCATGCATGTAAGTGCTAGTGACATACTACACATATGGTGCAATATCAACCGATGCAACATGCAAATGCAAATGCAATCACCATATCCCAAGTTCAATAATGCTTGCCTTGTCCAAAGTAGTCAGGTGAAAACCCTTCAAAATTCTCGGCAAAGTTTCCCTCTTCTTTTTCTGAAAATTCAAAATCAACTTAAATTTAAAAAATTGGCAACAGTACAAAAAGTTGTCCCAAAACATTTTTAAATAAATACTAAAAAAACTAGAGAGAAAAATAAGAATTTCAAAAAAAAGTTCAACTCAAACGGAGTTGTGGTTTAAAAGTTATTAAACTTTCAAAACCAGGGGTTTTTCTGTAAAAAGCCAGTCCCTGTGCGTTTATAAAGAAAACGCTTCGGGCCGAAATACGCTTCTCAGCGCGGAAGGCATAAAAGTCGAGATTACGCCTTCATTTTTAGACAGAGAAAAAGAAAAGAAAAAGCGCGGGGTGGGGTCCACCCGTCAAGTTCAAATATTTGAACCCGCGCGCGGAAACAGAGAGGAGACGGCGTTCGCCGGCGGTGATCGCCGGGGTCTTGGAAGGCGGCGATGGTCGGAACATGACCAGGGAGGAGTGCCGCGTCAGAGGGAGGTGGTGGTGGTCGCCGGGGAGCACCTGAACGCCGGCGAGGTCGACGGTGGCGGACGGTGGTTCAGTGGCGTTGGGATTTCGTCGGAGAGAGCTCGGGGAGTGGAATTGAAACGGGGAATCGATGATTTGGTGGAATATATGACTACTGGCAAGATTTGAGCAGTTGAGGTGGAGTAACGACGATGAACGGATCGGTGACAGTGGCGGCGGAGCGGTGATCGGAGGGGAAGAAGAAGACCTCCTCGAGGTCGGGTGGGTGGTGTAGGGGCGATTGGGAGGTGGTGGAGGCGATGGGTGAGAAGAACGGGGCTCGGGGGCCTTTATATAGGCGATCCCGAGGCTGTCCGGCGGGGTTCGGATCACGCCGGAGTTATGATGGTCGGTGAGGTCGGTTTGGGCGGTGGTCATGGTCGGTGAGTGTCAGTGAGGGTGGAGGAAGCTGCCCGAAGCGCCAGCGTGAACGAGCTCGAGCTTGGTGGCTTTATCCACGTCGAGGTCGGTGTACGGGTGCGGCGGACGTCGTCCATCTCCGGTGGCTGACAGGGGGCCAAGGGCGGCGTGATCAGCGTGGAGAGAGTGCGGAGGAGGTGCCGCGTGGTGAGTAGTTAGGTGGGGGAGGTCAGCGAGGGAGTGAATATGGCGGGCGCCGTGTGGATCAGCTCGGGTTGCCGCCGCCGAGGACGGAGGCAGGTGCACCGGCCTCCTTCTGTGCTGTCGGCGGTGAGGCACTGACGAGGAGGGGTCCAGGGCGGCACAGTTACAAGGGAGGAGGCGTGGATGAGAAGGAGTGGGGATGGAGTGGAGTGCACGGCGCCGTCGCTTCTGCCACTGAACCAAATTCAGTTAACTGAATTTTGGACAATGATGAATAGTGTGCACATTAGCTGTTTGATAAAATGACAGAAGGTGCTAGAGATTTTAGGATTTTGTGGGGATTTTTGTGGTAATGTGTGGATGCTCAAAAATGAGTTTGGCAGAGTTTGGGAATTTTTGGAGCATTTAAAAATATGTTTGGATCAGGATTATTGAATCTGGTCCAAATTTGAATTGAGTGGGATTTGAAAATTTTGAACTGGGGTACCCCATGTTTTTGGAAAAATGGGTTGTGGGTACCATATATTTGCTGGGATAATTTTGGTGGAGGTGGCATCCTTGTAGAAATGGTGGTTCCTTTGTAAACCAAAGAAATGATGGAATATATGAATTCCAACTTTGGAATTTATTTGGGTGGTGAAATATATTTTTGTGGGGTAGGAAAGAGTTGGATTCTGTCCTAGATGAGGTGAGTGACTTGTGGGATAAATTTGGAGTGGAAGAAAATTTGTTGGATGGATTTTAGTAGGGCTAAAAGGAGGTGAAAAGGTTATTTCCTTTGAAAATTTAATTATCCCCAAAACTTTTCTTGCTAAAAATAAATTGTTTGAAAACCCCAAAGTAATTATCCATATAATTTCAAACTCTTCAACCAGAATATTTAAAGGAGATTGAAACCCAAATAAAATTTGAAAAGGTTTTCAAATTGAAGAAAGGTGATATGACCAAAAATGATTTTCAAAACTTTTATTTTTAAAGGAAAGATTTCAAATATTTGGAAAAATATTTTTGGGGTGTTATGTACAAACCCTCAGCCCCGAGAGTGGACTATTCCCTCCTCATCATGGTGGCCGCCGGGATGATGAAGATGGCCACCGGTGATGATTTCCCCCTCCGGCAGGGTGCCGGAACGGGGTCTAGATTGGTTTTTCAAGGCTACAGAGGCTTGCGGCGGCGGAACTTCTGATCTAGGGTAACCCTGAGGGTTTTTGGAATATTTGGCAATTTATAGGGCGAAGAGGCAGTGCGGGAGGTCACCGAGGGGGGCACAACCCCCCTGGGCGCGCCTGGGCTCCTGGACGCGCCCAGGTGGGTTGTGCCCACCTCGGGCCTCCCCTCTGGTACTTTTTTAGCCCATCCTGGGTCTTCTGGTCCAAAAAAATTCTCCAAAATTTTTTGCTGTGTTTGGACTCCGTTTGATATTGATTTCCTGCAAAGTAAAAAACAAGCAAAAAACAGCAACTGGCACTGGGCACTATGTCAATAGGTTAGTCCCAAAAAATAATATAAAGTTGCTATAAAATGATTGTAAAACATCCAAGAATGATAATAAAACAGCATGAATACTTCATAAATTATAGATACATTGGAGACATATCAGCTAGTAACGAGTTTGAACTAGGTATGGAGATACCGACGATCGAATCTCGGGCAAGTAACATACCGATAGACAAAGGCAATTACGTATGTTGTCATAAAGGTTCGACCGATAAACATCTTCGTAGAATATGTAGGAACCAATATGGGCATCCAGGTCCCGCTATTGGTTATTGACCGGAGAGGCGTCTCGATCATGTCTACATCATTCTCGAACCCGTAGGGTCCGCACGCTTAACATTCGTTCACGATATAATATTATGTGAGTTGGAAATCGAATGTTGTTTGGAGTCCCGGATGAGATCACGGACATGACGAGGAGCTCTGGAATGGTCCGGAGGTAAAGATTGATATATAGGACGATGCTATTTGGTCTCCGAAAAGGTTTCCGAATGTACCGGGTATTCATCGGGTTACCGGAGGGGTTACGGGATACCTACGGGGAGTATATGGGCCTAATGGGCCAAGGGGAGGAACACACCAGCCCACAAGGGGCTGGCGCACCCTCTCCCTGGCCACCGGCCCTATAGTGGACTAATAGTTTTATCTAGTATATTTCAGATAATTTCAACAGTGGCGTGGCAAGGACAAGAGGATGTGGAACCCCTTCAAAATGCTAAGGACAAGGATTGGCAAAAGCTCAAGACTCTACACTTTTGTTTAAGTGATCCAAGATCACATTGAGTCCATAGGAAAGCCAATACTATTAAAAGGGGATGAGGTGTTGCTTGATGACCTGGTTGCTCAAGTGCTTAGTGATATTACTCCAAAACCCTCAGCCACTTTCTCCATCCAAATATGTCCAAACCCTAAACTCCAACTCGGCCCCACCGATATTTCCTACCCGGAGCCACCGAGTTCATCTTGACTAAGCCACTTCCAAAACCCTAACAATTCGGATCGACCGATATGGATCTCGGTCCCACCGAGATGGCCTTGTCAGCTCTCTGTTGCTTGTTGCAATAATTTCGGTCCCATCGAGAATTGCAATCGGTCTCACCGAGATGGCTTGACCGATTCTCTGTTGTCTTATTGCTTCACTTCGGTCCCACTGAGATGATGCAATCGGCACCACCGAGATGAGGTTTGCCCTAAGCCCTTGCACATCGGTCCCTCCGAGTTGTTCCCGTCGGTCCCACAGAGATTCCTAAGGTTCATATTTTTTACACAGACCGTTCCCACCAAGTTTTCTGATCGGTGCCACCGAGATGGGTCAAAAGTGTGTAACGGTTGGATTTGTGTGGAGGCTATATATACCCCTCCACCCCATCTTCCTCATGGAGGAGAGCCATCAGAACATGCCTACACTTCCACCATTCATTTTCTGAGAGAGAACCACCTACTCATGTGTTGAGATCAAGAGATTTTATTCCTACCATTTGAACCTTGATTTCTAGCCTTCCCCAAGTTGCTTTCCACTCAAATCCTTCTTCCACCATAGCCAAATCTGTGAGAGAGAGTTGAGTGTCGAGGAGAGTATCATTTGAAGCACAAGAGCAAGGAGTTCATCATCAACACACCGTCTATTACCTTTTGGAGAGTGGTGTCTCCTAGATTGTTTAGGTGTCGCTTGGGAGCCTCCCACATGATGTGGAGTGGAACCAAGAAGTTCGTAAGGGCAAGGAGATCGCCTACTTCATGAAGATCTACCCGACTGAGGCATGTCCTTCATGGGCGATGGCCATGGTGGGATAGACAAGGTTGCTTCTTCGTGGACCCTTCGTGGGTGGAGCCCTCCATGGACTCGCGTGGCCATTACCCTTCGTGGGTTGAAGTCTCCATCAACATGGACGTATGATAGCACCACCTATCGAAACCATGCCAAAACTCTCTGCATCTCCATTGCGTTGGCACACTCCAATCCCATCCCTTTACATTCTTGCACTTGCATGCTTTACTCTTTCTGCTACTCATACTCTTGCTATGCTTGTGTAGAATGTATTATGTGCCCTTTAACATGTGCTAAACTCAACCTTAACTTGAAAAAACTAAAAACTGCCACTTTTACTTGTGAAGGGTCTAATCACCCCCCCTCTAGACCCCTCTTCTCAGTCCTTTCAATTGGTATCAGAGCATTGGTCCCCATTGCTTTGGTTTAAACACCATTGGAGGAAGATGGATGAGTCTATGTTCAGGAGTATTAGACATAGAGTGCCTATTCTTGATCGGGAGTTTTATGGTTCTTGGAAAAATGAGATGATTGAGATTTTCAATGAATATGATTTGAGCAAGTATATTATTAGCCCTTATGTGCCTCCCATTGATCCTTTGCATCCTACCCCCGATGAGTATCTTGAAATGGTTTGCAATCTTAGGACTGTTAATCTTATCATTAGAGGATTGCCTAGAAATGTGCTTGTTTGTTTGCAAAACTTTGAATGGGCATAAACTATATGTAATTATCTTGAGGAACACTTTCCAAATTATTCTTTGAAAAATATGAATGAAATTGTTCAAAAGTCCATTGCTTTTCATAAGATGAAGCCTAGTGATCCCAAGTTTGATGAATGTCTATTTGAGCTCCGTGACCTTATGCGTGCCAAGGGTGATGTTGGAACCATTAGTAGCACCATCACAGAAACCATTAGAATTCACAAACTTGCACATTGTCATGGTCATAAATCTAATGAATCACTTGATCTAGGTGATGACTACACGCATGACGATGATGATGATGATGATATTGAGCATGGTTATTATGACGAGGACGAAGAATTTGACATCGAATGTGAGAAGACTATGAGGAATCTTAGTCTCATGGTGAATCTTCAAAATTACATATCTGGAGGAAAAGAGTGGATTCTTGATAATGGATGTACTGATCACATGACCGGAGATAAAGACATGTTTTGTGAGATTGCCAAAAATGATGGTCCACGCAAGTATGTGACTTTTGAAGACAACTCCAAGGGTAAGGTACTTGGCCTTGGTAAGGTGGCCATATCCAATGATAGCTCTACTCAAAATGTTATGCTTGTTGAATCTCTTGGTTACAATCTTCTTTCCGTATCTAGACTAGCCGACTTTGGTTTCAATGTTCTATTTACCGAAGTAGATTGCCAAGTGTTTCGTCGAGATAATCATAATATGGTATTTACCGCATTTGTAGAGGTGATCTATACATTGTTGATTTCACTAAGAGAGCCCAACCTCGTACTTGTTTAATTGCTAAATGTTCTAAAGGTTGGTTATGGCATAGAAGGTTAGGACATTGGCATGCGAAATCTTGATAAGCGCATTAAAGGTGATCATATCCTTAGTGTTAAATCTGTTATATTTGACAAGGATAGACTTTGTAGTGCTTGCCAAGTAGGAAAACAAGTTGGAGGAAGCCATCCCGTGAAGAACATCATGACCACGAGAAGACCACTTGAGCTACTTCACATGGACCTCTTCGGTCTCAATTCTTATAAGAGCCTTGGTGGTAACTCTTTCGGTTTGGTCATTGTTGATGATTTTTCCAGATTTACATGGGTGTTCTTTCTTGATGACAAATCGCAGGTTCAAAAGATCTTCAAGAACTTCCCTAAGAAGGCCCAAAATCAACTTGAAGTGAAGATCAAGAAGGTTCGAAGTGATAATGGAACGGAGTTCAAGAACGCTAATGTGGATACCTTTCTTGACGAAGAAGGCATTTCACATAAGTTCTCGGCTACGTACACACCTCAACAAAATGGAGTTGTTGAGAGGAAGAACCGGACTCTTATTGAGATGGCGAGAACGATGCTTGGCGAATACAAGACGCCAAGACACTTTTGGGCGGAAGCAGTTGAGACAGCTTGTCATGCTACAAATCGACTATATCTTCACAAGCTTCTCGGTAAAACGGCATACGAGCTACTCACCGGTAACAAAACCCAAGTTGGATACTTTCCAGTATTTGGCTCAAAGTGCTACATTCTTGATAAGCATCGACGTTCAAAATTTGATCCTAAATTTCATGAAGGTTTTCTACTCGGTTACGACTCAAACTCTCACACTTACCGTGTCTACAACAATTTCACACGAAAGGTTGAAGAGACGATAGATGTAAAGTTTGATGAATCTAACGGCTCGCAAGTAGAGCAACTGCCAATTGATGTAGGAGGCAAATACCCCTCAGAAGCAATTCAGGATTTATCTATTGGCAAGATCCGTCCAATGAAGGTGAAGGAGAGTACTTCGTTCATTCAAGTGGAAGCCTTGCCTTCACATCAAGGTGAAGATCCGTCCAATGAAGGTGAAGGAGAGTACTTCGTTCATTCAAGTGGAAGCCTTGCCTTCACATCATGGAGGCATCCACAAGTGGAACACGTCAAGACGAAGGGAATGAGGAAGTACAACAAGATGATCCACCTTGACCTCCTTCTCCACCTCCACAAGCGAACGACAACGCCACCAACAATGAAGAAGAAGATGATGAGGAGGAGGATGTTCCACCACAACCCAAGCAAAAGCTCTCACGAGTTAGAGCAAGAGTCTTAAAGAATCATCCTGTTGAACAAATCCTCGACGACATCAACACCGGGAGAATCACTCGCTCTAAAACTCGGTTGTCTAATTTTTGTGAACATTACTCATTCATCTCTAGCATTAAACCTATGAAGGTAGAAGAAGCCCTTGAGGACCCAGATTGGATAAATGCTATGCATGAAGAGCTACACAACTTTGAGCGAAACCAGGTGTGGACATTGGTTGAGAAGCCCAACGATGATCAAAACATCATTGGAACAAAGTGGGTGTTCCGGAGTAATCAAGATGAGGATGGACAAGTTGTACGCAACAAGGCCCGTCTCGTTGCTCAAGGCTACACTCAAGTCGAAGGTATGGACTATGGTGAGACATATGCCCCCGTTGCTAGACTTGAGTCCATTCGCATTTTACTTGCTTATGCCAATCACCATGATATCACCTTATATCAAATGGATATTAAAAGTGCCTTTCTAAATGGTGAAATTGAGGAGGAAGTTTATGTTAAACAACCTCCCGGCTTTGTCAATCCTAAGAAACCTAATCATGTCTACAAACTTCACAAAGCTCTTTATGGTCTTAAACAAGCCCCTAGAGCTTGGTATAAATGCTTGACTAAGTTTCTTATTGAAAAAGGCTTTGAAATTGGGAAAATTGATTCCCATCCCGATATTATGCTAAGTGTGTGCATGTGTGCACGATATCAAGCTGCTCTAAAAGAATGTCATCTTAAGGCTGTGAAGATAATAGTGAGATATTTGATTCATACACCAAACTTTGGCATTTGGTACCCGAGGTCATCTTTTGATCTTGTTAGCTATTTCGACTCGAACTATGCCGGTGACAAGGTTGATAGAAAGTCCACTTCGGGTACATGTCAATTTCTTGGTAGATCCCTTGTCTCTTGGTCTTCCAAGAAACAAAATTCGGTATCTCTATCCATCGCCGAAGCGGAATACATTGCCGCGGGATCATGTTGTGCTCAATTACTTTGGATGACCCAAACTCTCAAAGATTATGGGACACATGTGAGACATGTTCCATTGCTTTAGGACATGGGAGTGCTATTAAGATTGCACAAAATCCCATGCAACATTCTCGAACTAAGCATATTGAAGTTCGTCACCATTTCATTCGTGATCATGTTGCTAAAGGAGATATCGATCTTAAGCATATGTTCGTACCGACAAGCAATTGGGGGATATCTTCACTAAACCGCTTGATGAAAAGACATTTTGTCGCTTGAGGAGTGAGTTGAACATCATTGATGCCTCAAATTTGGAATAGAGATTCCATTTGGATACATGCAAGGCATGAGCCTATGTGACTAATCCTTGATACTTCTCTTATGATGATAATCATATATCTTGGATATATTTGCACCCTTGTATGGTATATAACCCCTGTAGGTACTTGGATGAGCCTCCTTCTATGAGACTGCAAATCACTCACATCATGAGCAATCTTTACATTACCAAGTATTTATGCTTTGGTTGTTGTGATCAAGGAACAAGTCCACACTCGACATATCCTTTGACAAAATTTATATGATGAATTTCACTCTTGTCAATTCTGATACATAAGAGTCATTCCTTGCAAGACTAACCCATGTAGGAAGATGAGCTTCAAATTCATAGGGATGCTCCCTACTCTTGATGGTCCACATCAACATTGAACATCCACCACAAGTTCAACCACATGATCAAGTTTAACAACAAACCCAAGGTATGTTTTTCTATTTTAGAGAAATTTTACTCCAAGTCATGAGTTAAAGCAACTCAACAAGATGTGAATACATTAAGACGCTTAAATGAAAAATGGCAACCCCATTTTGAGCTTAACGATGAGTATGACCTATGATCAAGTGATCTCACTTGACTCCTAAGTCAACATACTCTAAAATAGGTGACTATGTCGCCGACCACCTCTAGATGAAGTTCTCTAGTGTTTCCTTTCGTTAGTTGCATTTCTTCTTGCTAATGTGTTTCTCTTTAAAAAAAACTTCATCTAGATCCTCTTCTATTTTTTTGTGATCTTTTCTATTTTTCTAAGTCAAATTCATTGCAAATTCTATCAAAATTCCTTGAAAATCTTTGTGAAATTTCAATTTTAAGTGAGCTGGGTTGACAAAAAATTTCCTCTGCATTGAACTCGGTCACACTGATTCAAAGCCTATTGGTCAAACCAAAGCACAAGTTCTACTTGTGCACAGTTCATCGGTTCCACCGAAAGGGACTATTTCGGCCTCACCGATGTGCTCTGTTAGTGACTCTACAATCTCAGAGTCACCAATCGACCCAAATCGATGCCACTGATTTCACTGCTGAGATTTTTTTGCCATCTTATACTATTTACTCTTTTGTGCTCCACTCAATGATTCTTTCCCTCTACCTGCATCTTAAGCTGCATTCTGCTTCGTTGTGTCTCTCAAGGACCACATTCTCTTGACTCATATCCTTGAAGACTACCCTTCTTGGAAATTGATGTCAAAGGGGGAGAGAGAGAGCACATCATATCCTTACAGAGCTCTTCTAAGAAAGGAAGAGAGATGCACTTTCATAAGAGGAGAGAATTCACATGTCTTTAAGAGGGGAGAGACATGTCAGCTATTATTTAGTTATTATTTTGCTCTGAGCTTACATTGCTATAGTCTCATTTTGCTCTAAAAATCTATTTCACTCTGATGAGATCTTGATAAGTCTTAGCTTGACTACAGCTTGCTCTGATTGCTTCTCACCCTACCTACTCCCATTATCCAGTGTTAGATTCAAGGGAAGAGGAAGTCTAGGCTTAGGGGAGAACAATCCTTGGAATTTCTTGCAAATCTTTAATTCTTTGGGGACATGTCTATATTTAAATGAAGTACTCAACCTGTGATACTCACCTATTACATGGCATCCCAGTCTTGGTATTCTTGTGGATCTTGAAATCTCCTTCTTGTCTGAAGTTCTCTTGTGTTATTTAACCTTGTTTTCTCAAGTTTGCTTCTTCAAGATTCAGTTCAAGAACCACAAGGTAAGTATATGCATCTCACTCATGTGCATGATGGTCTCTTGCTTTGGCACATACTGTTTGCAAGAGGGAATCATAAACATGAAGGTACATCTCACATCACTTTCCGCTCTGATGCATATGACCAAGATACATGTAACTCATTACTTACTCTGTCATGTTGTGCATTCACATGTTGTTCAATTCTATCATTACATGAGTGCACACATTTAGGGGGAGCTCATGCAAGTTACATGTTCCTCCAAAGCTTTACTTACTACTCTTCACATTATCTACTTGAAGCTTTGATGCATGTTGTCATCAATTACCAAAAAGGGGGAGATTGAAAGCACAAGTGCTCCCTTGGTGATTTTGGTAATTAATGTCAACATATCTTTTGTTGGACTAATAGTTTTATCTAGTATATTTCAGATAAGTTCAACAGTGGCGTGGCAAGGACAAGAGGATGTGGAACCCCTTCAAAATGCTAAGGACAAGGATTGGCAAAAGCTCAAGACTCTACATTTTTGTTTAAGTGATCCAAGATCACATTGAGTCCATAGGAAAGCCAATACTATTAAAAGGGGATGAGGTGTTGCTTGATGACCTGGTTGCTCAAGTGCTTAGTGATATTTCTCCAAAACCCTCAGCCACTTTCTCCATCCAAATATGTCCAAACCCTAAAACCCAACTTGGCCCCGCCGATATTTCCTACCCGGAGCCACCGAATTCATCTGGACTAAGCCACTGCCAAAACCCTAACAATTTAGATCCACCGATATGGATCTCGGTCCCACCGAGATGGCCTTGTCAGCTCTTTGCTGCTTGTTGCAATAATTTTGGTCCCACCGAGAATTGCAATCAGTCTCACCAAGATGGCTTGACCGATTCTCTGTTGCCTTATTGCTTCACTTTGGTCCTACCGAGATGATGCAATTGACGCCACTGAGATGAGGTTTGCCCTAAGCCCTTGGACATCAGTCCCTCCGAGTTGTTCCCGTCGGTCCCACCGGGAGTCATAACGTTCATATTTTTACACAGATCGCTGCCACCGAGTTTTCTGATCGGTGCCACTGAGATGGGTCAAAAGTGTGTAACGGTTGGATTTTGTGTGGAGGCTATATATACCTCTCTACCCCTTCTTCCTCATGGAGGAGAGCCATCAGAACGTGCCTACACTTCCACCATTCATTTTCTAAGAGAGAACCACCTACTCATGTGTTGAGACCAAGAGATTCCATTCCTACCATTTGAACCTTGATTTCTAGCCTTCCCCAAGTTGCTTTCCACTCAAATCCTTCTTCCACCATAGCCAAATCTATGAGAGAATTGAGTGTTGGGGAGAGTATCATTTGAAGCACAAGAGCAAGGATTTCATCATCAACACACCGTCTATTACCTTTTGGAGAGTGGTGTCTCCAAGATTGGTTAGGTGTCGCTTGGGACCCTCCGACATGATGTGGAGTTGAACCAAGAAGTTTGTAAGGGTAAGGAGACTGCCTACTTCATGAAGATCTACCCGAGTGAGGCAAGTCCTTCGTGGGTGATGGCCATGGTGGGATAGACAAGGTTGCTTCTTCATGGACCCTTCATGGGTGGAGCCCTCTGTGGACTCGCGCAGCCATTACCCTTTAGTGGGTTGAAGTCTCCATCAACATGGACGTAGTATAGCACCACCTATCGGAACTACGCCAAAATCCTCCGTGTCTCCGTTGCGTTTGCACACTCCAATCCCATCCCTTTACATTCTTGCACTTGCATGCTTTACACTTACCGTTGCTCATACTCTTGCTATGCTTGTGTAAAATGTATTGTGTGCCTTTAACATGTGCTAAACTCAACCTTAACTTGAAGAAACTAAAAACTGCCACTTTTACTTGTGAAGGGTCTAATCACCCCCCTCTAGACCCCTCTTCCCAATCCTTTCACCTGTGCTACTCTGGCAAGGGTTTCAGCTGGCGGGGTAGTGAAGCATAAACCGCGAAGGAGATTGGGTTGTCGGCCTCCTAATGTCGCGATGGGGAACCAACGCTGTCACCGGGGTATTGCATCGTTGGAGAGGAAGATGGAATGGGGAGGAGAAAGGGAACGGATCTGGGGCGGGGAGTTGCCGTCGATGTGAGAGGGCTGTGATTGTGATTGTCGACAAGCTCGAGGGAGGTGCTGGTGATGCGAGAGGAGAAGGGGAATGGGGAGTGTCGTGGTCCGACATGATCACCTATGGGGCCATCGGCCCCTTCGTGGTTCGGCAAGGGGGAAGGGCACGTTGCACAAAGAGCGGAGGCCGTAGAGCAGCACGGCAATGGTGACGCGGGTGGTTTTTACCCAGGTTCGGGCCACCGCGAGGCGTAAAACCCTACTCCTGCGTTGGTGGATTGGGTGGAGGACCATGACGAATGCGCAGCGCTCAAGCCCGGCAAGATGGCCTCGGGGAGAGCGGCTACGCGTGTATGAGTGTACAAGGGTCCGAATCCTTTCTAAGGTTGCCTCGGCCCTCCTTTTATAGGTAAAGGGGTTACCACAGTGGCAAAACAGTCATTATCCAGTGATTAGATAGCCACAGTGCTATCATACCTAACTCTGCAGACAGGACAAGGTGCATTAAATGCACCGCTTAGTGTCACGTCGTGGAAGTAGCCCGGCAAGCCTTGCCATGCCATTCAACCACCTTCTCGCCTGTCTGCGTGACACGTCCCTGGACGGGTGTCATTTAGGGGTGATCTTCCTTAGAAATGGCTGCCACGTGCTGAATGACAGCCACTTAATCACTTGGGGGCTCGACACCACACCGATAAGTGACCGGCGTTGCTGTGAGGTGGAGCGGTGGAGCCTTGGCGGGGAAGCAGGTCGTCGGCGCCCCGGCAATCCTTGATGTGGAGGTCTTGAGACTTGTCCCTGGGGCGGCCTCAACCTAACCAGGCTCACCTGCTCGGTAAGGGAGGTTTTTCCCTTAGTCATATATTGTTCCTTCGGCTTGTCTTGGTCTTCTTGATCCGCCCTTGGATTTCTCAAAGAGCTATTTCTTCTGCTTGGCCCTGTCTCGTTGCTGCAATCTTTCCCTTGAGCTTGTGTACAGTCCGGGCAACATACACCAGGGTTTGTTGCACCGACAGGAGCCCCCGGGCCTGACCTGAACGCGCTGCCGAGCGTCCTCGGGGTAGGCCCTATCAGGTACACAGGCAGCGGGCTCGTGGCAGCTCATCCCTTGATATTTTCTTTGCTTCTTTATTAAACTGTGCTTGAGTCAGTTCCTGGTTTTTCCGTGCGGCGTGCAAGACATTATGGGGGAGTTTTAAGCCACGACCCGTGGCTACCCACGTCCCACGTTCATGTAGTGGTAACTGCCATTCCCCTAGCTTCTCCGCTTCTGGCGTTTCCGCCATGTATGCTGCATGCAATGCGCAGGGTTGGTGGTGGACGCGGGGGACGCGGAAATGTGTGCCATGGCAAAAAGCCAGGCGCCATGGATTGGCGCACAGGGTTGGCCTTGATTCCACGAGCCGTTGGTGGCACGGGGGAGTCGGATTGGCAGAGCGGGGCGGTTGGCCCCTAGGTGAGGAGCTAGCCCCCGGCCCCGTTTGCCTATAAAAGGGGACGTGGGCGAGGTGCTGGCTCACACCTATCTCTTCCTCCTTCCTTCTGGCACTGCTTTTCCATCATGGTGAGGGGGAGAGGGCATAGCGGCACTCCGATAGCGGCAACGAGGGCTTCTGCTCGACAGCACCTCCCTCCTCCTGTTGGGGACGCGGGGGCGGAGCCCGTCGTGAGGGGAGGCGGGAGAGGACGGGGACGTGGTCGCCGTGGCACTCGGGGTCGAGGAGGATGAGGTGGTGCTCTGATCACACCTCCCCCGGCTGCTCAGGACCCCAATGAAGGCCACGTTGGGAACCAGCCGCTGGAATTCATCATCAAGCTGCGAGGGCCCCCGCGCAGCCGTCTTTGGCTTCCTACTCCATTTGCAAGGGTGATGGAGATCGAGAAGCCGCCGGGGTTGAGGCTGCACATGAGGGGATGCTGTAATGGCAGCATGCGGGCGGACGTGGAGTTCCCCGCTCCTCATGTCATGCTTCTCCGGCGTGGTTGGAAGACTTTTGCTCACGCCCATAGATTGGCAGCCGGGCACGTCCTCCATTTCAAGCTAATGGACGCCACCCTGCTCTCCGTCAAAGTCTTCAGGCGCTCGGGTGCTCGCTTAGGGTGCTGCACGGAGAGCTCGACTAACAACGAAAGCTCCTCCTCGAGCGATAACGACGAGGAGGACAGTGACGGCGATGACGACTGAGCCGATGGAGAGGACAATGGCTCCGACTCCGGCTGAACACCAGCCGCACCGTCACCATCAGCCGGCGGCACCGCCATCTGCACCTGCATCTCCTCCCCGGCAAGGCGATTTGCCGGGGTGTTGGGTGCGGGTGGTACCCTTGCCTCCTCCAGCAGTCTTCCAGCTGGACCCCGGCAGGCTTCCTCGTGGCTCCAGCTTTGTTCACCCTGCCGCGTTCTGCTGGCCCTGGTGGCGGTGACCAGGGCGTCGCCTAGTCGCTCCCCCCATCCATCACCTTCGCTTGCACCCTCTCGATCTTGTCAGGCTCTGTTCCATGAGCCCTGACGAGGTCATGCTGGGCTTCTGCCCAGGCACTCCTCTTGCCCTCTTCGCCTTCCCCTGTAGTTCCTAGGAGGAGAGGGACAAGAAGGGGTTACGGGCATTTATCTTTTTCTAGCCTAAAAAATGTAGGCACTTGCCAAATTTTAGTCTTAAATACGTAATCTTCTTTATCCATGTTTATGCTGTGTAATATCTGTACTTGTTTATCTACATATTAATGAAAAAGACAAGCCTTGTCGGGCACTTGTGCATGTATTATGTCCATGTAGAGGTGGAATGCCTCTATACATTTGAGTAAACAAGTTTCCATGGCAAGCTATCCTGCCGGTACCTTCCGTTTGTTGCCGCGTGCTTGGCCTGCCGGGCTCGAAACTATGGAAAAGGACCAGTCCCCCGTCGAACCCTCTCCGTCAAAGGCCACTACAACCACCTTGACCGAAGCAATGTTCGAGTCAAAGCGTGGGAGCACCCATGCTTTGAAGGTGACGGGGCTTCTATATGCACAAGTTTGCTCCTTACAAAACATGTATGGATAAGAAGAAACTTATATGTTTGGCTTGTCGGGGACCGATATGTAGGCTTGTTTCCGTTTCTTCTTTTCAGGACCAAGTCCGCGGCAAGAGCCCTGCAGTTTAGTGTAGAGGAAAACAAAGCTACATATGACCTTATCTACATGATCATGCCATGCTCATGTTATGCTATGCATGCATGCAAGTTTTTGGGGGCCCCAGCGCTTCGTTTATTTATCTGTTGCTCAGGGTCTGCGCCTGGCTTTGTACAAAGGGTTACATGAAGCATTGGCAAGGCTTGTACAAAAGGGTGGCTGCCGGGCAGGGCCCGATAGCCGCGCCTTACGGGTAGAACTTATGAAGATGCTCAATGTTCCATGAGTTTTGCAATTGAATGCCATCTTCGGTCTCCAGACGGACTGCGCCGGGTCTGGAGACTCGTACTACCCGGTAAGGGCCTTCCCACTTCGGCGTCAACTTGTTTGCACCCTTGGCGGACTGAACACGCCTAAGGACAAGGTCGCCTTCCTCAAGGCTCCAGGCATGAACCTTGCGGCTGTGGTAGCGACACAGGGCTTGCTGATAGCGTGCAGCACGCGTAGCAGCCTGGAGACGATTCTCCTCAAGGAGCACGACATCCTCATGCCGGTGCTGCTCTTGCTCTACTTCATCGTAGGCAAATACTCGAGGTGACCCGTATATGAGTTCCGTGGGGATCACTGCTTCTACCCCATAGACTAGGGAGAAGGGAGTCTGGCCGGTAGCTCGATTTGGTGTCGTACGGAGGGTCCAAAGAACCACCGGCAGCTCGTCGATCCAGCGCCTGCCACACTTCTGCAACCTATCAAATGTTCTTGTCTTGAGTCCTCGCAGCACTTCAGCGTTCACCCTCTCAGCTTGTCCATTGCTTCTGGGATGGGCAACAGACGCGAATGAAACTTTGCTTCCGAGGGTTTGAACGTATTGCATGAAGGCGCGGCTTGTGAATTCGGTGTCGTTGTTAGTGATGACTCTGGAAGGTACTCCGAAGCGGCACACCAATCCCTTCAAGAACTTGATAGCTGATTGTGTGGTTACCTTTCTCATGGGCTCCACTTCTGGCCACTTTGTAAACTTGTCGATGGCAACGAACAAGAATTCAAAGCCCCCGGTAGCACGGGGGAAGGGGCCCAAGATGTCGAGCCCCCAGACCGAAAATGGCCATGACAAAGGAATCGTCTGGAGAGCTTGAGCAGGCTGATGGATATTCTTGGAGTGGAACTGGCAGGCTTCACATCTGGTGACTAGCTCAATCGCATCTTGGAGGGCCGTGGGCCAGTAGAAACCTTGCCGGAAAGCTTTTCCAACCAAGGCTCTTGATCCAATATGGGAGCCGCACATGCCTCTTTGTATTTTTGCCAATAGTTCCTTCCCCTCTTCCCGACAAATGCATTTCAATTTCACACCGTTGGGCCTCCTTCTGTATAGTGTGTCATCGATGAACTAATACATACTGGCCCTCCAGGCTACTCTTTCAGCTTCTTCTTGCTCTTCGGGAAGTTCTCCTGTTTGGAGGTAATGGACTATGTGTCGTGCCCAAGTTGGAGCCTGAGGCTCGACAACAAGGACCAGCGGCACCTCCTCGTTCGTGGGAGCGCATGTCTCAACCGCAAGGACTGGTAGTTCGGCGGGAGGGTGCTGCTCACCGAGTGAAGGGGAGTTGTTCTCACCAACCTCTCTGCCGGGGGCTTCGGGAAGCTCTGCCGGGAGAGGCTTGCCGGAGTCCAGTTTCCTCCTCTTTCTGGCCATTATTGCCGGGGACACGGAAGGTTGAGTCAGGTGGAGAACAAAAGTCCCTGGTTCCACAGGAAGCTTTTGCGCAGCGCACTTTGACGGATGATCGGCAATGCTGTTTTCCGCACGTGGCACATGCTCTATTTGCAATCCATCAAAGCGCTCCTCCAGCTTTCTCACTTCCTCCACATATGCCTCCATCAATGGACTCTGATAATCCTTGTTCACTTGCCTCACCACGAGCTGTGAGTCTCCTCGAAAGATCAACTTCTTAATCCCCAACTCTGTCATGATTTTGAGCCCAGCAAAGAGTCCTTCATATTCTGCAGTGTTGTTGGTAGCCTTTTCCCGGGGAGAATGCATCTGGACCACATACTTGAGTTGCTCTCCAGTGGGTGCGACGAGGAGCACGCCAGCTCCTACACCTTGAAGTGAGAAGGCACCATCAAAGTACATGATCCATTCTTGGGGTGCTTCCTTGCCGGGGATAACTGTTTCCAGTGCCTCTTCATCTGGGGTAGGTGTCCACTCTGCAATAAACTCTGCCAGTGCTATGCTCTGAATGGTTGATGTGCTCTCAAACTTCAGACCAAAGCTTGATAACTTCAAAGCCCATTTCACTATCCTACCAGTGGCCTCCGGGTTCCTCAGTATGCGTTGCAAAGGGAATCGGGTGACAACTGTGACCTCATGGGCTTGGAAGTAGTGGCGCAATTTCCTTGAGGCCATGACGAGGCCAAAGATCAACTTTTGCATGCCAGAGTACCTTGACCTAGCCCCCTGCAACAGGGAGCTGACAAAGTACACTGGCCGCTGCACCACCTTCTTCCTTGCCGCAGTCTTGGGATTGCCTTCACTTCTCTCCTCTTCTTTCTCTTGATCCGTGCCCAGCCTTGCCGTGACTGGTTCACTTCCTTCTCCGGGGAGGACAGTAGCTGTAGCTGCTCCTTCTTCTGCTTCCCGTTCTGCCACCAGTGCTGCACTAACCACTTGATTGGTTGCCGCCAGATACAGCAGCAACGGCTCTTGTGGTTTAGGAGCGACGAGGGTGGGAACAGAGGAAAGGTATGTTTTTAAGTCCTGCAGCGCTGCTTCCGCCTCCGGGGTCCACTTCACGGGCCCTGCCTTCTTCAAAATTTTGAAGAATGGAAGGGCGCGCTCGGCAGACTTGGAAATGAACCTACTCAGCGCGGCAACACATCTAGTTAAACGCCTCACGTCCTTGACTGACTTGGGTGCTTGAGTCTGTTCGATTGCCCTAATCTTGTCGGGGTTGGCCTCTATCCCCCGGTGAGACACGAAGAAACCAAGTAGCTTGCCGGAGGGAACACCAAACACACACTTCTCTAGGTTCATCTTCAAGTTGATCTTGCGCAGGTTTGCAAAGGTTTCTTCCATGTCCTAAATGAGTGTTGATCTGTCCTTGGTCTTGACCACTATGTCATCCATGTAAGCTTCAATATTTCGGTGCAGCTGAGACTCAAACCCTGTTTGCACTGCTCTTGCAAAAGTGGACCCAACGCTCTTTAACCCAAAGGGCATCCGTACGAAGCAGTACGTGCCACAGGGGGTTATGAACGCTATCTTCTCCTCGTCTTCCTTGGACATAAATATCTGGTGTTACCCGGAGTAAGAATCCAAGAAGGAAAGCAGATCACACCCGGAGGTGGAATCCACAATTTGGTCGATGCGCGGCAAGGGGAAGGGGTCCTTCGGGCATGCTTTATTCAGATCTGTGAAATCTATGCACAGCCTCCATTTCCCATTCGCCTTGCGCACTACCACTGGATTCGCCAACCATGTTGGGTGCAATACTCCTCTGACCAAACCAGCTGCCTCAAGTTTCTTGATCTCTTCGGCAATGAACTGCTGCCGCTCCAAGGCTTGCTTCTGGACCTTCTGCTTGACGGGCCGGGCATAAGGGCAGACAGCAAGGTGGTGCTCGATTACCTCCCTAGGAACACCGGGGATGTCAGATGGTTGCCAAGCAAACACATCGACATTCGCCCGCAGGAAGGCAACGAGCGCGCTTTCATATTTGTCGTCAAGGGTGGAGCTGATAGTGAATGTACCATAAGCGCCAACCAGCCCTGCCGGGACCTTCTTCACAGTGGGTGCAGCAACCTTGGATCTCTTGCTAGTGGAACTCTCCGGCAAGTCATCGACGGGTGCAGCGTACTCCGGAGAGGTGCGCTTCCCGGATTCCCTGCCGGTATCCTTGCTAGCTTTTCTCCCTTGTTTGTTTTCCTTGACGAGGACTGCAGCTTCCGCGGCCTCGGCAGCGACCGCATCCCGGTACATCTTATCCACGCATATGATTGCGTCCTTCTTGTCTGATAGGATAGAAATGACGCCCATCGGTCCTGGCATCTTCAGGGTGTTGTAGGCATAGTGGGATGCCGCCATGAACTTCGCTAGGGCAGGTCGCCCAAGTATCCCATTATATGGCAACGGAAGCTCGACCACATCGACCACGATCTTCTCAGTCCGGTAGTTCAATTCCCCTCCAAATGTCACCGGCAGCGTGATCTTCCCCTTTGGACGACTCCTGCCGGGGTTGATTCCTTGAAACGTGCCAATAACCTTGAGCTCTTCATCAGTTATCTGCAACTTGCTGATTACCTTGGGGGAAATCAGATTCAACCCGGCCCCACAGTCAACCAACATCTTTGTGACCTTGAGGTTGCGGATTGTTGGTGATACCAACAACGGCAAGCACCCTACCGCGGTGGTGCGGTCAGGGTGATCCTCTTCGTCAAAGATGATGGGCGTGTGAGCCCATTTGAGTGGTTTCCGTGAATCTGCCGCTGGCGTGAATCTGCCGCTGGCTCCACAACATTGACCTCACGCGTCCATTGTTTCAGCTGGCGGTGAGAGGAGTGCAAGGATGCACCTCCGTCAATGCACAGGGCGTCAGTGGCTTTCTAAAACTCTTGCTCACTGGTTTCCTCTTCATCCCCTTCATCGCTTTCGTCACCACATCCCTTCTTCTCATGGCCTTTAGCGGGTTTCCCTTGGTGTTGAGGGACCTTGCCGGGGCAGCCCCGTCGGTCGCCTCGGCCCTTCCCGCCAATGCCATCTTGGTCTCTCTCCTTGTCATGCTTCTCATACTCAGCTTTCTGCTTCTTGACGAGTTGCTCAACTTGATGACACTCTTGGAGATCATGGCCCTTGGTTCGATGGATCTTGCAGTACGGCCCATCAGCCTTCCCAGCCTTCTCGGCAGCCGCAGCCTCCCGGCAGTCGGCGCACGTGGCAACTTCCTTGCCGGGGGCTTCGGCCTTGGCCTTCTTGCCGGTACTAGGAGTACCTAGCCCCTCGACAGCCAGCACTGCTTTCTCTTTGCGCTTCTTGTTCTTCTTCTTTTGGTTGGCGGCATCGTCATCATCTTCTGAGTCAACATCGACACCATCCTATTCTCCGGGGAGACGCCTCCCTTCCTCCGTGTGGGCACACTTATCTGCCAAGGTGTAAAGCTCATTCACAGTCTTGGGCAACCGGACGTTCATCTTGGAACGTATCCTGCGATTGCGTACATTGGACTGGAACGCGGCAATCACAGCTGCCGGGTGGATATCTGGGATGTTCCTGTGTACCCGGCTGAACCTCTGCATGTACATCCGCAAACTCTCCCCTTCCTTTTGTGGAAGGAGCTGCAAATCGCTGGCCGCCCTGGTTCTTGATGGCCGCCCATGAAGGCACCAACAAACTCGTGGCACAGATCAACCCAAGTCAAGATGGAGTTCTCCGGCAAGTGCATCAACCACGACCTCACATTTGGCTTGAGCGCCAAAGGGAAGTAGTTGGCGAATATCTTTTCATCTTTTTCTCTGGCGGCTTGAACAACAATGGTGTAGATGCTCAAGAACTCTGCCAGGTTCAGTCTTCCACCATATTTTTCTGGTATCTCTGGCTTGAACATATGGGCAAATGGCCAACGGACTTGTCACAGCTCGAGAGTGAAGGCAGGACACCCAATCTCGAAAGGCAGGTATCCGTCTCCACCAGGCGCAGGCTCGTCGACGTCGGGGCCATTGCGCCTGTCAGACTGGCGGTGGGTTTCGCGGCGCCGTTCTATGGTGATGCGTGCGTCTTCCCTCTGCCTGTCCTCCAGGACCTGCCGCTGATCTCGACGGGCTCGAGGATCAGATGAAGCCATCGACACCTCGTCGTGTTCTTGGTTGCGCGGCTATGGCGGCGGCCCCTGCGCTGGCTGTCGTGGGGGGGACTGCACCGTAAGGTTGGCCCCTTCTGCACGGCCAGCGGCTCGGGCCGTCGTCGCTGCCTGCGGATGCCGTGGCGAGCCCGCTCGTTGTGACCCCACTGCCTCAGCGAAACCAATCAAACTTTGAATGGTGGCTCTCCATTCATCCATTTGGTTGGCTGCTGGTGGGAATCTCAACAGGAGCTGGGCTCGCGCCATGGCTTCCGAAGCAGTACTTGGCATGGACGACAATGCAGATTGGGATGTCGCCCGACTCCTGACGGTACCGGTAGTGGTGGCGTCGCGCTCTCGACGTCGTGAACCAGTCGCGAGGGTGGCGTGACGACAAGAAGGACGCGCTTGGGGGTTGACGACCCCGTTCGGCGCTTTGTCTTGATTGCCTTGCCTTGGGGAAGGCGTATGCCTTGTAACTGCACCCGCAGCAGGGGCAGCTAGGGGGTCGCGGTTTGCGCCGGAGCGGGCGCCACCGCAGCGGCTGCGTTCTCCAGTGAGGTGGAGAGGCAGAGATTGGATGTTCTCCCCTCCCACATCTTGTGGAGCGTGGCCGCTAGGGTGCTGTTCATGCTGTCCTCCTCCTCCGACGCCTCCTGCTCCCACCTCAGCCACAAGGGGAACGGTGATGGTGCCGCCTGCGCCGGTCACATTCCCCGCGATGTCTGCATCCCCCGACGCCACCGCGGCCTCCATGGGATCAGTGGTTGCATGCGAGGGGGCCTTCGAGGTGGAAGGATGGGCTGCTACGCCGGACTTTCTTGGGCGCCATGGATGATGACACCGTCGTCGAAGAAGAATGGCGATGAAGATTGACGCGCTGTTCACGTCCCCGGGTTCGCACAAGTGCTCCCCCCTACCTGGCGCGCAAAAGATGTCGTGGTCCGACACGATCACCTATGGGTCCATCGGCCCCTTCGTGGTTCGGCAAGGGGGAAGGGCACATTGCACAAAGAGCGAAGTCCGTAGAGCAGCACAGCAATGGTGACGCGGGTGGTTTTTACCCAGGTTCGGGCCGTCGCGAGGCGTAAAACCCTACTCCTACTTAGGTGGATTGGGTGGAGGACCATGACAAACCCGCAACGCTCAAGCCCGGTAAGATGGCCTCGGGGAGAGCGGCTACGCGCGTATGAGTGTACAAGGGTCTGAATCCTTTCTAAGGTTGCCTCGGCCCTCCTTTTATAGGTAAAGGGGTTACCACAGTGGCAAAACAGTCATTATCTAGTGATTAGATAGCCACAGTGCTATCATACCTAACTCTGCAGACAAGACAAGGTGCATTAAATGCACCGCTTAGTGTCACATCATGGAAGTAGCCCGGCAAGCCTTGCCGTGCCATTCAACCACCTTCTCGCCTGTCTGCGTGACATGTCCCTGGACGGGTGTCATTTAGGGGTGATCTTCCTCAGAAATGGCTGCCACATGCTGAATGACAGCCACTTCATCACTTGGGGGCTCGACACCGCACCGATAAGTGACCGGCGTTGCTGTGAGGTGGAGCGGTGGAACCTTGGCGGGGAAGCGGGTCGTCGGCGCCCCGACAATCCTTGCCGGGGAGGTCTTGAGACTTGTCCCTGGGGTGGCCTCGACCTGACCAGGCTCGCCTGCACGGCAAGGGAGGCTTTTCCCTTGGTGATATCTTTTCCTTCGGCTTGTCTTGGTCTTCTTGATCCGCCCTTTGATTTCTCAAAGAGCTTTTTCTTCTACTTGGCCCTGTCTCGTTGCTGCAATCTTGCCCTTGAGCCTGTGTATAGTCCGGGCAACATACACCAAGGTTTGTTGCACTGATAGGGAGGGTTATTCATGTGCGTGATTAGCAAGAGGTTATGCACGGAGGATGCGGGCGGTTTCCAAGGGGCTAGCGGGATTATTATTTTCCTTTGTATTTTTTGCTATAATATGCAGCGACGAGAGATGTGCGATCCAACTAGAATCGACGGCAGTCGATTGGTGTGACGAATACTTCTAATCAGACTACTAAGGGTTTACTTTGTCTACATCATGTCATCTTGCTTAAGGCGTTACTCTATTTGTCATGAACTTAATACCATAGATGCATGCTGGATAGCAGTCTATTGGTGGAGTAATAGTAGTAGATGCAGGCAGGAGCCAGTCTACTTGTCACGGATGTGATGCCTATATGTATGATCACTGCCATGAATAACGTCATAACTATGTGCTTTTCTATCAATTGCCCAACAGTAATTTGTTTACCCACTGTATGCTATGTGTTCAAGAGAGAAGCCTCTAGTAAAAACTATGGCCCCCGGGTCTACTTTAATCATATTATAAGAACCAAAAATACCTTGCTGCAATTTATTTACTTTTATTTTGTTTTACAATTTATCCATCTACCTATACAAGATTTGATCCTCACAAGTAACGAGTTCAAGGGGATTGACAACCCTCTTGCCTGCGTTGGGTGCAAGTATTTGCTTTTGTGTGTGCAGGTGCTGTTCACGAGGCTTTGTGTGATTCTCCTATTGGTTCAATAAACCTTGGTTCTCACTAAGGGAAATACTTATCTCTATTGTACTGCTCCACCATTCCTCTTCAGGGAAAATCCCAACGCAGATCACAAGTAGCAGTAGACTTTAGTGCGGTAGATGTACCGTGGCACGGTGTACCAAGTGGCACCCGATTGATGGGCTTGGAAACCTTACTCACATCGTTTGGGGCCGTAATAGAGACTTTGGCCGGACTTCCCTTGCGGATACAATCTCAAATAGGCGATTGATACGTCTCCAATGTATCTATAATTTTTGATTGTTCCATGCTGTTATATTATTATTCTTGGATGTTTTACAATCATTTTATAGTCATTTTATATCATTTTTTGGTACTAACCTATTGACATAGTGCCAAGTGCCAGTTGCTATTTTTTGCATGTTTTTTACATCACAGGAAATCAATACCAAACGGAGTCCAAACGCAGCGAAACTTTTTGTGGATTTTTTTTGGACCAGAAGACATCCAGTGGGCCGGAGAAGCGCCTGGGGGGTGCTCCGAGGGGAGCACAACCCACCAGGGCGCGCCTGGAGGCCCAGGCACGCCCTGGTGGGTTGTGACCACCTCGGGTGCCCCCCGAACCGCCTCTTTGCTCTATAAATACCCCAATATTCCAGAAACCCTAGGGGAGTCGACGAAAATCAATTCCAGCCGCCGCAGAGTCCAGAACCACCAGATCCAATCTAGACACCATCATGGAGGGGTTCACCACTTCCATTGGTGCCTCTCCGATGATGCGTGAGTAGTTCTTTGTAGACCTACGGGTCCGTAGTTAGTATCTAGATGGCTTTCTCTCTCTCGTTTGATTCTCAATACAATGGTCTCTTGGAGATCCATATGATGTAACTCTTTTTGCGGTGTGTTTGTTGGGATCCGATGAACTTTGAGTTTATGATCAGATCTATCTTTTATCCATGAAAGTTATTTGAGTCTTCTTTGATCTCTTATATGCATGATTGCTTATAGCCTCATATTTCTTCTCCGATATTTGGGTTTTGTTTGGCCGACTTGATCTATTTATCTTGCAATGGGAAGAGGTGCTTTGTAGTGGGTTCAATCTTACGGTGCTTGATCCCAGTGACAGAAGGGGAACCGACACGTATGTATCGTTGCTACTAAGGATAAAATGATGGGGTCTATTTCTACATAAATAGATCTTGTCTACATCATGTCATCGTTCTTATTGCATTACTCCGTTTCTCCATGAACTTAATACACTAGATGCATGCTGGATAGCGGTCGATGTGTGGAGTAATAGTAGTAGATGCAGGCAGGAGTCGGTCTACTAATCTTGGACGTGATGCTTATATAATGATCATTGCCTGGATATCGTCATGATTATTTGAAGTTTTATCAATTGCCCAACAGTATTTGTTCACCCACCGTTTGCTATTTTTCTCGAGAGAAGCCACTAGTGAAACCTACGGCTCCCGGGTCTCTTTTCCAATATATTTGCTTTCAAGATCTGTTTTGCTATTCGCTCTTTTCTTTATTTGCAACTTTTATTTTCAGATCTATTAAACCAAAAATACAAAAATACCTTGCTGCACTTTATTTTATTTGGCGTTCGATCTACCAATATTTACTACTCTCTCACGTCCGTTTGCCAATTTTTGGCGTCGTTGCCCGAAAGGGATTGACAACCCCTTTTACACGTCGGGTTGCGAGTATTTGTTATTTGTGTGCAGGTGCTGTTTATGTAGTGTTGCTGGGTTCTCCTACTGGTTCAATAACCTTGGTTTCATCACTGAGGGAAATACCTACCGCCGCTGTGCTGCATCATCCCTTCCTCTTTGGGGAAATACCGACGTAGCTTCAAGCCGCATCAAAAGGAATTTCTGGCGCCGTTGCCGGGGACGATCTTCAACATATACCAGGTTCCTAATCACAAACCTCATCTCCTCACAATTTACATTATTTGCCATTTGCCTCTCGTTTTCCTCTCCCCCACTTCACAAAAATTTGCCGTTTTATTCGCCCTCTTTTTCGTTCGCTGTTTTCTTGCCGGATCTGTTTTTGAGTGCAATCTTGTTGCGTAGTCACAATGACTCAAGAGAACACCAAGTTGTGTGATTTCTCACATACCAACAACAATGATTTTCTTAGCACTCCGATTGCTCCTCCCGCCACTAGTGCGGAGACTTGTGATATTAATACTGCTTTGTTGAATCTTGTTATAAAAGATCAATTTTCCGGTACTCCTAATGAGGATGCCGCGTCCCATCTTAACACATTGGTGGAATTATGCGATATGCAAAAGAAAAAAGATGTGGACAATGATGTTGTGAAGTTAAAATTATTTCCGTTTTCTTTGCGAGATCATGCAAAAATTTGGTTTTCTTCTTTGCCTCGTAATAGTATCAATTCTTGGAATAAGTGCAAAGATGCTTTTATCACTAAGTATTTTCCGCCCGCAAAAATTATTTCCCTTAGAACCCAGATCATGAATTTCAACCAACTTGAACATGAGCATGTTGCACAATCTTGGGAAAGGATGAAAATGATGCTAAGGAATTGCCCAACTCATGGGTTAAATCTTTGGATGATCATACAAATTTTTTATGCGGGGTTGAATTTTGTTTCTCGTAATCTTTTAGATTCTGCCACGGGTGGTACTTTTATGGAAATTACTTTGGGTGAAGCCACCAAATTGCTTGATAATATCATGGAAAATTATTCACAATGGCATACCGAAAGAGCTCCTACTAGTAAAAAAGTTAATTCGGTTGAGGAAATTTCTTCTTTGAGTGAAAAAGTTGATGCTCTTATGAAATTGGTTGCTAGTAAAAGTGCTCCTATTGATTTTAATGATGTGCCTTTGTCTACTTTGATTGAGCAAAATAGTGATGCCGTAGATGTGAATTTTATCTCGCGAAACAATTTCAATAACAATGCTTATAGAGGTAATTTTAATCCTAGGCCTTTTCCTAGTAATTCCTCTAATAATTATGGTAATTCCTATGGTAATCCTTCTTATAATAATAATAGGAACACCTCTGATTTTGAGAATAATATTAAAGAATTTATCAATGCTCAAAAGAATTTTAACACTATGATGGAAGAAAAATTGAGTAAGATTGATGATTTGTCTAGAAGTGTTGATAAAATTTCTCATGATGTAGAAAATCTCAAGATGAAAAATTCTGTGCCTAAAGTTGAGGAATCAATTAAAGCCCTTTATTTTTCTATGGATGAAAGTAAGAAAAGAACCGCTATGCTTAGAGCTAGAAGAGAATTTTTAGAAAAGGCGTTTTCTAGTGATTGCTTTCATAAAAGTGATGAAGATCTTAAAATGATTGGTGTTTCTTCTATTGATTCCTTGTTTAGTAAAATTAAGAATGATGAAAAGGGGACTGGAGAAGAGTCAACTTTAGTTAGAAGGCGTCCTGATAATTTGGAGGGTGAAAATCTTGTTGAAAATTTTGATAAATGTGGGTTTGAAGAGGTCAAGACTTTAGCTAGTGATGTGCCCACTATTTTGGATTACAAAGACTTTAATTATGATAGCTGCTCTTTGATTGATTGTATTTCTTTGTTGCAATCCATTATAAATTCACCCCATGCTTATGAACAAAATAAAGCCTTTACTAAACATATTGTTGATGCTATGATGAAAGCTTTGGAAGAAAAGTTGGAATTAGAAGTTTCAATTCCTAGAAAATTACATGATGAGTGGGAACCTACAATCAAAGTCAAGATTAAAAATTATGAGTGTTTTGCTTTATGTGACTTGGGTGCTAGTGTTTCTACAATTCCGAAATCTTTATGTGATGTGCTTGGTTTTACTGATATTGAAGAATGCTCTTTAAATTTGCACTTGGCGGATTCTACTATTAAAAAGCCTATGGGAAGGATTAATGATGTTCTTATTCTTGCAAATAGGAATTATGTGCCCATAGATTTTATTGTTCTTGATATTGATTGTAATCCGTCTTGCCCAATTATTCTTGGTAGACCGTTTTTACGCACTATTGGTGCCATGATTGATATGAAAGAAGGCAATATTAAATTTCAATTTCCACTAAGGAAGGGTATGGAACACTTCCCTAGAACAAGAATTAGGCCTCCATATGAATCAATCATGAGGACATATTATGGATCTCGAAACAAAGATGACAAAACTTAGATCCTTGCATTATGCCTAGCTAGGGGCGTGAAATAATAGCGCTTGTTGGGAGGCAACCCAATAAATAAAATATATTTCTGCTTTTTGCTTTCTGTTTTTGAGTGTTTGCACAATTATGCTACTGTTATAATTGTGTTTTTTGTGTTTTAATTAGTGTTTGTGCCAAGTAAAGCCTTTAGGATTATGTTGGGTGATAGTTGATTTGATCTTGTTAGAAAACAGAAACTTTTACGTCCAGTAAAACAATTTTGGAAATTCACAGAAGAGACGAAAAATTCTGAATTTTTTTACAAAAGATTTATATACGAATTTCCTATGTTGTCCTAATTTTTCAGAATTTTTGGAGCTTCATAAGTATTCGAAATATTCAGATTGATACAGACTGTTCTGTTTTTGACAGATTCTATTTTCTTTGCATTGTGTGCTTGTTTTGATGATTCTATGGTTTTCCTTGATGAGTTTTTGCCATAAAAAAGTTGGAATACAGTAGATATAATGCAAGAATAAAATATGAATTGGTTTGCTACAGTACTTATAGTAGTGATTTGCTTTCTTATACTAACGGATCTCACGAAGGTTTTGTTGAGTTTTGTGTGATTGAAGTTTTCAAGTTTTGGGTTATCTTACGATGGATGAAGGAATAAGGAGTAAGAAGAGCCTAAGCTTGGGGATGCCCATGGCATCCCAAGCTATTATCCAAAGAGAAGCAAGCAACTAAGCTTGGGGATGCCCCGAGTGGCATCCCCTCTTTCTTCTAACGACCATCGGTATTTTACTCGAAGCTATATTTTTATTCGTCACATACTATGAGTTTTGCTTGGAGCGTCTTGTATGATATGAGTCTTTGATTGTTTTGCTTTGTGTTCTAAGTTATGAATCCTTGTTGGACACACCTATTTGAGAGAGCCAAAATTATGCCATGACTTGTTAGAATTGCTCTCTATGCTTCACTTAAATTTTTTATGAGCTATGGATTTGCTCTAGTGTTTCACTTATATCTTTTTTAGCACGGCATGCTTTAGTATTTTTGAAGAAATGCTCTCATGCTTCACTTAGATTTATTTGGGAGTTAGTAATTTTTTTAAGAAATTCTCTCTTGCTTCACTTAAATTAATTTGAGAGAAAGAAGTATTATGCTCATGATCTTCACTTATATTTGTTTGAGCTTATCAAAAGCAACACATGAAAATTACTTCCAAAGTGATAGATATCCAAGAAGGATATAATAAAAACTTTCATGAAGATCATTGGACAAAATAAACTTGATTCCTTGTAATAGTTTTGAGATATGATGATGTGATATGTGAGTTATGTTGATGAGCAATTGTGCTTTAGTAAGAATATTGGTGTTAAGGTTTGTGATTCCCTATGCAAGCACGAAAGTCAATAGTTATGCAGTGAAATTATATCCTACTTGTGGTGCATTATTCGATGTTAATTATGCTTAATGCTCGCTTATGAGATTATTCGTTTTTTGGTTGGTCGCTTCTCAATCTTTTGCTAGCCTTCATTTTGCACTAAGTATGATCACTACTTGTGCATCCAAAACCCTTTAAACCAGTTTTGCCACATGAGTCCACTATATCTACCTATATGCGGTATTCTTTTGCCGTTCTAAGCAAATTTGTATGTGCCATCTCTAATTTTCAAAATAAACTTCTCTTTTGTGTGTTCGTACCGCTCACGAGGCGGTGAGGGGTGGCTAATATTTTCCGTGCTAGATGTGTTATTCTCAAGATGAGTGTTTATTCACTTGTCATTGCACGAGAGTAAGGCAAAGGTATTAGGGATGCCCAGCCCCGAAATGAAAAATGAATTTACTTTATGTTGTCAAATAATAAATTCCTTGGAAAGTGTTGGTATGGAGGGCACCCGTGGATACGGCTAGCCATGGAAAGTGAAAGAAATGGTGGAAAAAGAAATAAACTTTATTTTCTGTTTGGGAACCGCCTATGATATATCTAGCATGGAAAGTGCTGGGAACTCTAAGTCGTTTTCGTTGGTGGGAAAAGCACACCTCCCAAAATGTTTTTATCTCTAAATTTTTCGCTTTGAGCTCTGACACCTCTACAAATCCCTACTTCCCTCTGCGAAGGGCCTTTCTTTACTTTATGCAATTTTTATTTTTAATTTGAGTCTCCATCTTCTCTTATAAAGCACCAACTGGGAGGCACTATGATCGTACTTGAGCATTGGGTGTAGTTAATATTCGAGTGTGTTTCATGAATGGATCAATGGTTGAGCATGATGGGCTAGGGATAACTTATTTTAGCGTTGATATTTTGAAAGACATAGTTGCTTGTTGATATGCTTGAGTATTTAAGTCATCATGTCAAAACTAGACTATTGCTTTGAACCATATAAAAGTCCAAATGTCCATGCTATAAAAGAAAGAATATGATATGACATGTTAGGCAGCATTCCACATCAAAAATTCTGTTTTTATCATTTACCTACTCGAGGACGAGCAGGAATTAAGCTTGGGGATGCTGATACGTCTCCAACGTATCTATAATTTTTTATTGTTCCATGCTATTATATTATCATTCTTGGATGTTTTACAATCATTTTATATCATTTTTTGGTACTAACCTATTGACATAGTGCCAAGTGCCAGTTGTTGTTTTTTGCATGTTTTTTACATCGCAGGAAATCAATACCAAACAGAGTCCAAACGCAGCAAAACTTTTTGTGGATATTTTTTGGACCAGAAGACATCCAGTGGGCCGGAGAAGCGCCTGGGGGGTGCTCCGAGGGGAGCACAACCCACCAGGGCGCGCCTGGAGGCCCAGGCGCGCCCTGGTGGGTTGTGCCCACCTCGGGTGCGCCCTGAACCGCCTTTTTGCTCTATAAATACCCCAATAATCCAGAAACCCTAGGGGAGTCGACGAAAATCAATTCCAGCCGCCGCAGAGTCCAGAACCACCAGATCCAATCTAGACACCATCATGGAGGGGTTCACCACTTCCATTGGTGCCTCTCCGATGATGCGTGAGTAGTTCTTTGTAGACCTACGGGTCCGTAGTTAGTGGCTAGATGGCTTTCTCTCTCTCGTTTGATTCTCAATACAATGGTCTCTTGGAGATCCATATGATGTAACTCTTTTTGCGGTGTGTTTGTTGGGATCCGATGAACTTTGAGTTTATGATCAGATCTATCTTTTTATCCATGAAAGTTATTTGAGTCTTCTTTGATCTCTTATATGCATGATTGCTTATAGCCTCATATTTCTTCTCCGATATTTGGGTTTTGTTTGGCCAACTTGATCTATTTATCTTGCAATGGGAAGAGGTGCTTTGTAGTGGGTTCGATCTTACGGTGCTTGATCCCAGTGACAGAAGGGGAACCGACACGTATGTATCGTTGCTACTAAGGATAAAATGATGGGGTCTATTTCTACATAAATAGATCTTGTCTACATCATGTCATCGTTCTTATTGCATTACTCCGTTTCTCCATGAACTTAATACACTAGATGCATGCTGGATAGCGGTCGATGTGTGGAGTAATAGTAGTAGATGCAGGCAGGAGTCGGCCTACTAATCTTGGATGTGATGCCTATATAATGATCATTGCCTGGATATCGTCATGATTATTTGAAGTTTTATCAATTGCCCAACAGTAATTTGTTCACCCACCGTTTGCTATTTTTCTCGAGAGAAGCCACTAGTGAAACCTACGGCCCCCGGGTCTCTTTTCCAATATATTTGCTTTCAAGATCTGTTTTGCTATTCGCTCTTTTCTTTATTTGCAACTTTTATTTTCAGATCTATTAAACCAAAAATACAAAAATACCTTGCTGCACTTTATTTTATTTGGCATTCGATCTATCAATATATACTACTCTCTCACGTCCGTTTGCCAATTTTTGGCGTCGTTGCCCGAAAGGGATTGACAACCCCTTTTACACGTCGGGTTGCGAGTATTTGTTATTTGTGTGCAGGTGCTGTTTACGTAGTGTTGCTTGGTTCTCCTACTGGTTCGATAACCTTGGTTTCATCACTGAGGGAAATACCTACCGCCGTTGTGCTGCATCATCCCTTCCTCTTTGGGGAAATACCGATGTAGCTTCAAGCCGCATCAGTGATAAACCTGAACTAGAGTCTTGCGTGGTTAGTCAGGTTGTGGCCGACACCCTCGCTAGGCTTCCTCTTGAAGGCTATCAAGATACATGACGTGTATATGGTGGTAAGTGGTGAGAGCATGTGTGAAGAAGTACACCCTTGCAGGGTTAATGATTTATTCGAATAGTCATGTCTTCGGATATGGACTACTTGGAGACTTATATTGTTCATAGACAAGTTGAAATGGATACTCTAAAATGCACAAGATAAGTGTGAGTGCTATGGATGGCCTTCTCGTAGGGAGACGGGAGAGGATCCATAGTTGTATATTTATGTGGTGACTATGTGGACTCGTGTGCGCTCTCTCACCCCAAAGAAATTACTCATAGTTGTAGTTCAGGATAGCCACTGAGTCAAAGCTGGCTTGCTGTAGTTAAATTCCACAACCCCATTGTTGATACTGATGCATATGTAGATAGTTCTGATGTAAGTGTTGTTGAGTACTTTTGTACTCACGGTTGCTTTTTTATGTTTTTATAGAGGAGACGCTAGTCTCACTAGTGATTTCTATGATCAGTTCAACGTTGACCGATTAGCTTGAGAATCCCAACAGAGGTCTGGTTCCTATGGAGGGTCTTGTAGATATTCAGGCTTCTCAACCCTTTTCTTTTGTAGTTGTCTGTACTCAGACATGTTTATGCTTTCGTTGCTTGTATGACCTTGTATTTTGGGTCATGAGACCCATGTTTGTAATATCATGTTATGTATGGCTCTTTTGAGCCTATCTATTCTTGAGTTGTAGAGTTATGTTGTGATGCCATGTTGTACAACACATACTTGCATGTCATGCGTACGTGTGATATGTATTGCTATGTGTGGGGTTTGACACCTAGTTGTGTGCCTTTGGTAGCCTTTCTTATAGGGAAATGCCTCCTAGTGCTACACTGGGCCTTGGTAGTTCGCTACTGCTCCAGAACACATGGATTGACTGACATGTATCATTCTTTGCTCATGTGTCTATCCCTACGGGGAAATGTCACGTGGTGTTTATTGGAGTCCTTGTAGCTTGCTACGACTCGGTTACACATGTTGATGACCGACACATGCATTGTTGGGTTACCTATGTTTATCCCTATATGATTGTCGCCACCTTGGTCTAGAACTAGCCATGTCGACGTGGGTTCTTTGTCATATGGATGCTAGCAACATAGTCACATACGTGGGCCAAAAGGCGCAAGAAGTCCCGGCCAAGATAAGGTGGCGGTCGTGGGTTACCGTGCATGAGGCCACAAAGTGATATGATGTGTACATGCTAGATCTGTGTGACTTAGGATCGGTGTCCCGACATCCACATGGGCCCTTAACGGATTGGATGGGCCAACTATCCTTAAATAGGCCCATAACCATCCCGGGCCATTAGGTGGCACAAATTAATGTGGGCCCATATTAATAATGGGCCGTTAATAGGCCAAAATAAATCATGGGCCTTATTTGGCCCATACAAGCCACAAGCCGTTAACAAGCCGAAACACAACTCGGACTTTAGTTGGGCCAGAACATAACATGGACTTTAACATGCCGAAAGGCATATTGGGCCCGAAATGTGCCAAAGAGCCCACGGACCATTAGCAGTCCGAAATTTATCTTAGAACAAGGGGCCCAATTACAGGGCGAGCCGTTAATGGGCCGAAATCCAACTCGTGCCATAAATGGGCCGATGTACTACACGTGCCTTTAAAAGGCCGAAAGTGAGGATGGGCCAAATTGTGGCACGGAGAAGATGGGCCGTTAAGAGGCCGAATGTTATGTCGGGTCACAAAATGGCCCAAGTGTAGATACCATCGTTAACAGGCCAAAAGATACCACACTGGAATTGGCCCAACTCTACAATGGGTTGCTAACATGCTGAAAGACACACATGACAGAAAAGGGCACAATCCCTCCACGGGTCGCTAACAGACCGAAAACACATCAGGCCATAATTGGGCCCATATATATAGTAGAGTGTTAATGGGTAGGTGATGACCCACAAGTATAGGGGATCTATCGTAGTCCTTTCGATAAGTAAGAGCGTCGAACCCAACGAGGAGCAGAAGGAAATGACAAGCGGTTTTCAGCAAAGTATTCTCTGCAAGCACTGAAATTATCGGTAACAGATAGTTGTGTGATAAGATAATTCGTAATGGGTAACAAGTAACAGAAGTAACTAAGGTGCAGCAAGGTGGCCCAATCCTTTTTGTAGCAAAGGACAAGCCTGGACAAACTCTTATATAAAGCAAAGTGCTCCCGAGGACACATGGGAATTACTGTCAAGCTAGTTTTCATCATGCTCATATGATTCGCGTTAGTTACTTTGATAATTTGATATGTGGGTGGACTGGTGCTTGGGTGCTGCCCTTACTTGGACAAGCCTCCCACTTATGATTAACCCCTCTCGTAAGCATCCGCAACTACGAAAGAAGAATTAAGATAAATCTAACCATAGCATGAAACATATGGATCCAAATCAGCCCCTTACGAAGCAACGCATAAACTAGGGATTAAGCTTCTGTCACTCTAGCAACCCATCATCTACTTATTACTTCCCAATGCCTTCCCCTAGGCCCAAATCATGGTGAAGTATCATGTAGTCGACGTTCACATAACACCACTAGAGGAAAGACAACATACATCTCATCAAAATATCGAACGAAGACCAAATTTACATGATTACTTATAACAAGACTTCTCCCATGTCCTCAGGAATAAACGTAACTACTCACAAAGAATATTCATGTTCATAATCAAAGGGGTATTGAATAGTATTAAGGATCTGAACATATGATCTTCCACCGAATAAACCAACTAGCATCAACTACAAGGAGTAATCAACACTACTAGCAACCCACAGGTACCAATCTGAGGTTTTGAGACAAAGATCGGATACAAGAGATGAACTAGGGTTTGAGAGGAGATGGTGCTGGTGAAGATGTTGGTGGATATTGACCCCCTTTCAATGAGAGGATTGTTGGTGATGACGATGGCTTCGATTTCACCGTCCCGGAGCGAAGTTTCTCCGGCAGAACAGCTCCGCCGGAGCCCTAGATTGGTTTTGCCCAGGTTCCGCCTCGAGACGGCAGCACTTCGTCCCGAAAGCTTCCTTCTGATTTTTTCCAGGTCAAAACACATCATATAGCAGAAGATGGGCATCGGGGGCCTGCCAGGTGGCCCACAAGGCAGGGAGGCGCGCCTAGGGGGTAGGGCGCGCCCCCCACCCTTGTGGCTGCCTGGTGGGTACCCTCATGTGCTTTCTACGCCCAATCTTTTTTATATATTCCAAAATAATTCTTCGTGAAGTCTCAGGACTTTTGGAGTTGTGCAGAATAGGTCTCTCAGATTTGCTCCTTTTCCAGCCCAGAATTCCAGCTGCCGGCATTCTCCCTCTTCATATAAACCTTGTAAAATAAGAGAGAAAAGGCATAAGTATTGTGCTAGAATGTGTAATAACAGCCCATAATGCAATAAATATCAATATAAAAGCATGATGCAAAATGGGCGTATCAACTCCCCCAAGCTTGTCCTCAAGCGAAAGCCGAAATCGAAAAATATGTCCACATGTTTAGAGATAGAGGTGTCGATAAAATAAAATACGGACATGAGGGCATCATGATCATCTTTAGAACAGCAAGAAATATTGTCATATAATTTCTTATGCTAAAGTAACAATTCATTCACAAGGTAAAGTATGAATCGGAAATTTCATTGAAAACTAACAAACTATGATCTCAGTCATTGAAGCAATTGCAATTTATCATAACATCGGAAAGAGTCAATTCAAGAGCTTTTCAGCAAGTCCACATACTCAACTATCATTTAATCTTTCACAATTGCTAACACTCACGTGATACTTATGGGTTCGAAGCCTCAGTCGGGCACAGAGAAAGATAGGGGCTTATAGTTTTGCCTCCCAACCTTTTACCTCAAGGGTAATGTCAACAATAATACTTTATGATAACCTACATCCGAGTGGATATATATATATCTGGATCCTTCTCCAACACATAGTGCTTGCCAAAAGAAAAAGTATAAAAAGGAAAGGTGAATATCACCATGACTCTTGTATAAGGGTAGAAGATAAAAGTAAAACATAGGCCCTTCGCAGAGGGAAGCAGAGGTTGTCATGCGCTTTTATTGTTGGATGTACAAAATCTTAATGCGAAAGAACGTCACTTTATATTGCCGCTTGTGATAAAGAACTTTATTATGCAGTCCGTCGCTTTTATTTCTTCCATATCACAAGTTCGTATAAAGCTTATTTTCTTCACACTAATAGATCATACATATTTAGAGAGCAATTTTTATTGCTTGCACCGATGACAACTTACTTGAAGGATCTTACTCAATCCATAGGTAGGTATGGTGGACTCTCATGGCAAAACTGGTTTAAGGGATGTTTGGATGCACAAGTAGTATCTCTACTTGGTGCAAAGGATTTGGTTAGCATAAGAGGGAAAAGCAAGCTCAACATGTTGGAGGATCCAAGACACTATAACTTCTTTCTGGATATAAGAAAACATAACCCATTATGTTGTCTTCCTTGTCCAACCTCAACTTTTTAGCATGTCATATTTTAATGAGTGCTCACAATTACAAAAGATGTCCAAGATAGTATATTTATATGTGAAACCTCTCTTTCTTTATTACTTCCTATTAATTGCAACAATGACCAAAACTATGTTTGTCAACTCTCTACAACTTTTATTCATCATACTCTTTATATGTGAAGTCATTACTCTCCATAAGATCATTATACTATCTTTTTATTTCTTTTTATTCTTTCTTTTATTTATTCCCTCAAGATCATAGCAAGAAAGTAAAGCCATCAACTCAAAACTACTCTTTATTAAATATCTCTCGGACTCGATTACATAGAGGGAACATAAAGCAAAACTCAAAGCTAGATCATATTAAAAACTTTTATTCTACTAGATAAGGATAAAACCAAAAGGATCGAACTAAGAAAAATGGTAAAAGTAAAGGTGTGATGGTGATACGATACCGGGGCACCTCCCCCAAGCTTGGCAGTTGCCAAGGGGAGTGCCCATACCCATGTATTTAGATCTCTTTCTTCGGAGGTGGTGATGATGGAGTGGTTGATGATGAAAGAATCTTATCCTCCGTCTTCCAGGCATAGGTTCACCATCGTAAAAAGATGAACGAGTCTCCGGGATCCTCAAATCTGCAGCCAAACTCATCCTCTTAAATCTGTATTCATACTCATAGTTTTGGTTTTGCAGGTCATAGATCTGGGCTTGGAGATGCTCGATTTTCTCATGAAGCTTGAAGATGGCCTCCCCAATGTTCTCGGCATCCAGCTTGTGAGCACTAGTAAATTCAGCAATCATCATGTGGTTGGCGTTGAGTCCGCGTTCCACCATCCCTTGGCACTTGAAGACTTGCTGCTCCACTGCTTCGAGCCTTGTCTCCACGCTTCCGGTCTTCTTAGGCCCTTCGGTATCACGGATGTGTAGCACCCCCTCACGTCTCTCAATGGTTTGAGGGTGTTGCAGCACCTCTGCGAGATAAGGGTTGATGAACTTCTCGAAAAACTTGTCCTTTGGTGCGCTTGGAGACGTCATGGCGATTTGGATCTGTCAGAAAAATAGCTCGAAACAAGAACAGGAGATATTGCCGTGGTACGATGGTCAAAATCTTCGGGAGATTATATAATGAATTTTTTACCGACCAAAAAAAATATTGTGCAAGAAAACGGAGTCCGGAGGGCACACGAGGTGGCGGCAAGTGTGGGGGGCGTGCCTCCCTGCCTTGTCACTTCCTCGTGCAATTTTCGGACTACTTTTAATTTTCCTGATTTTTTTAATATTCCAAAACAGAGAAAAATTGCCATTAGAACAGTTTTGGAGTCGGTTTACTTACCGTACCACATACCTATTCCTTTTCGGAGTCTGAAATGTTCTGGAAAGTGTCCCTTATGTACTCCTCCGGTGTTATGGTGTTGATAATATTTGTCTCGACATTTATGGGAGTACCTGAAATATAATGTTTGATTCTTTGACCGTTTACCACCTTTGGGTTGGTGCCTTCGGCATTGTTGATCTTAATGGCACCTGAACGATAGACCTCTTCAATAATGTAAGGACCTTCCCATTTAGAGAGAAGCTTTCCTGCAAAAAATCTTAAACGAGAGTTATATTGCAAAACATGATCACCTACATTAAACTCACGCTTCTGTATCCTTTTGTCATGCCATATTTTAACTTTTTCTTTAAACAACTTGGCATTCTCATAAGCTTGGGTTCTCCATTCATCAAGTGAGCTAATGTCAAATAACCTCTTCTCACCGGCAAGTTTGAAATCATAGTTGAGCTCTTTATAGCCCAATACGCTTAATGTTCTAGTTCAAGAGGTAAGTGACAAGCTTTTCCATAAACCATTTTATATGGAGACATACCCATAGGGTTTTTATAAGCAGTTCTATAGGCCCATAATGCATCATCAAGTTTCTTAGACCAATTCTTTCTAGATCTATTAACGGTCTTTTACAAAATTAATTTAATCTCTCTATTGCTCAATTCTACTTGACCACTAGACTGAGGGTGATATGGAGATGCAATTCTATGGTTGACATCATATTTAGCAAGCATTTTACGGAAAGCACCATGAATAAAATGTGAACCACCATCAGTTATTAAATATCTAGGGACTCCAAACCTTGGAAAAATAACTTCTTTAAGCATCTTAATAGAAGTGTTATGATCATCACTACTAGTTGGAATAGCTTCTACCCACTTAGTAACGTAATCAACAGTAACTAAAATATTTGTATACCCATTAGAGCAAGGAAAAGGTCCCATATAATCAAAGCCCCAAACATCAAATGGTTCAATAACAAGTGAATAATTCATAGGCATTTCCTGACGTCTACTAATATTGCCAATTCTCTGGCATTCATCACAAGACAAGACAAACTTATGGGCATCCTTGAAGAGAGTAGGCCAATACAAACCAAATTGCAATACCTTGTGTGCAGTTCTATCTCCAGCATGGTGTCCTCCGTAAGCTTCGGAGTGGCACTTGCATAGGATATGTTCCTGTTCATGCTCAGGTACACAACGTCAAATAACACCATCTACTCATTCTTTATAAAGGTGTGGGTCATCCCAAAAGTAATGTCTTAAATCATAAAAAAAATATTCTTTTGCTGGTATGTGAACATATGTGGTATAAATTTAGCAACAATGTAATTACCATAATCTGCATACCATGGAGTATTACGAGAAGCATTTATGACAACTAATTGCTCATCAGGAAAGCTATCATCAATAGGTAGTGGGTCATCAAGAACATTTTCTAACCTAGACAAGTTGTCTACAACGGGGTTCTCAGCTCCCTTTCTATCAATAATATGCAAATCAAATTCTTGCAGTAAGAGAACCCATCTAATAAGTCTAGGTTTAGCATCTTTCTTTTCCATAAGGTATTTAATAGCAGCATGATCAGTGTGAATAGTTACTTTGGAATCAACAATATAAGATCTGAACTTATCACAAGCAAAAACAACTGCTAAAAATTCTTTTTCAGTGGTAGCATAATTTCTCTGGGCACTGTCTAGAGTTTTACTAGCATAATAAATAACATTCAATTTTTTATCAACTCTTTGTCCTAGAACAACACCAATAGCATAATCACTAGCATCACACATAATTTCAAAGGGTAGATTCCAATCAGATGGTTGAACAATAGGTGCAGTAATCAAGGCTTTCTTAAGTATTTCAAATGCTTTTACACAATCATCATCAAAAACAAAAGGAACATCTTTTTGCAAAAGATTAGTGAGAGGCCTAGCAATTTTAGAGAAGTCTTTAATAAACCTCCTATAGAAACCAGCATGACCAAGGAAACTTCTTATACCTTTGATATCTTTAGGACACGGCATCTTTTCAATAGCATCTACTTTAGCTTTATCAACTTCAATACCTCTTTCAGAAATTTTATGCCCCAAGACAATACCTTCATTAACCATAAAGTGGCACTTCTCCCAATTCAAGACAAGATTAGTTTCTTCACATCTCTGCAAAACTCGATCAAGGTTGCTTAAGAAATCATCAAAAGAAGTTCCGTAAACGGAGAAATCATCCATGAAAACCTCAACAATCTTTTCACAAAAGTCAGATAATATAGCAGTCATACATCTTTGAAAGGTAGCAGGTGCATTGCATAAACCAAAAGGCATATGTCTATAAGCAAAGGTACCGAAAGGGCAAGTAAAAGTGGTCTTTTCTTGGTCCTCTTTTGACACAGGTATTTGAGAAAAACCAGAATAACCATCTAGAAAGCAAAAATGTGTATGTTTGGATAATCTTTCTAGCATTTGATCAATAAAAGGTAGAGGGTAATGATCTTTTCTAGTAGCTTTGTTTAATTTGCGAAAATCAATTACCATTCTATAACCTGTAACAATTCTTTGTGGAATCAATTCATTCTTATCATTAGGAACAACAGTAATACCTCCCTTCTTAGGGACACAATGAACAGGACTTACCCATCTACTATCAGCAATAGGATAAATTATACCTGCCTCCAGAAGTTTTAGTATTTCATTTCTTACCACTTCCTTCATCTTAGGATATAACCGTCGTTGGTGATCAACAACTGGTTTAGCATCAGGTTCCATATTAATTTTGTGCTAACATAGAGTGGGACTAATGCCCTTAAGATCATCAAGAGTATATCCAATAGCGGCACGGTGCTTCCTCAGAGTTTTCAATAATTTCTTTTCTTCTTGCTCTGAAAGGTTAGCACTAATAATAGCAGGATATATCTTCTTTTTATCAAGATAAGCATATTTCAAAGTATCCGGTAATTGTTTAAGCTCAAACACGGGATCACCCATGGGTGGAGGAGGATCTCCAAGGATTTCAACAGGCACATTGTGTTTCAAAACAGGCATTTGGTTAAAGAATATTTCATCTAACTCCTTTCTTTCATTCATAAACATATCATTTTCATGATCCAGCAAATATTGTTCTAAAGGATCAGTAGGAGGCACGGCAATAGAAGCAAGACCAATGATTTCATCCTTACTAGGCAATTCCTTATCATGGGGTTGTCTATGAAATTTAGAGAAATTAAAATCATGAGATACATCCCCAAAGCTTACAGTAACAATTTCTTTCTCACAGTCTATCCTAGCATTAACAGTATTCAAGAAAGGTCTACCAAATATAATGGTACAAAAATCATCTTGTGGGGAATCAAGAACAAGAAAATCAGTATGGTATTTTATTTTCCCACACAAGACTTCAACATCTTTAACAATCCCAATTGGTGATATAGTATCTCTATTGGCAAGTTTAATAGTAACATCAATATCTTCTATCTCAGCAGGTGCAATATCATTCATAATTTCTTGATATAAGGTATAAGGAATTGCACTCACACTAGCACCCACATCACATAAACCATGATAACAATGATCTCCTATTTTAACAGAAACAACAGGCATGCCAACAATGGGTCTATGTTTATCTTTAATATCAGGTTTAGCAATTCTAGCAGCTTCACCACAGAAATAAATAACATGCTCATCAATATTATCGACCAAGAGATCTTTAACCATAGCAATACTAGGTTCAACTTTAATTTGTTCAGGGGGTGTAGGTGTTCTAATATTACTCTTACGAACCACAGTTGAAGCTTTAGCATGTGAAAGGATCGAGAAGAGGGGTCTAGAGGGGGGTGATTAGACCCTCAACAAGCAAAAGTAGCAGTTTTTAAGTTCTTCAAGTTGAGGTGGAGTTTTAGCACAAGTTTAAGCATTCACAATACATTTCAAGCAAGCATGATAAGAGTATATGAGCAGCGGAAAGTAAAGCATGCAATTTGCAAGAAAGTAAAGGGATGGGATTGGAGTGTGCAAATGCAATTGGAGACACGAAGATTTTTGGCGTGGTTCTGATAGGTGGTGCTATCGTACATCCACGTTGATGGAGACTTCAACCCACGAAGGGTAACGGTTGTGCGAGTCCACGGAGGGCTCCACCCGCGAAGGGTCCACGAAGAAGCAACCTTGTCTATCCCACCATGGCCATCGCCCACGAAGGACTTGCCTCACTCGGGTAGATCTTAATGAAGTAGGCGATCTCCTTGCCCTTACAAACTCCTTGGTTCAACTCCACAATCTTGACGGAGGCTCCCAAGTGACACCTAACCAATCTAGGAGACACCACTCTCCAAAAGGTAATAAATGGTATGTTGATGATGAACTCCTTGCTCTTGTGCTTCAAACGATAGTCTCCCCAACACTCAACTCTCTCTCACAGATTTGGCTATGGTGGAAAGATGATTTGAGTGGAAAGCAACTTGGGGAAGGCTAGAGATCAAGATTCTTGTGGTTGGATTGGAATGTCTTGGTCTCAACACATGAGTAGGTGGTTCTCTCTCAGAAAATGAGTAGTGGAAGTGTAGGCACGTTCTGATGGCTCTCTTTTTAATAGAGAAGGGGGTGGAGGGGTATATATAGCCTCCACACAAAATCTAACCGTTACACACATTTGACCCAACTTGGTCAGACCGAACAGAAGAACTCGGTGAGACCGATTCAGTTCAAAATGTGAACGTTAGGATTTTTGGTGGGACCGATGTGCTAGGGTTAGGGCAAAACCTCATCTCGGTGTGACCGATTGCATGAACTCGGTGAGACCAATTTCAGCAATGAGCAAATAGAGAGTTGGTCAGGCAAAGTCAGTGGGACCTATCACTCCTTTCGGTGAGACCGAAATGTTACGAAGGGAAACAGAGAGTGTGCAATCCCATCTCGGTGAGACCGAAATCCCTATCGGTGAGACCGAACTGATTAGAGTTTCTGGCTATGGCTATGTCAAAAGAACTCGGTGGCGCCGGATGGATCAAATCGGTGGGGCCGAGTTTAACTTTAGGTTTAGGACATATATGGATTTGAGAAAGTGGTTGAGGGCTTTGGAGCATATCACTAAGCATTTTGAGCAAGTAAACCATTAAGCAACACCTCATCCCCTTTTAATAGTATTGGCTTTTCCTATGGAATCAATGTGATCTTGGATCGCTAAAATAGAAATGGAGAATCTTGAGCTTTTGCCAATCTTTGTCCTTAGCATTTTGAAGGGGTTCCACATCCTCTTGTCCAGGCCACGCCATCGTTGAACTATCTGAAATATACTAGATGAAAATATTAGTCCAATAAGAGATATGTTGACATTAATTACCAAAATCACCCAGGGAGCACTTGTGCTTTCATAGAGAGCACTTGTGCTTTCAATCTCCCCCTTTTTGGTAATTGATGACAACATACATCAAAGCTTTAGATTAGGATATGAAAGGCAACAAGTAAAGCTTTGGAAGGACATGTAACATGCATAGGCTCCCCCTACATGTATGCAATCATGTGAAGATAGAAAATAAGAACATGTGAATGCATAAGCATGTCAGAGCAAGCAATGAGTTACATGTATCTTGGCTATATGCATCAGAGCAAATGATGTAGATACAGGGAATGTACCTTCATGTTCATGGGTCCTTCTTGCGAACAATATGTACTTTAGCAAGAGATCATCATGCACATGAGTGTGATGCATATACTTACCTTGTGGTCTTGAGCTGGCTTTGGAAGAGATGACTCTGAGAAAACAGGGTTAGATAACACAGAAACACTACTAAACAAAGCAAGTTCAGAAAACCACAAGAGTACCAAGACTGGGATGACATGTAGTGAGTGGGTACTTAGTACTCTATTTGGGTATAGACATGTCCCCAAAGATTAAAGATATGCAATGAATTCCAAAAAAAATCTTCCCTTAGATATGAACTCCCTCTCCCCCTGAATCTAATATTGGATAATGGGAGAAGGTAGGGTAAGAGAAAATCAGAGCAAGAAAAATCAGAGCAAAAATAAACATACATTAACATGTCTTCCCCCTCTTAAAGACATGTGACTTCTCTCCTCTATTGTTAAAAAGCATCTGGAGATGTGCTTTTCTCTCTCATGTGATAAGCTTTGATGTGCTCTCTCTCTCCCCCTTTGACATCAATTTCCAAGAAGGTCTTCTGGAGCATAAGTCAAATAGGTTTGGTCCTTGAGTCACATTACAAAGCAGCATGTAGTTTAAGATGCGAGTAGAGGATAAGAATCATCGAGTGGAGCTAGAGAAGAAATGATGTTTGTAATGGCAAAAAGTTTTCTCAGTAGTGAAATCGGTAACGCCGATTCATTTTCATCGGTGACACCGAGTTGGCAGTGTCATAGATGATGCAAATCGGTCAGACCGGGTTAGTCCTTGTCGGTTGCACCGATGAACTATCTACAAGGTGTTCTTGTAGTTCGGTCTAGCCGATTGGCGTGAATCGGTGAGGCTGAGTTCAATACTTAGGAAACAATTTGTCACCTCAGCTCACTTGGCAAATAAGATCTCACAAAGATTTGCAAGGAATTAACTAAAGGATTTGCAATGAATTAAATGCAGAAAATGCAGAGAAAAATAAAAGAAAGGATCTAGATGAAGTTTTTTTTAAAAGGGGAACAAACAAGCAAGAAACATATGCAAAGAACACGAAGAAACAATAGAGAACTTCATCTAGAAGGAGTCGGTGACAAAGTCACCTATGTTAGAGTATATTGACTGAGGAGTCAAGTGATAACACTTGATCGTAGGTCATACTCATCGTTTAAGCTCAAAATGGGGTTACCATTTTTCGTTTAAGCATTTTGATGTATTCACATCTTGTTGAGCTGCTTTGACCCATGACTTGGGGTAAAGCTTCTCTAAGATGGAATAACATACCTTGGGTGGTGGTGTTGATCTTGATCATGTAGTCGAACTTGTGTTGGATGCTCAAGGTTGATGTAGTTCATCAAGAGTTGGGAGCACCACTTCTAGTTTGAGTTCATCTTCCTACATGGGTTAGTCTTGCAAGGAAGAGCACTTGTGTATCCAAAATGACAATCATGAAACTTGATACCAAATGAAATTTGATATATAGAAATTGTCAAAGGATATGTTGAGTGAATTCAAGCTTCCTTGTCTTCAACCACCATATTGTAGAGACTTGGTGATGTAGAGATCGCTCTAGATGTGAGTGATTTGCAATCTCATAGGTTTGAGCTTATCCAAGTACCTACAAGGGTTAGATAACATGCAAGGGTACAAGTATAGATCCAAGACATATGATCATCATCGTAAGAGAAATATCAAGGATTAGTCAAAGGCTCATGCCTTGCATGTATCCACATGGAGTTTCTACTCCAAGTTTGAGGCATCAATGATGTTCAATTCACCTCTCAAACGAAAAAATACTTTCTCATCAAGCGGTTTGGTGAATATATCCGCCAATTGCTTATCGGTACGAACATGCTTAAGATCGATGTCTCCTTTAGCAACATGATCTCGAATGAAATGATGACGAACCTCAATATGCTTAGTTCGAGGATGTTGCATGGGATTGTGAGCAATCTTAATAGCACTTTCGTTATCACAAAGCAATGGAACATGTTTCACATATATCCCATAATCTTTAAGAGTTTGGGTCATCCAAAGTAATTGAGCACAACATGAACCGACGGCAATGTATTCCGCTTCGACGGTGGATAAGGATACCGAGTTTTGTTTCTTGGAGGACCAAGACACAAGAGATCTACCAAGAAATTGACAAGTTCTCGAAGTGGACTTTCTATCAACCTTGTCACCGGCATAGTCCGAATCGGAGTAGCCAACAAGATCAAAAGAAGACCTCTTAGGATACCAAATGCCAAAGTTTGGTGTATGAATTAAGTATCTCACTATCCTTTTCACAGCCTTAAGATGACATTCTTTAGGGGCCGCTTGATATCGTGCACACATGCACACACTTAGCATAATATCGGGACGGGAGACACATAGATATAACAATGAACCAATCATAGAGCGGTAAACCTTTTGGTCAACCGGTTTGCCATCCTTTGTCAAGTCAAGATGTCCACTAGTAGGCATGGGTGTCTTCATACCTTTGCTCTCTTGCATGTTGAACTTCTTGAATAAGTCCTTGGTATACTTTGTTTGAGAGATAAAAGTACCCTCCTTAGTTTGCTTGATTTGCAAACCAAGAAAGAATTTGAGTTCACTCGTCATAGACATCTCAAACTTCTCCGACATTAGCCTTCCAAACTTTTCACTAAAATGAGGGTTAGTTGAACCAAATATGATATCATCCACATAAATTTGGCACACAAATAATTCACCATTAACCCTTTTAGTAAAAAGTGTAGAATCAATCTTTCCAATCTCAAAGCCTTTTTCAATAAGAAACTTTGTCAAGCATTTATACCATGCTCTAGGAGCTTGTTTGAGACCATAAAGAGCTTTGTGAAGTTTGTAAACATGATTAGGTTTCTTGGGATTAACAAAGCTGGGAGGTTGTTTAACATAGACTTCCTCCTCAATTTCTCCATTAAGAAAAGCACTTTTAATGTCCATTTGGTATAGAGTGATATCATGATGATTGGCATAAGCAAGTAAGATCCGTATGGACTCAGGTCTAGCAACGGGGGCATATATCTCACCATAGTCCATACCTTCGACTTGTGTGTAACCTTGGGCGACGAGACGGGCCTTGTTGCGTACGACTTGTCCATCTTCATCTTGCTTATTCCGAAACACCCATTTGGTTCCAATGACATTGTGCTTTTCATCGGGCTTTTCAACAAGCGTCCACACTTGATTCCTCTCGAAATTGTGTAGCTCTTCGTGCATGGCGTTCACCCAATCCGGATCATCAAGAGCTTCTTCCACCATCATAGGTTCAATGTTAGAAATGAAAGAATAATGTTCACAAAAGTTAGCTAAGCGAGACTTAGAGCGAGTAATTCTCCTGGTTTGAATATCATCAAAGATTTGTTCAACGGGATGATCTCTTGAAACTCTTGCTCTAACTCGTGAGAGCTTTTGTTTGGGTCGGGGTGGAACATCCTCTTCATCATCTTGTTCTTCCTCTTGTCCTTCTTCATTGGCGTTGATGTTCTCTTATGGAGGTGGAGAAGGAGGTCGATGAGGTTCATCTTGGTGTACTTCCTCGTTTCCTTCATCTTGACGTGTTCCACTTGTGGATGCCTCCAAGTCAACTTGTGGTTCACCTTGGTGTGAAGTTGAGGCTTCCACTTGAACGGACGAGGTACTCTCCTTCACCTCCGTTGGGCGAATCTTGCCAATAGACAAGTCTTGTATTGCTTCCGAGGGATCTTTATCACCTACATCAATTGGCAAATTCTCTACTTGCGAGCCGTTAGATTCATCAAACTTCACATCTACCGTCTCTTCAACCTTTCGGGTGAAATTGTTGTAGATACGGTAAGTGTGAGAGTTTGAGCCATAACCGAGTAGGAAACCTTCATGAGATTTAGGAGCAAATTTCAAACGATGATGCTTATCAAGAATGTAGCACTTTGAGCCAAATACTCAAAAGTATCCAACTTGGGGTTTGTTACCGGTGAGAAGCTCGTATGCCGTCTTGCCGAGTAGCTTGTGAAGATATAGTCGGTTTGTTGCATGACAAGCTGTCTCAACCACTTCTGCCCAAAAGTGTTTTGGTGTCTTGTATTCATCAAGCATCGTTCTCGCCATCTCAATGAGTGTCCGGTTCTTCCTCTCAACAACTCCATTTTGTTGAGGTGTGTACGTAGCCGAGAACTCATGCGTAATCCCTTCTTCGTCAAGAAAGGTATCCACATTTGCGTTCTTGAACTCCGTTCTGTTGTCGCTGCGAACCTTCTTGATCTTCACTTCAAATTGATTTTTTGCCTTCCTAGCGAAGTTCTTGAAGATCTTTTGGACCTGTGATTTATCATCAAGAAAGAACACCCACGTAAATCTGGAAAAATCATCAACAATGACCAAACAAAATGAGTTACCACCGAGACTCTTGTAGGCATTGGGACCAAAAAGATCCATATGAAGTAGCTCAAGCGGTCTTCTCGTGGTCATGATGTTTTTCACGGGATGACTTCCTCCAACTTGTTTTCCTGCTTGACAAGCACTGCAAAGTCTATCCTTGTCAAATATAACATCTTTAACACCAAGGATATGATCACCTTTAATAAGCTTATCAAGATTTCGCATTCCCACATGACCTAACCTTCTATGCCACAACCAACCTTTAGAGGATTTAGCAATAAAGCAAGTTCTAGGTCGAGCCTTTTTAGTGAAGTCAACAATGTATAGATCACCTCTACATATACCGGTAAAGACCATATTATGATTATCTCTACGAAACACTTGGCAGTCTACTTCAGTGAATAAAACATTAAGACCGAAGTCGGCTAGTCTAGATACGGAAAGTAGATTGTAGCCAAGCGATTCGACAAGCATAACATTTTGGATGGAGCTGTCATGTGAGATGGCCACCTTACCAAGGCCAACCACCTTACCCTTTGAGTTATCACCAAAAGTGACATACTTTCGAGGGTCGTCGTTTTCAGCAAGCTCACGAAACATATCCTTGTCTCCGGTCATGTGATCTGTACATACACTATCAAGAACCCATTCCTTTCCTCCGGCCATGTAACCACGAAGGTTAGCCATAAGACCAAAGTGCCTCATAGACTCTTCAAGATCATAGTCACTATCATCATCCTCATCATAATATCCATGTTCAACATCATCATCATATGAATGATCATTACCTAGAGAAGGTAACTCATTAGATTTATGACCATGACAATGTTCATATTTATGAATTCTAATAACTTGAGAGATGATGTCACTAATGATTCCAACATCTCCTTTGGCACTCATGAGATCACGAAGCTCAAATAAACAATCACCAAACTTAGGATCACTAGAATTCATCTTATTTAAAGCAATGGACTTTTGAAGAATCTCATCTAGATTTTTCAAGGAATAGTTTGGAAAGCGTTTCTCGAGATATCTCCATATAGTGTAAGCACATTCAAGTGTAGGCAAGCACACAATCAAGTTTCTAGGCAATCCTCTAATGATAAGATTAACAGTTCTAAGATTGCGGATCATGTCAAGAGACTCATCGGGGGTGGGATGCAAATGATCAATAGGAGGTGCACAAGGGGTAGTAATGTACTTGTTCAAGTGATATTCATTGAAAATCTCAAGCATCTCATTTTTTCAAGCATGATAGAACTCTCCATCAAGTATAGGTACTCTACGTCTAATACTCCCAATCGTAGACTCATCCATCTTCCTCCAATGGTGATTAAACCAAAGCAATGGAGACCAATGCTCTGATACCAATTGAAAGGATCGAGAAGAGGGGTCTAGAGGGGGGGGTGATTAGACCCTCAACAAGCAAAAGTAGCAGTTTTTAAGTACTTCAAGTTGAGGTGGAGTTTTAGCACAAGTTTAAGCATTCACAATACATTTCAAGCAAGCATGATAAGAGTATATGAGCAGCGGAAAGTAAAGCATGCAATTTGCAAGAAAGTAAAGGGATGGGATTGGAGTGTGCAAACGCAATTGGAGACACGAAGATTTTTGGCGTGGTTCCGATAGGTGGTGCTATCGTACATCCACGTTGATGGAGACTTCAACCCGCGAAGGGTAACGGTTGCATGAGTCCATGGAGGGCTCCACCCACGAAGGGTCCACGAAGAAGCAACCTTGTCTATCCCACCATGGCCATCGCCCACGAAGGACTTGCCTCACTCGGGTAGATCTTCATGAAGTAGGCGATCTCCTTGCCCTTACAAACTCCTTGGTTCAACTCCACAATCTTGACGGAGGCTCCCAAGTGACACCTAACCAATCTAGGAGACACCACTCTCCAAAAGGTAATAAATGGTGTGTTGATGATGAACTCCTTGCTCTTGTGCTTCAAATGATAGTCTCCCCAACACTCAACTCTCACTCACAGATTTGGCTATGGTGGAAAGATGATTTGAGTGGAAAACAACTTGGGGAAGGCTAGAGATCAAGATTCTTGTGGTTGGATTGGAATGTCTTGGTCTCAACACATGAGTAGGTGGTTCTCTCTCAGAAAATGAGTAGTGGAAGTGTAGGCACGTTCTGATGGCTCTCTTTTTAATAGAGAAGGGGGTGGAGGGGTATATATAGCCTCCACACAAAATCTAACCGTTACACACATTTGACCCAACTCGGTCAGACCGAATAGAAGAACTCGGTGAGACCGATTCAGTTCAAATTGTGAACGTTAGGATTTTCGGTGGGACCGATATGATCAACTCGGTGGGACTGATGTGCTAGGGTTAGGGCAAAACCTCATCTCGGTGTGACCGATTGCATGAACTCGGTGAGACCAATTTCAGCAATGAGCAAACAGAGAGTTGGTCAGGCAAACTCAGTGGGACCGATCGCTCCTTTCGGTGAGACCGAAATGTTACGAAGGGAAACAGAGTGTTTACAATCCCATCTCGGTGAGACCGAAATCCCTATCGGTGAGACCGAACTGATTAGGGTTTCTGGCTATGGCTATGTCAAAAGAACTTGGTGGCGCCGGATGGATCAAACCGGTGGGGCCGAGTTTGACTTTAGGTTTAGGACATATATGGATTTGAGAAAGTGGTTGAGGGCTTTGGAGCATATCACTAAGCATTTTGAGCAAGTAAACCATTAAGCAACACCTCATCCCCTTTTAATAGTATTAGCTTTTCCTATGGACTCAATGTGATCTTGGATCACTAAAATAGAAATGAAGAGTCTTGAGCTTTTGCCAATCTTTGTCCTTAGCATTTTGAAGGGGTTCCACATCCTCTTGTCCAGGCCACGCCATCGTTGAACTATCTGAAATATACTAGATGAAAATATTAGTCCAACAAGAGATATGTTGACATTAATTACCAAAATCACCCAGGGAGCACTTGTGCTTTCATAGAGAGCACTTGTGCTTTCAGGACGATCCTTTATTCTAACAGGAAAAGGTGGTTTCTCAATATAAGCAGTAGGAGCAATAGGATCAACATTATAAGTAATAGTTTCTTCTTCAACTTTAATAGGTTCTACTACTTTTACTTCAATGGGAGGATGATATTTAAACCACTTCTCCTTAGGGAGATCAACATGGGTAGCAAATGATTCACAAAAGGAAGCTACTATCTCAGAGTCAAGTCCATATTTAGTGCTAAAATCACGAAAAGCTGCGGTATCCATGAAAGATTTAACACAATCAAACTTAAGGTTTATACCTGACTCATTACCTTCGTCGAGTTCCCAATCTTCATAGTTGCTTTTAATTCTTTCCAATAAATCCCATTTGAATTCAATAGTCTTCTTCATAAAAGAACCAGTGCAAGAAGTATCGAGCATGGATTGATCATTACGAGAAAGCCGAGCATAAAAATTCTGAATAATAATTTCCCTTGAGAGCTCATGATTGGGGCATGAATATAACATTGATTTAAGCCTCCCCCAAGCTTGAGCGATACTTTCTCCTTCATGAGGCCAAAAATTATAAATATAATTCCAATCACGATGAACCAGAAGCATAGGATAAAACTTCTGATGAAATTCCAATTTCAATCGGTTGTAGTTCCATGATCCAATATCATCACATAGCCTATACCATGTCAATGCCTTTCCCTTCAAAGATAAAGGGAAGACCTTCTTCTTGACATCATCCTCGGGCAAACCTGCAAGCTTAAATAATCCACAAACTTCAGATTAGGTGCATATCAGGATGTATGATGTCTACTATGCAACTTTATCCTTGTAGACGTTGTTGGGCCTCCAAGTGCAGAGTTTTGTAGGACAGTAGCAAATTTCTCTCAAGTGGATGACCTAAGGTTTATCAATCCGTGGGAGGCGTAGGATGAAGATGGTCTCTCTCAAACAACCCTGCAACCAAATAACAAAGAGTCTCTTGTGTCCCCAACACACTCAATACAATGGTAAATTGTATAGGTGCACTAGTTCGGCGAAGAGATGGTGATACAAGTGCAATATGGATAGTAGATATAGGTTTTTGTAATCTGAAAATATAAAAACAGCAAGGTAACTAGTAAAAAAAGTGAGCGAAAACGGTATTGCAATGCTTCGAAACAAGGCCTAGGGTTCATACTTTCACTAGTGCAAGTTCTCTCAACAATGATAACATAATTGGATCACATAACAATCCCTCAACGTGCAACAAAGAATCACTCCAAAGTTTCTATCGGAGAACGTAGGACAAAAACGTGCATCAACCCCTATGCATAGATTACCCCAATGTCACCTTGGGAATCCGCGAGTTGAGTGCCAAAACATACATCAAGTGAATCAATAGAACATCCCATTGTCACCACAGATATCCCATCGCAAGACATACATCAAGTGTTCTCAAATCCAATACTCAATCCAACATAACGAAACCTCAAAGAGCAAGACTCAATTCATCACAACAAGAGGTAGAGAGGGAAGAAACACCATATGATCCAAATATAATAACAAAGCTCGCGGTACATCAAGATTGTGCCAAATCAAGAGCACGAGAGAGAGATCAAACACATAGCTACTGGTACATACCCTCAGCCCCGAGGGTGAACTACTCCCTCCTCATCATGGAGAGCGCCGGGATGATGAAGATGGCCACCGGTGATGGATTCCCCCTCCGGTAGGGTGCCGGAATAGGGTCCCGATTGGTTTTTCGTGGCTACAGAGGCTTGCGGCGGGGGAACTCCCGATCTAGGTTTTGTTCTGGGGGTTTCTATATTTATAGGAATTTTTGGCGTCGAGAACAAGTCAGGGGGGCCCACGAGGCGACGACAAGGACGGAGGGCGCGCCCTAGGGGGGGGCGCCCTCCACCCTTGTGGTGGCCTCGGGACTCTTCTCGCCCAACTCTTTTGCTTCGAGGGCTTATTCTGATCCATAAAAAATCACCGTAAATTTTCTGGTCATTTCGACTCCGTTTGATATTCCTTTTCTGTAAAACTCAAAAACAAGGAAAAAAACAAAAACTGGCACTGGGCTCTAGGTTAATGGGTTAGTCCCAAAAATCATATAAAATAGCATATAAATGCATATAGAACATCCAAGATAGATAATATAATAGCATGGAACAATAAAAAATTATAGATACGTTGGAGACATATCAAGCATCCCCAAGTTTAATTCCTGCTCGTCCTCGAGTAGGTAAATGATAAAAACAGAATTTTTGATGTGGAATGCTAGCAAGTGCACAAGTTTGATCAATGATAATTTCAATCACTTTTTCTAGCATCATTATATATCATAAACAATAGCTCATCTCATAAAACTTCTCATGATCAAGTAGCAAACTATTCACATGTTAAAGCATAGATCATAAACTTTCTTGAAAACTAACAAACTAGGTTCTCAGTCATCAAACAATTGCAATTCATCTTATTTTCAGGAAGGGTCTATGTAAGAGCTTTGATCTAGCAAATCCCACATACTCAACTATCATATAGTCTTCCATGATTGCTACCACTCAAAGCATATTTTTAGAACAAATAGCATCCATTGTACACAGAGAAAGATAGGGGCTTAATGTTTCGCCTCCCAACTTATTTATCATATAGATAATTGTCAACAATAATAATTCATGATCAAATATATTTGAATGGCCATATATGCTTAGATCTTTCCCCACCACATGATGCTTGCCAACTAAAGAGTAGGTTGGAATGAGAAGGAATACTACCGACTCTTGCATAAAAGTAAAAGATAGGCCCTTCGCAGAGGGAAGCAGGGATTTGCAGAGGTGCCAGATCTCGAAGCTTTTAAAACAGGGATGAAAATAATTTTGAGAGGTATGCTTTCAATGTCAACATAACAACCAAGAGTTCCCAATATCTTCCATACTAGATACATTATAGGCGGTTCCCAAACAGAAAGGTAAAGTTTTTTTTACTCCCCCTCCACCAACAATCACACTCCACGGCTTGTCCGAAACAACGAGTACCATCCAACTATCAACAATCCTGGGGGAGTTTTGTTTGCAATTATTTGCTATTTTGTTTTTGATCTTTTGATCATAGGACTGGGCATCCCAATTACCAGCCACTCTCTCGTGAATGATAAGTGAATAAACACTCATCGTGAGAATAACCCACCTAGCATGGAAGATATTGACAGCCCCTAGTCGCTACATGAGCGATTCGGGCATACAAAACAGATTATTATTTGAAGGTTTTAGAGTTTGGCACATGCAAATTTACTTGGAACGGCAGGTAAATACCGCATATAGGTAGATATGGTGGACTCTCATGGAAGAAACTTGGTTCAAGGAGTTTGGATGCACAAGCAGTATTCCCGCTTAGTACAGAAATTTTGGCTAGCAAAAGATTCTAAATAGCAAGCACCACATGTTGGAGGATCCATAACAATATAACTTCTATACAAATATACCCAAGCATAACTCATTATGTTGTCTTCCTTGTCCAACTTCAACTAATTTGCTCAGGTTTGAAAATAATTAATGGGGCTCACAATCATAGAAGATGTCCAAGATAGTATATTTATATGTGAAATCTCTCTTCCTTCAATATTCTTTCATGAATTGTTCAAGTGACCGATACTATGTTTGCTAACTTTCAATAAATTTACTACCTCTACTTCTTATATGTGAAGTCACTACTCCCCATGGTATAAGCATATGAAGCATATATAATTTCAGATTTATGATATTCAATACATTCAACCATTTACTCATAGGATATAAGTGAAGCATGTGAGTAAATGACAAACTACTCCATAAAGATATAAGTGAAGATCAATGAGTAGTCAAATAATTAAGTAGCTATGTGAAGACTCTCTCTCATAAAGAAAATTTAGATCTTAAGTACTTTATTCAAACAGCAAGCAAAAAAAAGTAAAATGACATTCTAAAAATAGCACACATCGTGTGAAGAAGCAAAAACTTAGGCTCAACCGATACTAACCGATAATTCTTGATGAAGAGAGGTGGGATGCCTACCGGGGCATCCCCAAGCTTAGATGCTTGAGACTTCTTGAAATATTATATTGGGATGCCTTGGGCATCCCCAAGCTTGAGCTTTTGTGTCTCCTTAATTCCTTTTATATGATGGTTTCCCTAATTATTAAACACTTCATCCACACAAAACTCAACAAGAACTTGTGAGAAAAGTTAGTATAAATCAAATGCAAAACCTTATCATTCTCTACTGTAGAAAATCACTAAAATTATTATTTGACATTGCATACTAAATGCCTCTGCATATTTAATACTCATATCCTCAAATAGAATCATTAAACAGGCAAACATATGCAAACAATGCAAACATAACAGCAATCTGTCTAAACAGGACAGTCTATAAAGAGTGAAATTGTACTCATACGTCCCTAACTCCAAAACTTCTGAAAAATTACCACACTGTAGAAAATTTGTTGTTACTCATTTTGAAAACATTTCAAGATTTTATCATGTTCTGACTTTCCAGAAGAATTCAGACAATGATAGAAAACTTTCTGTTTTCAAAACAGCAACATATAGACTTGCAAAATAAGCATGGTAAAGGCTAAACTTGACACTTTTATTTAAATTAAAGTTGAAAAACATTAATATAAATAACATCAAGCAAATACTAATAAAATAAAATGACACTCCAAGCAAAACACATATCATGTGACGAATAAAAATATAGCTCCAAGTGAGGTTACTGATAATGTTGAAGACGAAAGAGGGGATGCCATCCGGGGCATCCCCAAGCTTAATTGCTTGGATCTTCCTTGAATATTACCTTGGGGTGCCTTGGTCATCCCCAATCTTAGGGTCTTGTCACTCCTTATTCTCCTCATATCGATATCTCACCCAAAACTTGAAAACTTCAATCACACAAAACTTAACGGAACTCCGTGAGATGGGTTAGTATAATAAAACAAATCATTCACTTGGGTACTGTCAAGACAAGATTCATAATTTTTCTCACAAGATGCCTACTGTACCCTATCATTTCTACCATTTATATTAAGCAATATAAGCCATAGAAACTAGAAAACAAGCAAGCTATGCATCGAAAACAGAATCTGTCAAAAACAGAACAGTCTGTAAATATCTGAATTAAAATCATACTTATGTAACTTAAATAATTCTGAAAAATTAGTAAAACGTATAAAATTTGTATATAAATCCTATGTAAAAAATTCAGAGTTTTACACGTTCCAGTAAAATATAGGAATTTCTGTACTGGACTCAAAAGTTTCTGTTTTTGCACAAAATCAAGTCAACTATCATCCACACTATCCCAAAGGCTTTACTTGGCACTTTATTGAAACAAAACCTATAAAACATGATTACTACAGTAGATTAATCATGTAAAAACACAAAAACAGTAGGGGTAGATATTGGGTTGTCTCCCAACAAGCGCTTTTCTTTAATGCCTTTTAAGCTAGGCATGATGATTTCAATGATGCTCACATAAAAGATAAGAATTGAAACATAATGGGAGCATCATGAATAATATGACTAGCACATTTAAGCCTAACCCACTTCCTATGCCTAGGGATTTTGTGAGCAAACAACTTATGGGAGCAAGAATCAACTAGCATAGGAAGGTAAAACAAGCAAAACTTCAAGATTTTAAGCACATAGAGAGGAAACTTGATATTATTGCAATTCCTACAAGCATATACTCCTCCCTCATAATAATTTTCAGTAGCATCATGAATGAATTCAACAATATAACCATCACATAAGGCATTCTTTTCATGAGCCACAAGCATAGAAATTTTATTACTCTCCACATAAGCAAATTTCTTCTCATGAATAGTAGTGGGAGCAAACTCAACAAAATAACTATCATATGAGGCATAATCCAATTGAAAATTAAAATCAAGATGACAAGTTTCATGATTATCATTATTATTTATAGCATACATGTCATCACAATAATCATCATAGATAGCAACTTTGTTCTCATAATCAATTGGAACCTCTTCCGAAATAGTGGATTCATCACTAAATAAAGTCATGACCTCTCCAAATCCACTTTTATCAATATTGTGAAAAGATTCAACACCCTCCAAAATAGTGGGATCAATACTACCTAGAGTTGACACTCTTCCAAACCCACTTTCATCAATATAATCATCATAAATAGGAGGCATGCTTTCATTATAATAAATTTGCTCATCAAAACTTGGGGGACAAAAAATATCATCTTCATCAAACATAGCATCCCCAAGCTTATGGCTTTGCATATCATTAGCATCATGGATATTCAAAGAATTCATACTAACAACATTGTAATCATGCTCATCATTCAAAAATTTAGTGCCAAACATTTTATAGACTTCTTCTTCTAACACTTGAGCACAATTTTCCTTTCCATCATTTTCACGGAAGACATTAAAAAGATGAAGCATATGAGGCAACCTCAATTCCATTTTTTTTGTAGTTTTCTTTTATAAACTAAACTAGTGATAACACAAGAAACTAAAAGATTCGATTGCAAGATCTAAAGATATACCTTCAAGCACTCACCTCCCCGGCAACGACGCCAGAAAAGAGCTTGTGTCTACTACGCAACTTTATCCTTGTAGACGTTGTTGGGCCTCCAAGTGCAGAGTTTTGTAGGACAGTAGCAAATTTCCCTCAGGTGGATGACCTAAGGTTTATCAATCCGCGGGAGGCGTAGGATGAAGATGGTCTCTCTCAAACAACCCTGCAACCAAATAACAAAGAGTCTCTTGTGTCCCCAACACACCCAATACAATGGTAAATTGTATAGGTGCACTAGTTCGGCGAAGAGATGGTGATACAAGTGCAATATGGATAGTAGATATAGGTTTTTGTAATCTGAAAATATAAAAACAGCAAGGTAACTAGTAATAAAAGTGAGCGAAAATGGTATTGCAATGCTTCGAAACAAGGCCTAGGGTTCATACTTTCACTAGTGCAAGTTCTCTCAACAATGATAACATAATTGGATCACATAACAATCCCTCAACGTGCAACAAAGAATCACTCCAAAGTTTCTATCGGAGAACGTAGGACGAAAACGTGCATCAACCCCTATGCATAGATTACCCCAATGTCACCTTGGGAATCCGCGAGTTGAGTGCCAAAACATACATCAAGTGAATCAATAGAACATCCCATTGTCACCACAGATATCCCATCGCAAGACATACATCAAGTGTTCTCAAATCCAATACTCAATCCAACATAACGAAACCTCAAAGAGCAAGACTCAATTCATCACAACAAGAGATAGAGAGGGAAGAAACACCATATGATCAAACTATAATAACAAAGCTCGTGGTACATCAAGATCGTGCCAAATCAAGAACACAAGAGAGAGATCAAACACGTAGCTACTGGTACATACCCTCAGCCCCAAGGGTGAACTACTCCCTCCTCGTCATGGAGAGCGCCGGGATGATGAAGATGGCCACCGGCGATGGATTCCCCCTTCGGCAGGGTGCCGGAACAGGGTCCCGATTGGTTTTTCATGGCTACAGAAGCTTGCGGCGGCGGAACTCCCGATCTAGGTTTTGTTCTGGGGGTTTCTATATTTATAGGAATTTTTGGCGTCGAGAACAGGTCAGGGGGGCCCACGAGGCGAGGACAAGGATGGAGGGCGCGCCCTCCACCCTTGGGGTGGCCTCGGAACTCTTCTGGCCCAACTCTTTTGCTTCGGGGGCTTCTTCTGGTCCATAAAAAATCACAGTAAATTTTCAGGTCATTTGGACTCCGTTTGATATTCCCTTTCTGTAGAACTCAAAAAGAAGGAAAAAACAGAAACTAGCACTGGGCTCTAGGTTAATAGGTTAGTCCAAAAAATCATATAAAATAGCATATAAATGCATATAAAACATCCAAGATAGATAATATAATAGCATGGAACAATAAAAAATTATAGATACGTTGGAGACATATCAATGTAATGTTCCATCTCCTGCATAAGGATTAGCTAGCAGTTTCTCTATCATACCCGAAGGAATTTCATAATAAATATTTTCAGTAGGTGCATTAGGTTGAGGAGCAACTCTTTGCTCTTCCGGTCGAGGTGAAGATACCCCGAACAAGCCCCTCAAAGGATTATTTTCCATAGTGACAAGTGACAGTAAATTTCAGCACACTATATAAATGTTTCCTTACCAAATTCCACTTATCAAAGGCGCTTCACTCCCCGGCAACAGCGCCAGAAAAGAGTCTTGATGACCCACAAGTATAGGGGATCTATCGTAGTCCTTTTGATAAGTAAGAGTGTCAAACCCAACGAGGAGCAGAAGGAAATGACAAGCGGTTTTCAGCAAGGTATTCTCTGCAAGCACTGAAATTATCGGTAACAGATAGTTGTGTGATAAGATAATTCGTAATGGGTAACAAGTAACAAAAGTAACTAAGGTGCAGCAAGGTGGCCCAATCCTTTTTGTAGCAAAGGACAAGCCTGGACAAACTCTTATATAAAGCAAAGTGCTCCCGAGGACACATGGGAATTACTGTCAAGCTAGTTTTCATCATGCTCATATGATTCACGTTCGTTACTTTGATAATTTGATATGTGGGTGGACCGGTGCTTGGGTGCTTCCCTTACTTGGACAAGCCTCCCACTTATGATTAACCCCTCTCGCAAGCATCTGCAACTACGAAAGAAGAATTAAGATAAATCTAACCATAGCATGAAACATATGGATCCAAATCAGCCCCTTATGAAGCAACGCATAAACTAGGGTTTAAGCTTCTGTCACTCTAGCAACCCATCATCCACTTATTACTTCCCAATGCCTTCCCCTAGGCCCAAATCATGGTGAAGTGTCATGTAGTCGACGTTCACATAACACCACTAGAGCAAAGATAACATACATCTCATCAAAATATCGAACGAATACCAAATTCACATGATTACTTATAACAAGACTTCTCCCATGTCCTCAGGAACAAACGTAACTACTCACAAAGCATATTCATGTTCATAATCAGAGGGGTATTGAATAGCATTAAGGATCTGAACATATGGTCTTCCACCGAATAAACCAACTAGCATCAACTACAAGGAGTAATCAACACTACTAGCAACCCACAGGTACCAATCTGAGGTTTTGAGACAAAGATCGGATACAAGAGATGAACTAGGGTTTGAGAGGAGATGGTGCTGGTGAAGATGTTGATGGAGATTTACCCCCTCTCGATGAGAGGATCGTTGGTGATGATGATGGATTCGATTTCCCCCTCCCTGAGGGAAGTTTCTCCGGCAGAACAGCTCCACCGGAGCCCTAGACTGGTTTTGCCCAGGTTCCGCCTCGAGACGGCGGCGCTTCGTCCCGAAAGCTTCCTTCTGATTTTTTCCAGGTCAAAACACATCATATAGCAGAAGATGGGCATCGGGGGCCTGCCAGGTGGCCCACAAGGCAGGGAGGCTCGACCCCACCCTTGTGGTTGTCTGGTGGGTCCCCTCATGTGCTTTCTTCGCCCAATATTTTTTATATATTCCAAAATAATTCTTCGTGAAGTTTCAGGACTTTTGGAGTTGTGTAGAATAGGTCTCTCAGATTTGCTCCTTTTCCAGCCCAGAATTCCAGCTGCCGGCATTCTCCCTCTTCATATAAACCTTGTAAAATAAGAGATAAAAGGCATAAGTATTGTGCTAGAATGTGTAATAACAGCTCATAATGCAATAAATATCAATATAAAAGCATGATGCAAAATGGGCGTATCAACTCCCCCAAGCTTGTCCTCAAGCGAAAGCCGAAATCGAAAAATATGTCCACATGTTTAGAGATAGAGGTGTCGATAAAATAAAATACGGACATGAGGGCATCATGATCATCTTTAGAACAACAACAAATATTGTCATATAATTTCTTATGCTAAAGTAACAATTCGTTCACAAGGTAAAGTATGAATCGGAAATTTCATTGAAAACTAACAAACTATGATCTCAGTCATTGAAGCAATTGCAATTTATCATAACATCGGAAAGAGTCAATTCAAGAGCTTTTCAGCAAGTCCACGTACTCAACTATCATTTAATCTTTCACAATTGCTAACACTCACGCGATACTTATGGGTTCGAAGCCTCAGTCGGACACAGAGAAAGATAGGGGCTTATAGTTTTGCCTCCCAACCTTTTACCTCAAGGGTAATGTCAACAATAATACTTTATGATAACCTACATCCGAGTGGATATATATATCTGGATCCTTCTCCAACACATAGTGCTTGCCAAAAGAAAAAGTATAAAAAGGAAAGGTGAATATCACCATGACTCTTGTATAAGGGTAGAAGATAAAAGTAAAACATAGGCCCTTCGCAGAGGGAAGCAGAGGTTGTCATGCGCTTTTATTGTTGGATGTACAAAATCTTAATGCCAAAGAACGTCACTTTATATTGCCGCTTATGATAAAGAACTTTATTATGCAGTCCGTCGCTTTTATTTCTTCCATATCACAAGTTCGTATAAAGCTTATTTTCTTCACACTAATAGATCATACATATTTAGAGAGCAATTTTTATTGCTTGCACCGATGACAACTTACTTGAAGGATCTTACTCAATCCATAGGTAGGTATGGTGGACTCTCATGGCAAAACTGGTTTAAGGGATGTTTGGATGCACAAGTAGTATCTCTACTTGGTGCAAAGGATTTGGTTAGCATAAGAGGGAAAAGCAAGCTCAACATGTTGGAGGATCCAAGACACTATAACTTCTTTCTGGATATAAGAAAACATAACCCATTATGTTGTCTTCCTTGTCCAACCTCAACTTTTTAGCATGTCATATTTTAATGAGTGCTCACAATTACAAAAGATGTCCAAGATAGTATATTTATATGTGAAACCTCTCATTCTTTATTACTTCCTATTAATTGCAACAATGACCAAAACTATGTTTGTCAACTCTCTACAACTTTTATTCATCATACTCTTTATATGTGAAGTCATTACTCTCCATAAGATCATTATACGATCTTTTTATTTCTTTTTATTCTTTCTTTTATTTATTCCCTCAAGATCATAGCAAGAAAGCAAAGCCCTCAACTCAAAACTACTCTTTATTAAATATCTCTCGGACTCGATTACATAGAGGGAACATAAAGCAAAACTCAAAGCTAGATCATATTAAAAACTTTTATTCTACTAGATAAGGATATAACCAAAAGGATCGAACTAAGAAAAACGGTAAAAGTAAAGGTGTGATGGTGATACGATACCGGGGCACCTCCCCCAAGCTTGGCAGTTGCCAAGGGGAGTGCCCATACCCATGTATTTAGATCTCTTTCTTCGGAGGTGGTGATGATGGAGTGGTTGATGATGAAAGAATCTTATCCTCCGTCTTCCAAGGCATAGGTTCACCATCGTAAAAAGATGAACGAGTCTCCGGGATCCTCAAATCTGCAGCCAAACTCATCCTCTTAAATTTGTATTCATACTCACAGTTTTGGTTTTGCAGGTCATAGATCTGGGCTTGGAGATGCTCGATTTTCTCATGAAGCTTGAAGATGGCCTCCCCAATGTTCTCGTCATCTAGCTTGTGAGCACTAGTAAATTCAGCGATCATCATGTGGTTGGCGTTGAGTCCGTGTTCCACCATCCCTTGGCACTTGAAGACTTGCTGCTCCACTGCTTCGAGCGTTGTCTTCACGCTTCCGGTCTTCTTAGGCCCTTCGGTATCACGGATGTGCAGCACCCCCTCACGTATCTCAATGGTTTGAGGGTGTTGCAGCACCTCTGCGAGATAAGGGTTGATGACCTTCTCGAAAAACTTGTCCTTGGGGGCGCTTAGAGACATCATGGCGATTTGGATCTGTCAGAAAAATAGCTCGAAACAAGAATAGGAGATATTGCCGTGGTACGGCGGTCAAAATCTTCGGGAGATTATATAATGAATTTTTTACCGACCAAAAGAAGTATTGTGCAAGAAAACGGAGTCCGGAGGGCACATGAGGTGGAGGCAAGTGTGGGGGCGCGCCCAGGGGGTAGGGCACGCCTCCTGCCTTGTCGCTTCCTCGTGCACTTTTCGGACTACTTTTAATTTTCCTGATTTTTTAAATACTCCAAAACGGAGAAAAATTGCCATTAGAATAGTTTTGGAGTCGGTTTACTTACCGTACCACATACCTATTCCTTTTCGGAGTCTGAAACGTTCTGGAAAGTGTCCCTTATGTCCGGTGTTACGGTATTGATAATATTCGTCTTGACATTTATGGGAGTACCTGAAATATAATGTTTGATTCTTTGACCGTTTACCACCTTCGGGTTGGTGCCTTCGGCATTGTTGATCTTAATGGCACCAAAACGATAGACCTCTTCAATAATGTAAGGACCTTCCCATTTAGAGAGAAGCTTTCCTGCAAAAAATCTTAAACAAGAGTTGTATAGCAAAACATGATCACCTATATTAAACTCGCGCTTCTGTATCCTTTTGTCATGCCATCTTTTAACTTTTTCTTTAAACAACTTGGCATTCTCATAAGCTTGGGTTCTCCATTCATCAAGTGAGCTAATGTCAAATAACCTCTTCTCACCGGCAAGTTTGAAATCATAGTTGAGCTCTTTAATAGCCCAATACGCTTTATGTTCTAGTTCAAGAGGTAAGTGACAAGCTTTTCCATAAACCATTTTATATGGAGACATACCCATAGGGTTTTTATAAGCAGTTCTATAGGCCCATAATGCATCATCAAGTTTCTTAGACCAATTCTTTCTAGATCTATTAACGGTCTTTTACAAAATTAATTTAATCTCTCTATTGCTCAATTCTACTTGACCACTAGACTGAGGGTGATATGGAGATGCAATTCTATGGTTGACATCATATTTAGCAAGCATTTTACGGAAAGCACCATGAATAAAATGTGAACCACCATCAGTTATTAAATATCTAGGGACTCCAAACCTTGGAAAAATAACTTCTTTAAGCATCTTAATAGAAGTGTTATGATCATCACTACTAGTTGGAATAGCTTCTACCCACTTAGTAACGTAATCAACAGTAACTAAAATATTTGTATACCCATTAGAGCAAGGAAAAGGTCCCATATAATCAAAGCCCCAAACATCAAATGGTTCAATAACAAGTGAATAATTCATAGGCATTTCCTGACGTCTACTAATATTGCCAATTCTCTGGCATTCATCACAAGACAAGACAAACTTACGGGCATCCTTGAAGAGAGTAGACCAATAAAAACCAGATTGCAATACCTTGTGTGCAGTTCTATCTCCAGCATGGTGTCCTCCGTAAGCTTCGGAGTGGCACTTACATAGGATCTGTTCCTGTTCATGCTTAGGTACACAACGTCTAATAACACCATCTACTCATTCTTTATAAAGGTGTGGGTCATCCCAAAAGTAATGTCTTAAATCATAAAAATATATTCTTTTGCTAGTAAGTGAACCTATGTGGTATAAATTTAGCAATAATGTAATTAGCATAATCTGCATACCATGGAGTATTACGAGAAGCATTTATGACAACTAATTGCTCATCAGGAAAACTATCATCAATAGGTAGTGGGTCATCAAGAACATTTTCTAACCTAGACAAGTTGTCTGCAACGGGGTTCTTAGCTCCCTTTCTATCAATAATATGCAAATCAAATTCTTGCAGTAAGATAACCCATCTAATAAGTCTAGGTTTAGCATCTTTCTTTTACATAAGGTATTTAATAGCAGCATGATCAGTGTGAATAGTTACTTTGGAATCAACAATATAAGATCTAAACTTATCACAAGCAAAAACAACTGCTAAAAATTATTTTTCAGTAGTAGCATAATTTCTCTGGGCACTGTCTAGAGTTTTACTAGCATAATGAATAACATTCAATTTTTATCAACTCTTTGTCCTAGAACAGCACCAATAGCATAATCACTAGCATCACACATAATTTCAAAGGGTAGATTCCAATCAGGTGGTTGAACAATAGGTGCAGTAATCAAGGCTTTCTTAAGTATTTCAAATGCTTTTACACAATCATCATCAAAAACAAAAGGAACATCTTTTTGCAAAAGATTAGTGAGAGGCCTAGAAATTTTAGAGAAGTCTTTAATAAACCTCCTATAGAAACCAGCATGACCAAGGAAACTTCTTATACCTTTGATATCTTTAGGACACGACATCTTTTCAATAGCATCTACTTTAGCTTTATCAACTTCAATACCTCTTTCAGAAATTTTATGCCCCAAGACAATACCTTCATTAACCATAAAGTGGCACTTCTCCCAATTCAAGACAAGATTAGTTTCTTCACATCTCTGCAAAACTCGATCAAGGTTGCTTAAGCAATCATCAAAAGAAGTTCCGTAAACGGAGAAATCATCCATGAAAACCTCAACAATATTTTCACAAAAGTCAGAGAATATAGCAGTCATACATCTTTGAAAGGTAGCAGGTGCATTGCATAAACCAAAAGGCATACGTCTATAAGCAAAGGTACTGAAAGGGCATTCTTGGTCCTCTTTTGACACAGGTATTTGAGAAAAACCAGAATAACCATCTAGAAAGCAAAAATGTGTATGTTTGGATAATATTTCTAGCATTTGATCAATAAAAGGTAGAGGGTAATGATCTTTTCTAGTAGCTTTGTTTAATTTGCGAAAATCAATTACCATTCTATAACCTGTAACAATTCTTTGTGGAATCAATTCATTCTTATCATTAGGAACAACAGTAATACCTCCCTTCTTAGGGACACAATGAACAGGATTTACCCATCTACTATCAGCAATAGGATAAATTATACCTGCCTCCAGAAGTTTTAGTATTTCATTTCTTACCACTTCCTTCATCTTAGGATTTAACCGTTGTTGGTGATCAACAACTGGTTTAGCATCAGGTTCCATATTAATTTTGTGCTGACATAGAGTGGGACTGATGCCCTTAAGATCATCAAGAGTATATCCAATAGCGGCACGGTGCTTCCTCAGAGTTTTCAATAATTTCTTTTCTTCTTGCTCTGAAAGGTTAGCACTAATAATAGCAGGATATATCTTCTTTTCATCAAGAGAAGCATATTTCAAAGTATCCGGTAATTGTTTAAGCTCAAACACGGGATCACCCTTGGGTGGAGGAGGATCTCCAAGGATTTCAACAGGCACATTGTGTTTCAAAATAGGCATTTGGTTAAAGAATATTTCATCTAACTCCTTTCTTTCATTCATAAACATATCATTTTCATGATCCAGCAAATATTGTTCTAAAGGATCAGTAGGAGGCACGGCAATAGAAGCAAGACCAATGATTTCATCCTTACTAGGCAATTCCTTATCATGGGGTTGTCTAAGAAATTTAGAGAAATTAAAATCATGAGACACATCCCCAAAGCTTACAGTAACAATTTCTTTCTCACAGTCTATCCTAGCATTAACAGTATTCAAGAAAGGTCTACCAAATATAATGGGACAAAAATCATCTTGTGGGGAACCAAGAACAAGAAAATCAGTAGGGTATTTTATTTTCCCACACAAGACTTCAACATCTCTAACAATCCCAATTGGTGATATAGTATCTCTATTGGCAAGTTTAATAGTAACATCAATATCTTCTATCTCAGCAGGTGCAATATCATTCATAATTTCTTGATATAAGGTATAAGGAATTGCACTCACACTAGCACCCACATCACATAAACCATGATAACAATGATCTCCTATTTTAACAAAAACAACAGGCATGCCAACAACGGGTCTATGTTTATCTTTAATATCAGGTTTAGCAATTCTAGCAGCTTCACCACAGAAATAAATAACATGCTCATCAATGTTATCGACCAAGAGATCTTTAACCATAGCAATACTAGGTTCAACTTTAATTTGTTCAGGGGATGTAGGTGTTCTAATATTACTCTTACGAACCACAGTTGAAGCTTTAGCATGATCCTTGATTCTAACAAGAAAAGGTGGTTTCTCAATATAAGTAGTAGGAACAATAGGATCAACATTATAAGTAATAGTTTCTTCTTCAACTTTAATAGGTTCTACTACTTTTACTTCAATGGGAGGATGATATTTAAACCACTTCTCCTTAGGGAGATCAACATGGGTAGCAAATGATTCACAAAAGGAAGCTACTATTTCAGAGTCAAGTCCATATTTAGTGCTAAAATCACGAAAAACTGCGGTATCCATGAAAGATTTAACACAATCAAACTTAAGGTTTATACCTGACTCATTACCTTCATCGAGTTCCCAATCTTCAGAGCTGCTTTTAATTCTTTCCAATAAATCCCATTTGAATTCAATAGTCTTCTTCATAAAAGAACCAGTGCAAGAAGTATCGAGCATGGATTGATCATTACGAGAAAGCCGAGCATAAAAATTCTGAATAATAATTTCCCTTGAGAGCTCATGATTGGGGCATGAATATAACATTGACTTAAGCCTCCCCCAAGCTTGAGCGATACTTTCTCCTTCACAAGGCAAAAAATTATAAATATAATTCCGATCATGATGAACCAGATGCATAGGATAATTTTTTTGATGAAATTCCAATTTCAATCGGTTGTAGTTCCATGATCCAATATCATCACATAGCCTATACCATGTCAATGCCTTTCCCTTCAAAGATAAAGGGAAGACCTTCTTCTTGACATCATCCTCGGGCAAACCTGCAAGCTTAAATAATCCACAAACTTCATCCACATAGATTAGGTGCATATCAGGATGTAATGTTCCATCTCCTGCATAAGGATTAGCTAGCAGTTTCTCTATCATACCTGAAGGAATTTTATAATAAATATTTTCAGTAGGTGCAGTAGGTTCAGGAGCAACTCTTTGCTCTTCCGGTCGAGGTGAAGATACCCCGAACAAGCCCCTCAAAGGATTATTTTCCATAGTGACAAGTGACAGTAAATTTCAGCACACTATATAAATGTTTCCTTACCAAATTCCACTTACCAAAGGTGCTTCACTCCCCGGCAACGGCGCCAGAAAAGAGTCTTGATGACCCACAAGTATAGGGGATCTATCGTAGTCCTTTTGATAAGTAAGAGTGTCAAACCCAACGAGGAGCAGAAGGAAATGACAAGCGGTTTTCAGCAAGGTATTCTCTGCAAGCACTGAAATTATCGGTAACAGATAGTTGTGTGATAAGATAATTCATAACGGGTAACAAGTAACAAAAGTAACTAAGGTGCAGCAAGGTGGCCCAATCCTTTTTGTAGCAAAGGACAAGTCTGGACAAACTCTTATATAAAGCAAAGTGCTCCCGAGGACACATGGGAATTACTGTCAAGCTAGTTTTCATCATGCTCATATGATTCGCGTTCGTTACTTTGATAATTTGATATGTGGGTGGACCGGTGCTTGGGTGCTGCCCTTACTTGGACAAGCCTCCCACTTATGATTAACCCCTCCCGCAAGCATCCGCAACTACGAAAGAAGAATTAAGATAAATCTAACCATAGCATGAAACATATGGATCCAAATCAACCCCTTACGAAGTAACGCATAAACTAGGGTTTAAGCTTCTGTCACTCTAGCAACCCATCATCTACTTATTACTTCCCAATGCCTTCCCCTAGGCCCAAATCATGGTGAAGTGTCATGTAGTCGACGTTCACATAACACCACTAGAGCAAAGATAACATACATCTCATCAAAATATCGAACGAATACCAAATTCACATGATTACTTATAACAAGACTTCTCCCATGTCCTCAGGAACAAACGTAACTACTCACAAAGCATATTCATGTTCATAATCAGAGGGGTATTGAATAGCATTAAGGATCTGAACATATGATCTTCCACTGAATAAACCAACTAGCATCAACTACAAGGAGTAATCAACACTACTAGCAACCCACAGGTACCAATCTGAGGTTTTGAGATAAAGATCGGATACAAGAGATGAACTAGGGTTTGAGAGGAGATGGTGCTGGTGAAGATGTTGATGGAGATTGACCCCCTCTTGATGAGAGGATCGTTGGTGATGACGATGGCTTCGATTTCCCCCTCCCGGAGGGAAGTTTCTCCGGCAGAACAGCTCCGCCGGAGCCCTAGATTGGTTCTGCCCAGGTTCTTCTTTGAGACGGTGGCGCTTCGTCCCGAAATCTTTCTTCTGATTTTTTCCAGGTCAAAACACATCATATAGCAGAAGATGGGCATCGAGGGCCTGCCAGGTGGCCCACAAGGCAGGGAGGCGCGCCCTCCCCACCCTTGTGGCTGCCTGATGGGTCCTCTCAGGTGCTTTCTTCGCCCAATATTTTTTATATATTCCAAAATAATTCTCCGTGAAGTTTTAGGACTTTTGGAGTTGTGCAGAATAGGTCTCTCAGATTTGCTCCTTTTCCAGCCCAGAATTCCAGCTGCCGGCATTCTCCCTCTTCATATAAACCTTGTAAAATAAGAGAGAAAAGGCATAAGTATTGTGCTAGAATGTGTAATAACAGCCCATAATGCAATAAATATCAATATAAAAGCATGATGCAAAATGGGCGTATCAGTAGGAACTGCCGACGGGCCATGTGCAAGCGGGCCATTAGTGGGCCGGCCTGCTGACTTTTACAAAATCTTATGGGCTCCAACTAGGTCGGCCTTCTTAAATAAACAAGCCACTGTTGGACCGGGCCACGTGTCACCGTTTCATTGGTGTGTATCGTCCGTTCGATAGGCGACACCTGTCGCAACACAGAGCTGATGCATGGCTCTGTTGGTGAATGAGAAATTGACATGTGGAAAATCGTCAATGGTCGGGCCTGTTAACGGGTATCGGATCCAAAACCCACACCCGATAGCTTAACGGTAACCCATTTACGTTGGCTGCCATGTGTCGGTCGCCCTTGACGAAAACACCTCCATGACGCATCATTTATCATCAAGGAAGGGACACTTCTGTGATGATAAATAGATTATTGTCATGGAACACTTCCGTGACAGTACAGGATGACTATCTTGATTCTGCCATAAAATCGTCACGTATGTACATGCGTGACAGAAAATGTGACCTACTGTGACAAACGCATATCATCACGAATGTGTTTTTTTGTAGTGCCTGGCGGTGGCGGAGGAGGAAGTGGGAGTAAGGGGAAACCCTAAGGCGACGGCTGGGGTTTATATGGAGGAGGGGCATGCGGAGGGCGGGGAAACATGGCCCTATTGTGGTCATGTGCGCATGTACCCAACGCGTCCTCCTCTTTTTACCGAGGTAGACGCCAACCGAAGTAGTTCACCGCACGTGGGTTGGGCCGCGCAGTAAAAATGGTAAGGGGTAAGTGGGTTGCCTCTTTTCTCTATGTTCTTTTATATCTCTTTTCCTTTTTCCATTTAAGTAAATAGAAATTGGAGAAAAGAAAAGAGACGGTTAGAAGTGGAATTTCTCCAAGGGACTAATTTCCTTGGACTCCAAGATTTATAGTTGGGTCCCGAAAATTGGCTCCACAAATATTGAAAAGTTTGGATTTCAAACTTATCAATATTTAATTCAGATGAATTTGAACTATAGGCATGAGTTGAAAGGGTCCAAAAATTATGAGAATTTATGTGGAGGCTAGGAATGTGATAAGAAGATCATGTGCAAAGTTATAGATCAGATGGAATTATTTGCATTTGAAAAGATTCAAATTCTTTGCAAATGGATTTGAATTGGAGCCAAGATATGAAATAGTTCGAGGCCTTGAAAAAAACTGAAATAACTAATATTTTTAAGATGCCACATATTTGTTAACATGTTAAAGACATGGATGAATGCATGAAGTGCAAAACTATTTATTAAATAAAAGCAACAATAGCAATATTTGGTTTATTACATTTGGGATGTTACACATACCACTGACTTCTTCATTGACCCAACCAGCACCGACGCCCCTGCCACCATGGCCACGTCCATCAAAGTTACCTCGACCATCCCTTCTTCCAAAATCGTCGCCTCGGCCACATAAACCAAAGTTTTCTCCTCAACCATTGCCACCAAAAAGAATTCGCCCATGCCACTTTCCTGTTGTACCTTCTGGACCCCCTTCATATCCTCATTTGCACGCTTCCAGGTGCCACGCTTGCAACACATGATGCGCAAAAACTTCAAAATATTATCATATTGTACCAGGTAAAATTCTCTATTTTTCTTCCTTGTTACAACTCGTCCACATTCAAATGCACCATAACTCGCACAAAATTCCCAATGCATTGTAACTCCATCTCAATTTTGTCAACAATGTTAATCCTGGTCGCTAAGATCTTTACTAGGGAACCCTGCATGTATCCATTCAGGAGGCAATGGATCTACGCCCACACCGTGAGCCAGTTGAGCACAATCGATCCAACTGAGAAAGTTCATCATAAGGCTTGACCATCACTCGGAAGTTGCGTAAATAACCATTGTCCTCCACCCGTGACCTTCATCCTTTCACCAAAACATAAGCATTGAGTAGTAAAAAGATTATCCTACACCGCCCTTATCATGTTATCCTTTACTGGGCTCCAAACAATGCTCATATTGGCAATGAAGGCTTGATATGTTAATTGATTTTGCGTATGAACTTTTGCTGACGTCATCCACTTCATCTCCTCTCGCATGACGTTGATTTCATCCTCAAAGGCCACATTATGGAACTCACTTTCCTCCAACCCCATATGCTCTAGAAAATAGATGATCACATCCTCCTCGCCCTTTTCAGATCCTCCACCACTTCTCCTCTTTGTAGACGAGCTAGACATTGATGTTGCCTTCTCACCTCTCCAAAACCCTAGATGAGAAAACCGTGGTTTGTACTCTGCCCTAATCCGTCGCCAAAGCTAGACAAACTCGCAAGCCCCCTACCCCCTTTATCAACTCGAGCAACGGGGTTAGGGGATGAAGAGATCTAGATGGTGAACTCACGGTGAAATCAGATTCCGCGGAGAGGAGAGAAATACTAGATGGAAGCCGACAGGGGAAAAAACTTGGGATCTCACATTTTACATTTTTTTTTGACAGTGGACCTCACATTTTACATGTTTTTCATGCATATAATAATTTTCAAGAACTAGCAAACGAATCACAACAGAGGGACACAATTACACAACGTAGGACTGGGAGGCTCCACCTTTTTGTGGAGTTGGGGCTGGTCAAAATCTAATTCAAATCCTACTCTGACACGTTACACCGGTGTGGCGTGCGTCAGATCAGATCACCATCGCATCGCGGCAACCGAAAGCAGGGCGCGCATCACATCCGCGTCCAGCCGTAGCGGCCGGGCTGGAGCAGATCACGGATCAGTGTCACTGGCCGAAACCCCAAATGGGCAAAAACCACTGGGGAAAACACGCACTCCCGCTCCGTCCCATCGCGGCCGTCGAATCTCCCACGCAACGGCCGCGGGCTCGCCCCCTGCAGCCCTCGCCTCACCCCACTCGACCCTCCACCACTCTCCCATTCCCGTATAACCCCCGCCGCCGCCGCCGCCCCTCCCCCTCTCTCTTCCTCCCTTGGCCAAATTTTGCGGGAAACGCGACGCCACCCGGAGAAACCCTCCTCCCGCACCTCGCCTCCCCCCTGCCAAAACCCTCGCCCCTCCTACGATGGCCGCGCCGCCGCCTCCGCCCGCCGCCGCCACCGCCGCGGCGCCAGGACCGACGCCGCCGGCGCAAGTGGTAAGCTGGCGACTCTCCCTGCCTCCCGATCCGCCCGTTGCCGAGCTGACTCGATCCGCCCTGACCCGATTCGTGTGCGGTCTTCGTCTTCCAGGTCGGCAACGCCTTCGTGCAGCAGTACTACAACATCCTCCACCAGTCCCCGGAGCTCGTCTTCCGCTTCTACCAGGAGGCCAGCCGCATCGGCCGCCCCGCCACCACCGGCGCCGACATGGACACCGTCACCACCATGGAGGTACCGCTCACTCCCCGTCCGTTGTTCCCTCGGTTCAGATCTGGGCATCTGGGGGCCTTAGAATGTTGGGAGACTTTCTCAGGGGTTCTGAATGGTTTCTTCTTGCAGGCGATTAACGAGAAGATCATGTCCATGGACATCGCGCGGGCGGAGATCAGGGGGGTGGACGCGCAGGAGTCGCTATGTGGCGGTGTGACCGTGCTCGTCACGGGCCACCTCACAGGGAAGGACGACGTCTGCCGCGAGTTCGCTCAGTCCTTCTTCCTTGCGCCGCAGGAGAAGGGTTACTTCGTGCTCAACGACATACTACGTTATGTCGGGCAGGGTGAGGCCGACCCGTCATTGCCGCCACCTCAGCAGCAGCCGCCGGCACCGGAGTTGGATGCAGTGGTTGCCCCTGCTGCCGCCCTGGCAAATGGTACTGTTGCCCCTGGGGAGAGTGTGCCTCGCGAGCAGGGTGCGTTGTGTGTAACATCTTGATCTATATTTTTATTTACTTGTGAACCACGTGATCCTTTGTTAAATTGCACATTGTCCTGTTTGTAGAGGCTTCGCCGCAGCCAGAGCCGGATCTCTCTGAGTCTGTTCCTCATCCTACCGAGGAGGATCCCAAGGAGGAGGTTTACAACCCACCGAATGATGCGGAGGTGCCTGTTGTGGAGGAAACACCGGTTCCTGAGGTCATAGATGAAGTGCCAAATAATGTAGCAGCCTCCATACCGGTTTCGGCTCCCCCTGTACCGCATGAGGAGGCCCCTAAGAAGTCGTACGCTTCAATTGTAGGTTTTGGATAACTGTTATTTTTCATCTAAATCATTTATTTCTGATATTTAAATTGTGTATATTTCTTAGTCTCTAAATCTGAGCATAAGTGAAAAGATATAACTGTCAGTTCTTTACAGGTTCTGCATATATTGAAATCTTGTGTGAAGATGTTTAATCAGTAGTTAAATTTTTGTGGGGTTTTAATGCTTTATTAAAATCTGGGAGTAAATGTTCAATGAAGCTTCTATGGTCTCACTTTTAAGGGTTATTGTTGGTGCTTAACTGATTCTGGAATGACAATACTACAGAGCACAATAAATATTAGTGAGCGTTTTTACTTCATCTTTTGCCGGGGAACATGAATGGAAATACATGTTATGTACATCACTGTTGTCTATCTAGTGCCTTTGGTTGAAGAATTGTTTGAAGCTTGTTGATGTTGTGGATGATATGTACGTTGGCTTATGAATTCACCTTTTGAGATTCTTATTACCTTTGCATTCTTGTTTTGCTCCAGGTCAAAGTCATGAAAGCAGTTCTGCCACCAAATTCCACAGTTCCTTACAGGCCTGCACCACCAAAACCGGAGAAGCAAGCTCCTGCTCCTGCTCCGGCTGTGGCTGTTGATGCTCCAACTTTCAGTCCTAATCCTGAGAGCATTAACATTCAAGACCCAGAAGGTATTATCTAAATCCAATATTGCATTGGAAACCTTCTTAGTACAATAGCATCTGACATAAATACTTGACAATCTTTTTTGAAGTTGATGCGCTTGCGGTGTATGTAAAAAATCTGCCCTTACATGCCACACCTAGCCAATTAGAAGAGGAGTTCAAAAGATTTGGTACTATTAAACACGATGGTATCCAAGTTAGAAGCCACAAGGTACGTTTTCTTTTCTTGACATGACGATGAGTTTTTTTTTCAAGTAAAATAACTTGTAATATCTTCTCTTGTATTTTCAATTGAAAACACAGATTCAAGGGTTCTGTTATGGCTTCATAGAGTTTGAGGATGCCAACTCAGTTCAAAGTGCACTAGCGGTAATTTCAGCCTACCTATTAAATCATCAGCTTGCTCTCTGTTATTGAAGGATGCTTTCCAATTTTTATTCTAGTTACATAATCCGTGTGTACTTAATAGGAATACCTGTAGTGAGTTTGTTTTGAGTGATGTAGATGTATGTTGAACCATACAAGCATGAGCATAGCATTCTTTTAATTCTTTTTTTCCTTCTACATGTCTGTTGCCTTGAAACTCTGTTTTTTAGACTTCGTCTTACCTAAACTACTAAAAACAAAGCAAGTTCATTGTGTTTATATACTTGATTGGTTTTGCCTTCGATTTCTGGTCCAAAGGATCATGGGAAATGGAGAGCAGCAGGAGGTATATTTGATTGGTGTTGCCTTTGATTTCCCACCAGGGAAGGATGGATGTATGGAGTTATTGACTAGACTAGTGGATAAAGTTTGTATCACCTTAGTACCTTACGCCTACTCGTAATATAGACATGCTAGCAGGAATGATGGATGTGTACATAGTTAAAAAAGTAGTGCTACAACTTAGTTAGAGAATGTGTGAGTTGGACATTATCAAACCCTATTCTCAAGCCCCTAACACATGCATGAGTCATTCGCTCTCTGACTATCTGTAGAGAATGTTCTTCCATGCTCTTTGGTGTTCAATTTACAAGGTTCTTGAGGAATGTATCTTGTTTTCTTTTGTTCGATAATTATTTCTAGTCATATGCTACTATGTGACTGACATTTTGCTTCCACTTGTTCTCGCACTCTCTTCATCCTAGATCTTGTTTGGTTCGTAGTTTTGACGACTTGAGACCGTTACATATGTTTGTTCAGTTGGGCTATGAACGAATACCATGTAATCGGATAACACCTCTATTTACGTGTGATTACACCCACCTCATTCTGAAAACAGAAAACGCTGCATCGCTTGTCTCTCTTCCTGCACCCCAATCCCCTTTCCCCTCCGTTACATATCCCACTCACCGCATCCCCTACACCTGGATCTCTTCCTCTGACCTCTTTTCCACCAAGCAGCAGTGACATCGTCGCTCCATGTGAGAAGCACCACCATGGAAAGAGCAGTGTCGACTGCTGATATTCGTTACCGTGAGGACGCCTGCATGAACTTGAATGGCTATGAACGAACTGTGTTGTGCCGTGGTGGTGGGAGGAGGCCATGGAGCTGGCATTGCTGTAGATGCGGTGGATCAGCCGAGGGTGCAGGTCTTGGGTTGCTTCGATTCCGTTCTCCTGTGCTGCTGGCTTGGTCAATTTGTTATTTGTTAGATCGATGCTGGATCAATCGAAATTCTTTTATTGATTGGGCTGGTTAAATCAATGCCAGATCATTTTAGATTTTCTTTTGTTGCATCTTACCCAACAGAGCATACCAGAGGCAAGATAAGAATTGATTATGTTACAGTCTGTGGCTGAAGCCAAACAATTTTCTTATTTTGGTCATGCCGTTTACATTGCCGGAGTAATCCGATTCCAATTAAGTTTGCACTGCTTATTTTGGACTACACATGTTCCTGGATTGTTAGCTATGCTTCTGATTTTATTTTCCTCTTAATGAATCAACTTCCATGACTGCCCAAATCAATTTCATAAGCTCCATACTTGCATTTTTATTTTATCTGATTAACTCTTATTCTGAAGGCTTCTCCTGTGACGATTGATGACCGGCCATGCCACGTCGAAGAAAAAAGAACTCCTGGTTCACGTGGTATGTTTCTGAAAGTTCAACTCAACCCTGACTGTAAGAATGTACAAGTTTTTGGTCTTGTGGGAGAAACTCCATACATATATTTCTATGCTTCTTATTTAATGATAATAATGACAATGAATGCATAACAAATCCGTTGTGATGTAGGTTATGCTTGAAGTTTCAGTGTTTGACATTTGAAATGTTGACATGTACTCCCTCTGTAAAGAAATATAAGAGCGTTTACATTACTACTTTAGTGATCTTAATGCTATTATATATATATATATATATATATTATATATATATATATATAGGCTCACATGTATTATTATTAGCACTTTCATTTGTTCCAGTTTAAATTAAATATTATTCCAGCCCACTGCTTGCCACTTTGCATTTTGGTATTCTGTGTATTTTTGTGTGTATTGTGAACAATTAACAATTTCTGAGATGAACATGAAGCACGTATATGTAATTGCTGAATTATTTTGATGCACATGTGGCTAAAACCTAAACTGAAGCACCCACCCTTGCTTGTACATAATCTACTTTTATTTGAAATGTGACAAACTACATTTTCTGTATTGCTTGAAAAACTAATGACGAGTGTCTGCCATTTTTCTTCAGTTGATTGATACATGTTCTATTTTCTTCTGGCTTCAGGTAGTAGCAGGGGAAGGTTTCCACCGGGTAGAGGTGGTAATTTCCGAGGTGAAGGCATGAGAGGCCGTGGTAGTTACACTGGTGGGAGAGGCTATGGAAGGGGCGAGTACAACAACTATCGATCTGATTTTGGAGGCAGAGGCGGTGGTAGAGGTGGCTCAGGTCGTGGAGGTGATGTTGGCTACCAGCGGGTTGATCACTCTGGCACCGGTGGTCGTGGTGGTGCCCGGGCAGCTGCAAAGTGAGTTTGGTAGCTATGCGTCGGTAGAAGTTTGCTATTTCATTGTCGTTGAAGATTCACAAAAATGGTGTGTCGTGAGCTGGGTTCCTGTGCGGTTGTTGACAGCGTATTCAGGTCATAAATTGATGCTCTCCTTGTTTTGTGGCAAGGAAAGCAGTGGTGATATTGGTTACTAATTGTAGAATATTACAATCTATTCAGATGCAGTCCTAGTAAGTTTTGGCATTCTTTTGAGCTGATGTGTTGTTGGATTTTCTTTACATATTACTCCCTCCGTCCCAAAATTCTTGTCTTAGATTTGTCTAAATACGAATGTATCAAGTCACGTTTTAGTATTAGATACATCTGTATCTAGACAAATTTAAGACAAGAATTTTGGGACGGAGGGAGTATGTTACAAATTGAACATCCGTTTTTTTAGCATGGCAAATCGAACACCCGAGATGGCAAATTATGTTGTTGTGTGGATGGCAATTCTTGTAAGCAAGCAATGGCACGCAATGCTTGCTTAAAAAAATTGCCATCCCACAACTTAATTTGCTAAAAAGTTTGATTTGCCACAATCTAAAATCTGACTGTCAGATTTTTAGGAATTATTTAAACTAGGTCACTTGACTAGCACAAGACGGAGCACAAGGCCGATTACACCATATAGTCACGACTGAGAGAGAAACCAGCTTGATTTGCTGTGCAAGTCAACTTTAGTTTTTATTAACTGGTTGGGTAATTGTTTAGAGTTGCTCAAAATTAGTGCACCAAATTGCTTATTCTGGGAACGTGCTTTAGAATTGAACTTCCTAATTACTGTTCTGCTTTGGGCTCTCAGTATAAGATTTGTTCTGCAGAGGTTTTTGTATCGAGAAAAACTGAAGGTGAGTCTGAATTCTGGCCGAGATTACTTACAGATGACCGCTGCAGCACTTGGTGGTGGTTGCACAAAGCATCAGCAAAGAGCGAACTGTCTTTTTGACAGCACAATGCTATTGTTTACTGATAGCCATATACAGTTTTTTGCAACTCATAGCTCTCAATACCCTTTTAATAAGATAGTATAATAAGCTGAATAAACAAATATCACCCCAATAAACAAATGCACAAGTGACTAGTCTGTATGATTACATCTAAGTATTTGCGTCCACTGTCTGTATGCAAGTCCTTCTGTAATACTCCCTCCGTTCCGAATTACTCGTCGCTGAAATGGATGTATCTAGAACTAAAATACATCTAGATACATCCATACGTGCGACAAGTAATTCGGAACGGAGGGAGTACTAGTAAGCACTGACGACGATCAGCTCTCCATCTCAACGACAATCTTACCAGTGGCATGGCCAGCGATACTGCTCTGCCACGCCTTACCCGCGTCGCTCAACGGGAACCTCGAGTCGATCATGGTCTTCAGCTTGCCTTCCTTGAGCAAGGCAACCAAGGACTCCAGGTCAGCCTTGTTGGGCGACAGGAGCAGGGGCACCAGGCGCTTCTTGGAAAATGTCACCCTGTGCAGCGCAGATGTGAGGATGGCCGAGAAGTTGGGGGTGATATCGATCACTCTCCCGGCATCACTGAGCAATGGCTGGAAAGACGACCAGCTGACACCGACGGTGCAGTGAACCACGCCGTCGTACTTCCTGCCAGAGGGGCTCTGCAGGCTCGCCCCCTCTGGGGTCCTGTAGTCCATCACCTCGTCTGCGCCCAAGCTCTTCACAAGATCCATGTTGCGTGCCCCGCAGGTGGCGGTAACATGAAGGTTCGCTAGCTTTGCAAGCTGCACCGCGTACAGGCCTACGCCGCCAGAGGCAGCGGTGACCAACACGTTTAATGGCTTGCCGGTGCCGTCAAACTTGGCACCAATGGACCTCAGTGCCTGGAGCGCAGTGCCTGCAGCTATGGGAAGCCCAGCACCCTCAGCTGCAGAAACCTCAGCTGGCCTTTTGACGGTCAGGTTTGCGGATGCTACAGCGTACTCTGCCAGTCCACCTCCGTTCTGTAACAGCAAAGACATTGTCACATTAACGAGCTTACAGCAATATTGTTTTTTTTAAAGAAGCGGATTTGTTCTGAAATCATCTTCTTTCTAAGTATGAAGATGACAAACATGGAAATATGTTGTCATGAGTGAAGTTCACTCACAAAAGAGTTCAACATGGCGACGACTTGATCACCCGCTGTGAGACCTTTCACTCCAGGACCAACATCAACAACTACTCCTGCAACATCAGTTACTGCAAGAAAAGGGGCAGTAGAGAAGAGATGCATCTATCAGCAAGTTGTTTCATGAATTGAGCAACACACACACACACATATGCTATCTTTATCATAAGCTGATTATCAGGTAAGAGACATCCTGGATAGTTGTTAAAGGTGAAGAACAAAATAACATAGCAAGACTGAAAAGACAGACATGATCAAATAACGTTCTCATAACTACCCTTGGTGCTATTTTGCTCTCTACATAGGAAACCTCCAAACAGAATCCATGATTGATAGAAAATGGCTAGCATCCACGCAGTGGTACTACGAATGAGGATAGTTACCTGGGATAAAAGGCAGTCTACGAGGCAGCAGAGGCCGCATGTCCCCCTTCTGTATCTTCCAGTCAACTGGGTTGATGGTTGCAGCTTGCAGTTTCAGCAGGACCTCATTCTTCTTTGCTGAAGGGACGGGGACTTCTACATGCTGCATTAGAGAGATTTCAGAATCACAGGTTTATAGGTTCTACTGGTTCATCTTCATGGAAGAAGGAAATATTATGTTTACTGTTCTCCTTTGTTTAAAAAAAACAAACTAATTTGATTTGTTTGTTAATTAATTAAGCGGTATAAGCATCAAGCTGTCAGGCAAACCTCTCTAGGCTAAAATAGGGTTCTTGTGAAAAGAATCCCCTGTCAACCGATTGACTCACAATCAGAGCTCACACAACTGACTTGGTCATCTCAATCTTATTAGGATTTACAAGAAGTATCTCCGTTGCTTTTCCAATCATCTAACACCAGACATGTGCAACTTTTAAATAATATAAATTTCCGACTGACTCGTCATCGGAATATTTTTGGGATCCAGGAGTGCTGACTCATGGGTCACAATACAAAAACTATTGTGCAGTGCTTTTCCGAGCATCCAACAGCAGGTATGCGCGACCCATTTAACTAATTCCACTGCAACACATCTTAACCACTCCTAAAGCCAAGTAGACACGAGAAAGAGAGAACATATCTAGCTAGTGTAACACATCACCACCATAGAAACCACTAAAATACTCAATAGATCATACTACAACCACCAAGTGCCCATCACAAATTATACCGCAAAAGCCGCTAGAGCAAAGTTGTATTACTTGAGTAAGCCACAGCTAGCTACTTGACTACTTGTCTTGCCATAAAAAACAATTCAAAAGAAAGGATTCAGGTGAACTGACTGCGATCTCCACCAAGGGGTTCCCTGGAAAAAACTAGTAGTAACATATAGGAGTACTGTAATACTTAGTACTAACTGTAGTCAATTAGCCAGTGAATCGGCCAAATCATCCTTAGCACCAACCATACCATACCAATCTCGCGCGCCGACCAGAACACAAAGCAAACTAACAAGCTTCGACCCGCTACCCCGAACAGTAACTGTTTACCTTGAGGCCGGCGGCGCCTCCGCCGCAAGCGTCGTACTGCACGGCCCGCATCTTCGCCGGCGTCGTCGCTGGGGTGGCCATGGGATGGGGGAAACAAGAGAGCGCACGGAGGGGACGAAGCCTCGTGAGTATCGTGGGGGCGGCTGTTTGCGTGTGCTTAGCTGATGCGTGGCCGGAGATGCTCAGGGGTTAGGTTGGTTGGCTCTCTGGTTCTTGGGGTACACGTCCTGTGTGTCTCTGGGCTGAGATCTATATACGCACGCCGACGCGAGGAATCTGGGTTTTGACGCGTGGGCCCAGCCCGTCGGCGAGTCTGGGCCGTAATATCGAGTTGGTTCTAGACCCGCTGATGTGTGTGCGGCCCGGCGCGGGACACACGAGAGCAACTAGTTAACGAGCGCTCCTTCGGAAGCCTCGCAACGATCAACGTTATTTGGCGCGCTCCCAGCCGCCTCGTCACGTGTCGCGCTCTGGACGCTCCCTCCGGATTTTTTTTTCCGCACGCGTTTTCGGCTTTTTAACGGTTTTTTTGACGTTTCGGTTTTTCACCGGTCCTCCTGAACTTTTGGACAAATTTTTTTCCGAATATTTTTTGCGCGAAAAAACGCGTTTTCTTTTTTTTCTTCCGCGAGAGTCACGGTTTTGCTTTCGTGAGAAGCACGGTTTTGCTTTCGCGAGAGTCACGGCCGTGCCTCTCGAAAACGAAAAAAAAACGCGTTTTCTATTTTTTTTCCTTTCGCGAGAGTCACGGTTTTGCTTCTGCGAGGGGCACGGTTGTGCTTTCGCGAGAGTCACGGCCGTGCCTCTCAGAAACGAAAAAACGCGTTTCTATTTTTTCCTTTCGCGAGAGGCACAGTTTTGCTTCCGAGAGAGGCACGGTTGTGCTTTCACGAGAGTCACGGCCGTGCCTCTCGGAAACAAAAAAAACGCGTTTTCTGTTTTTTTCTTCCGCGGGAGGCACGGTTTTGCTTCCGCGAGAGGCACGGCCGTGCCTCTCGGAAACGAAAAAAATAATATATTTTCTGTTTTTTCTCTCCGCGAGAGGCACGGTTTTGCTTCCGCGAGAGGCACGGTTGTGGTTTCGCGAGAGGCACGGGCGTGCCTCTTTCGGAAAGGGAAAAAACCCGTGCTCCCGGTTCGGTTTTTTCGCCCAGGTTTTTTCATGAAAAAAAAGTTCGTCAAAACCTATCAACATGGATCTAGTTTTGAAGATCTCGACGCGAGGAATCCAACGGTGAAAACGGTTCGAGATTTAGACGCACGGTTAAAGAGATAAAACGTTTTGAATAAACGAATCTACGAAAAAAGGAAAAACTCCCAGGTTGCGACAAGTGGCGCACATGCAGCGCGCCACTTGTCGCAACCTGGGGAGGTGGGAGTGATCTTTGCAATGAGTACTCCTTAACTAGTGATTTCGGGGACACACGCGGTGCTCGTGACTGGGGTGACACGGTTCATAGCGCCGTAGCCGATGATGTTGGCTCGTTTGGTCCCGCCCGCAGCCGTGTGTGAAAAGCGGTCGTAGCGTTACCGCGCCCGGCCGCATGACGCCATCGGCGACGATGGACGCCTCGCCTCGCCTGTGCGAAGGCCGTGCCAGGCTGCGCACCTCGATGGCGTGGGAGCGCGGTCTTTGCGTGCCTGATCGTGTATCTGTCGGGAAATTCGAAACGGCCCTCCAGCCCAGGTACTGCCGCTATCTGCGAGAAATTGGATCTTTTGCCCCACTTTACTTCCCCATTTGATAATTTGCCTTCCCCTTAAAGGCTGTCGGATGGGGTCGGGGCTATTTGTTATTGAGACAAGACTGTGCCAAATCATCAAACCCCATGTAAAGTGAGCCAACCTTGCACATGGGACATGGGCAAGCTTCTGTATTTTGCTGTGTATTAGCACAACGCTTCGATTCATAATCAGAATTGGCTAACTAGGTTCGAGCTGTTTACGTAGAAGTCCATTTGTGGTCTCTCATTTGTGTCCCTTCTGTTCAGATCATCAGTTGACCCCTGGTACAAAGGAAGGGGTTTACTCGCGTTGCTCATCAGAGTAGCAGTTTTCAGACGGTAAAATTCAATAAGTTTACCTCTACTGATATAGTTCAAAGCCTATTTATTCCTCGAGAATCATCATTCTGAATTAATTTAGGTTTCCAAGACTGCCTTATTGTGTCCAGATCTGTGGCTGTAGCATGATTGAGTTTTCTTTCTATACTTTTTTCAGCGATTCATTATGACCTTTTTGCTTTGATGTTTTAAATTTCTGAAATTTTCTTTATATTTCCTTTTATGGCCTAAAGGGCATCGACTACTTTTATGTAAATCGTTGTTTCCGATCTATTTACAGGAAAAGGAAGAGAAACCGATTTTAATCTGTATACTTTCGAAATGATAAAAAGTAGTAGGAAACAAATCTGAAAATTGTTGTTTCTTCATTTTCGTTCTAATACAACATCATGCTCATTTCCGTTTTTCTTTTTCTTTGAAGATATTTTTGTTCTATTTCTGCTGAAGAGTGGTGTGCTGCCTGTAAGAACCATAGTAGCATGTGCAACAGGGGGCAACAACGCCAGATTGGTTGAGAATGTGCATGCCTTCAGATGTATGGAAAAGCATAGTATGTATACTTTATACACTGCTGCTCTATTTTTATTTAGTCTATGGTATTGTATAAAAGAAAGCTAATTTGAGAATTTACACTGTGTTCTTTGTGGCGCTAGACAACATACTGCTGCTCCAGTAAACGAACTGATAGAGAATACTATCATATCTAAAGAGTCTCAATGAATGCCTATTTTTTTTTTACCAATGAAGCACTATCCTATGAAATCAAATTAAATCATAATGAGCGCATGACTAAATTTTACGGTCCAGGCTGGCAACGATTGGTAGAAGATTATGATATGTGAGAAGGTGTATAGGGTTTTATGGGCTTAAGCGGAGACTTGAAAGTGCGTTATATCGACTAGATGGGGGGTGAATAGGCGATTTTTACAAATTCGTCACTGAGGAATTTCAAGGTGAGGAAATTCCTAAGCGACGAACTACTTAGCAGCGGAATGAGTACTCAGATGCAAGCATAACAGAGCAGTAGCACAGTCATCATGATGAAATGAAAACAAGCACAGAGTACGAGTAGCGTAAACACAGGATAAGCAGGCTGAAGACAAACTGACTGAAGAATTTGAACTGAGGAAATTGAGAAAGGCGACTTTGGCTCTAGCGGCATGAGGGGCACAGCACTGCCTTTGGCTCTAGCGGCCCTTTGTTGTCGATCTCTGATGAGCTCAGCTAATTCTTCATCATCAGCTTCGTCTTCGCTTGACGGAACCTGAAAGGCGACTTGCTTCTTGTGAGGACTTGGCCTTGTGCCTCGTCCAGCAGTGACCTTTTTCTTCAGCAAGGTCGGAGTTGTTGAAGACTGAGGTGGAGCTGAAGAACTTGCAGAGACTCCTGAAGCAATTGAGATTCCAGTAGTCCTTTGGCATGTGGCAAGATGCACAGGTGCTGAGGACTTTGCAGGAGCAGCTGAGGATTTTGCAACCGAGGGAGTTTGAGCTCCTTTTGAGGAATTTGCTTGAGGAACAGGCCGTGAGGGCTTTGAAGAGCTTGGCCGTGAGGGCATTGCAGCTGAGGAACTTGTCTTGACAGCTGATTTCTTCAGCATAGCCTTCTTAGGCTTGATAGTAGAGGCCTCAGCGGCGGCAGCAACAGAATCTTCATTGAATTTCTTTACTGCCTCTTTAGCCACTTTGGCCAGCTTGGCTTGACGCTTAGCCCACTCCTGAGGAAATTTCTCACCTCTTCTGATGCTAGTGGGATCAGCTTCTTGGCCAGGAGCCAATGGAGGTCTTGGACATGGAGGGTTAACAGCAAATTTCTTCATGTACTTGGGAGTGACATAGCGATATTCCCTCCATTCTCTTGCCCATCTCCTCTCAATCTTCTGAATGCGCACTTTGCGCTGATTTTTGTTCTCCTTGCCATGAGTTGCTTCATCAGGAGTACAATATTCATCATAGATGTCATCAGGGATCTCAAAAGCAGTATTTGTTTCTGGCCTCTTTCCTCCCTTCTGAGGTCTTTTACCATCAGCCATTTTCTTCACTTGAGGGTTTTGAACAATCGAATTTTCTGATGAGGTGTGCAATTTTTCTTCAAGGAACGCTGCAAATGAGTTAAGGTGATGAGAACCTAGAGATTCAGCAGCGGACATGTGTACCTATGAACAGAATATAGGTGCGAAGAGTTTTGGAGAGGTCATATGCGTTCTCAGAAGATTTTCAAAAGTATCAAGTTTGAGGAAGATGACCAGGGGTGTCTTGAGGAATTTCACTAAGCATTTTTGACTTAGGTTCCAGAGTTGTGTAGATTGAAAATCCACACAATTGAGGAATCTTGAAGAAAAACGTTGCTTAGAGAAACTGATCAAGGACAGAAGCAAGTTGGTGTTTAAGAACATGAAAGTTGAAGAATAAACACCTTTTGAAGATTTTGTGGAAATCATCAGAATCAACAAGGGCAGTAAAAATAAATTTTATTTACCCTTGACGAAGAACACGACGAACTGAGAGTGGCAGTGGAGATGTTCGTCCGTTCAGATCTTCCACACCCTAACTTGGCGATGGAAAACAGCTACTGCGGCGGCGGAGTGAGGATTTCCGCGGCCGGCGTGAGTACGACGGCGACGAGGTCGAGGCAGTGAAGCTCTTCCTCACCGGCGACGATGGAGTGTAGCGGCGGCGCTAGGTCTGAGAGCTCGAGCGAGGGAGTAAGATCGAGCGGGGTAAATGAGCTCTGAGGAGGGTGAGGGGTATTTATAGCAGAGGTGAAAAACCGCTCGTCCGAAGAAAATGGACAAACGTGCCCCTGACCCTTCTCATCCTAGCGACATGTGTCACCCATGAACTGTGAAGTGGAGATCGTGTTAGATCGAGGGTGAATAGATAAATCTTATCGAGGGATAAGGAATGGTTTGAACGGCAAAAGCCGAAAATTCAGATAAGAATATTTTAATGTTTCGTTCGCAAATTCTTCAGCTGTCAAGGACACAGTGAAGACTTTGAACGGGTTTCAAATAGAACGCACATGAAGAATTTGTGAACAGACTGGATTGAGTTTAGCATTGAGGGGGAACGGGTCCGATCACATTCACTTAGAAGAAACACAACTTGAAGAATTAGCAATAAGTGAATGCTGTAGAGGACAGAAAACTCAAATATATATATATAGTCAATGAAGAACATAGACGGAAAGAGTGAAGATTTTGCAAAGTTGAAGAATTTGAAAATTTGAAGAATTTGCACAATGATGAAAAACTCAAATTTTGAAGATTTTCAACTTTTTGTGGTGGCGTGACCCACCGTGTAAGAATGATGATTTCAGACACCGCGTACAATTGTCGTAGGGCTGTGAGAATCAAATTCTTCATTAATTTCTTCACACTTAGAGGGTTAGTCTTCATTGATTGAAGAAAAACGTTTCTTCGTGTGTTGCACATCTAAGTCATCAATTTGCATAAGTGTTAGGATGTGTGTCCTTTTCAAAGGACATTCGAAGATTCTAAGATATTTAGCTCACACCGCAACTTGCTAAATCTCTTCTCATCCAAGGGCTTTGTGAAGATATCCGCTAGCTGTTCTTCAGACTTCACGGGATCAATAGAGATGTCACCCTTCAACACATGATCTCGAAGAAAATGATGACGAATCTCGATGTGCTTTGTCTTCGAGTGCTGAACTGGGTTATGAGCAATTTTGATGGCACTCTCGTTGTCGCAGTAGAGTGGCACATTCTTCACATTGATGCCGTAGTCCTTGAGGGTTTGCTTCATCCATAGCAATTGAGCACAGCAAGAACCAGCAGCAATATACTCAGCTTCAGCAGTAGAGAGTGATACGCAGTTCTGCTTCTTCAAGGACCAACATACCAAGGATCGTCCGAGGAAATGGCATGTGCCTGAAGTTGACTTGCGGTCCACACGATCACCGGCATAGTCAGAGTCAGAATATCCAATGAGATCAAAAACCGAGCCCTTGGGATACCATAATCCAAGTGTTGGAGTGTGAGCTAGATATCGAAGAATATGTTTCACAGCCTTATGGTGTGATTCCTTCGGTGTAGCTTGAAAACGGCACACATGCAAACACTAAGCATAATATCCGGCCTAGATGCACATAGGTACAATAAAGAACCAATCATGGAGCGGTATACCTTTTGATCGAAGTCTATTCCATTTTCATCAGTGCATAGATGGCCATTTGTGGGCATAGGGATTTTGACGCCTCTGCATTCTTGCATACCGAGTTTTCTCAGAACGTCCTTGAGGTATTTCTCTTGAGAAATGAAAATGCCATTATGTTGTTGACGAATTTGAAGACCTAAGAAGAATTTCAATTCTCCCATCATGGACATTTGATATTCCTCACTCATCATGTAAGCAAATTCGTCACTGTAATGTTGGTTAGTACAGCCAAAGATAACATCATCAACATATATTTGGCACACGAATAATTCATCATCATAGGTTTTGGTGAAAAGAGTTGGGTCGAGTAACCAGGTTTGAAGCCTTTCTTCATGAGGAATTCCTTCAGAGTATCATACCACGCCCGAGGGGCCTGATTGAGGCCATAGAGGGCCTTATTGAGTCTGAAGACTTTGTCAGGATGTTTAGGGTCTTCAAAACCTGGGGGTTGAGCAACATATACTTCTTCCTCAAGCTTACCATTGAGAAATGCACTTTTCACATCCATTTGATATAAGATGATATTATGATGGTTAGCATAAGCAAGCAATATGCGAATAGCCTCAAGTCTAGCAACAGGTGCAAAAGTCTCATCGAAATCAATTCCTTCAACCTGTGTGTAGCCTTGAGCTACAAGACGAGCCTTGTTCCTCACCACTAGGCCATTTTCATCTTGCTTTTTGCGGTAGATCCATTTGGTACCGATGATATTGTGCTTGCATGGGTCCGGTCGCTTGACAAGCTCCCACACATTGTTCAGCTTGAATTGATGTAATTCCTCTTGCATTGCTTGAATCCATTCAGGCTCCAGAAATGCCTCATCAACTTTGGTGGGCTCTGTGATAGAGACGAAAGCAAAATGCCCACAAAAGTTAGATAAATGTGAAGCTTTTGAGCGAGTCAGAGGACCTGGTGCGTTGATGTCGTTGATGATTCTCTCAATCTGTACTTCATTTGCAACGCGGGGATGAGCAGGTTGACGACTTTGATTTGGCTCAGCATTTTCTTCAGAGCCATTTTCTTCAGATGCGCCAGCATGCTGTTCTTCATGTTCTGGAATGATTTCTTCAGCAGATTCTTCAGTAGGAATGACATCCTCAGTAGCTTTGAACTTGATGGTTTCCTCAGGCGTCTTTTCATCTAGCACAGGAGGTAGGTGCTCTATTGGGTTTCTTGTCAGTGAGGAGTTCATATGAGGTCTTCTTGAAGAATTTGTGAAGATATACCCTGTTGATGATGTGGCATGCAGTATCAATTGCCTCAGGCCAGAAGTGACGAGGTGTCTTGTATTCATCAAGCATGGTGCGAGCCATCTCAACAAGAGTCCTGTTCTTGCGCTCCACAATGCCATTCTGCTGAGGAGTGTATGGGGCAGATAGCTCATGAGTAATACCAAGTTCATCGAGATAGTCATCAAGACCAGTATTCTTGAACTCAGTCCCATTGTCACTACGTATATGCTTGATCTTCACGCCGAAATTCGTCGAAGCCCTTGAGGAAAATCGTCTGAAGACTTCCTGCACTTCAGTCTTGTAAGTAATGACATGCACCCATGTGTAACGAGAATAGTCATCAACAATGACAAAGCCATATAGAGATGCTGATTTGTTAGTGTGGCATAATGAGTAGGGCCAAAGAGATCCATATGAAGCAATTCAAAAGGACGAGAAGTAGTCATGATAGTCTTCGAGGGGTGCTTGGCTCTGGTCATCTTTCCAGCCTCACAAGCCCCACAAAGATGATCTTTGAGGAATTTGACACCCTCGATGCCAATGACGTGCTTTTTCTTCACGAGCGTGTGTAAATTCCTCATGCCAGCATGACCCAGTCGTCGATGCCATAGCCAGCCTTCTGAAGCTTTAGCAAGTAGACAAGTGGCAGGCTGTGGTCCTGCAGAGAAATCAACAATATACAAGTCTCCTCTCCTAAAGCCTTCGAAGACTTTGGAATTGTCAGATTCCATGAGCACTAAGCAACGATATTTGCCAAAGACAACAACCATATCAAGATCACAAAGCATTGAGACAGACATGAGGTTGAATCCGAGGGACTCGACAAGCATGACTTTATCCATGTGTCGATCCTTTGAGATTGCAACCCTACCTAGACCCAATACCTTGCTTTTGCCTTTGTTAGTGTAGGTGATATGCTTCAAGTGTGATGGAGATAAAGGAGTGTTCATCAGTAAGCTCTTGTCACCGGTCATGTGATTTGTACATCCACTATCGAGGACCCACTCAGTAGCTTTGGGTAAATCATCCTGCAGATGAATTAGTGCATCTTACGAACTCATATACTTCAGAGTGAAGAATATGACATCAAATTCATCAGACATATTTCATCAATTAAAGCAACATATGTATATATAGCAATGTGAGGACGTGAGAAATGAATAAAGCATTTCTTCATGATTATCTTGCGTCCTTTCAAGCATTTCAGGTCTCCAGCAAATTCTTCAGACGATTTAGTTCGTCTGGAGACCTGACCCTGCATAAGAGATTAGTTCCTTTTCTTCACCACCCACATCTGGAGGGGTGGCAAAGAGTTCATCATTCTGCGAGCTCCATAAGAGAAAGGTGGCATAGACGCCAGACCACTTCGTTTCACATAAGAGGGGTTAGGGTAAGCATATGAATAAGCAGAGAAATTCTTCGAGGACTTATGAACATAATGATTTGAAGAATAATGCATATATTCATAGCCCTTAGGCTTTCCCTGCGAAACAGAAGTGTTAGCACGATGATGTTCATGTGAGGACTTTGATCCATGTGAGGAATTTGATTCATATGAAGAATTTGATCTGGGGTTCTTATTCTTCACAGGTGGTGTCATGAGGACATTCACCTGAAGACTTTCAAGGCACTTTTTGGGAACCCAGATTTTCTTCATAGGGGGACCATTCCTGCAGTTAGATCCAACATATCTAGCAAATACCTCACCATTCTGATTTTTGAACAGTTTATAGTTGGAGTCAAATGACTCATCAGATGAATATGAGGATTCACAAGTAAAGCCAGATAAAGTGGATGGATCTACGGAAGGTCCCTTCGCAGCAACCCATGAGGTTTTGGGATACTGCTCCGGTTTCCAGTAGGTTCCATCAGCATTGAGTTTCCTCTCAAAGGCAATACCCTCTTTCCTAGGGTTCCCGTTCAAGATCTGCTTTTTAAGCACATCACAAAGAGTCTGATGCCCTTTGAGGCTTTTGTACATGCCTGTCACATACAATTCCTTCAACCCTGCATTTTCGTCAGTGATACTAGTCGTATCCTCAGATGAGGAATTTGTGACCACAGAGATAGTTGAAGAATTTGCAGCAATAGAAGCATTTGAACATTCAGGTGAAGAATTAGCAGTTTCACGTTCAATGCATTTCAAGCATGGTGGAATAAATTCTTCCTGAGCGGAACTGATCTGTTGAGCAAGCAAAGAATCATTTTCCTTCTGAAGATCTTCATGACTCACCCTTAGCTTCTCAAGATCTTGCTTTCTTTGAAGAAATTCATAAGAAAGCTTCTCATGATCGGCTAGGAGAGTTTCATGACGACCTTGAAGGTTGTCAAACTTAGACTGTAGTTGCTGAAGATTATCAGTCAGTGTTTGAGTTCGATCCATTTCCTCACCTAACAGATCATCGCTTTTGTCTAGCATATTTTGAACCTTTTCCAAAGCCTTTTGTTGTTTAACAGAAATATTAGCAAGTTTGGAATAGCTGGGTTTGAGGTTATCATCAGATTCATCCTCACTTGATTCAGAGGAGGGATATTTGAGTACCTTGGCACCTTTTGCCATGAAGCAATAGGTGGGAGCATAGTCATCGTTGACGTCATCAGCAGTGTTGGGGAAGCCATTTTCCTCAGTGTTGAAGATGGACTTGCTAACGTAAGCAGTAGCGAGGGCTAGGCTCGCCACACCAGAGTCTGACTCCTCAGATGCCTCCTCTTCCTCATGTTCCTCAGATTCAGCTTCAGAGTCCATTTCCTTGCCAATGAATGCCCGAGCTTTCTTGGAGCTGCTCTTCTTGTGAGATGAAGACTTTGAAGATCTTGACGATGAGGACTTTGAAGATTTCTTCTTCCTCTTAGAGTCATCTGAACTATCATCCTTGTATTTCTTCTTCTTTGATTCCTTCTCCCACTGAGGACAATCAGTAATGTAGTGACCAGGTTTCTTGCATTTATGGCAAGTTCTCTTCTTGTAATCACGGGATGAGGAATCTGATTTCATGTCATCACCTCTTGAGGATTTTCCAAATCGGCCACGTCTAAAGAACTTCTGGAATTTCCTCACGAGCATTGCTAGCTCCTGACTCAGTTCTTCAGGATCACCAAGGCTGCTACCAGAATCTTCATCTTCAGATTCAGAGACTGCCTTGGCTTTCAGTGCACGAGATCTACCATAGCTCGGTCCGTAGAGATCTCTCTTCTCAGCTAGTTGGAATTCATGAGTATTTAGCCTCTCGAGGATATCAGCAGGATCAAGTGACTTGTAGTCACCACGTTCTTGAATCATCAGTGCCAGTGTATCGAATGAAGAATCGAGTGACCTCAGCAATTTCTTCACCACCTCATGGTCGGTGATGTCAGTGGCACCCAGTGCTTGAAGCTCGTTTGAAATGTCAGTGAGGCGATCAAAGGTTTGCTGAACATTTTCGTTGTCGAGTCTTTTGAAGCGGTTGAAGAGATTGCGAAGAACGTCAACTCGAGAGTCGCGTTGAGTTGAGACTCCTTCGTTGACCTTGGACAGCCTATCCCAGATAAGCTTAGCTGTCTCCAAAGCACTCACTCTGCCATACTGCCCTTTGCTCAGATGGCCACATATGATATTCTTCGCTTGAGAGTCGAGTTGCTTGAATCTCTTCACATCAGCAGCGTTTACGGAAGGAGTGACAGAGGGAACACCCTTTTCCACAACATACCAGAGGTCGTTGTCAATTGCCTCAAGATGCATGCGCATCTTGTTCTTCCAGTAGGGGTAGTCCGTCCCATCGAAGGTAGGACACCCAGCTGAGACCTTGATCATGCCTGCAGTCGACATAACTAAAACTCCAGGTGGTTAAACCAAAATCACACAGAACAAGGGAGTACCTTGCTCTGATACCAATTGAAAGTGCGTTATATCGACTAGAGGGGGGGTGAATAGGCAATTTTTACAAATTCGTCACTGAGGAATATCAAGGTGAGGAAATTCCTAAGCGACGAACTACTTAGCAGCGGAATGAGTACTCAGATGCAAGCATAACAGAGCAGTAGCACAGTCATCATGATGAAATGAAAACAAGCACAGAGTACGAGAAGCGTAAACACAGGATAAGCAGGCTGAAGACAAACTGACTGAAGAATTTGAACTGAGGAAATTGAGAAAGTCTTCAGACCAAGTCTTCAAACAGTAATGATCAAATACATAGCAAGTATGCGAGGAAATGAAAGGGTTGAGGAAATAGAACCAGTAGCTCGGTGAAGACACTGATTTGGTAGACCAGTTCCAACTGCTGTGACAGTTGTACGTCTGGTTGGAGCGGCTAGGTATTTAAACCTGAGGACACACAGTCCCGGACACCCAGTCCTGAACACACAGTCCAGGACACCTAGTCCTCACCGTATTCTCCTTGAGCTAAGGTCACACAGACCTCGCCCAACCACTCGTGGTAAGTCTTCAGGTGACATCCAAACCTTCAAGCATGGTGGAATAAATTCTTCCTGAGCGGAACTGATCTGTTGAGCAAGCAAAGAATCATTTTCCTTCTGAAGATCTTCATGACTCACCCTTAGCTTCTCAAGATCTTGCTTTCTTTGAAGAAATTCATAAGAAAGCTTCTCATGATCGGCTAGGAGAGTTTCATGACGACCTTGAAGGTTGTCAAACTTAGACTGTAGTTGCTGAAGATTATCAGTCAGTGTTTGAGTTCGATCCATTTCCTCACCTAACAGATCATCGCTTTTGTCTAGCATATTTTGAACCTTTTCCAAAGCCTTTTGTTGTTTCACAGCAATATTAGCAAGTTTGGAATAGCTGGGTTTGAGGTTATCATCAGATTCATCCTCACTTGATTCAGAGGAGGGATATTTGAGTACCTTGGCACCTTTTGCCATGAAGCAATAGGTGGGAGCATAGTCATCGTTGCCGTCATCAGCAGTGTTGGGGAAGCCATTTTCCTCAGTGTTGAAGATGGACTTGCTAACGTAAGCAGTAGCGAGGGCTAGGCTCGCCACACCAGAGTCTGACTCCTCAGATGCCTCCTCTTCCTCATGTTCCTCAGATTCAGCTTCAGAGTCCATTTCCTTGCCAATGAATGCCCGAGCTTTCTTGGAGCTGCTCTTCTTGTGAGATGAAGACTTTGAAGATCTTGACGATGAAGACTTTGAAGATTTCTTCTTCCTCTTAGAGTCATCTGAACTATCATCCTTGTATTTCTTCTTCTTTGATTCCTTCTCCCACTGAGGACAATCAGTAATGTAGTGACCAGGTTTCTTGCATTTATGGCAAGTTCTCTTCTTGTAATCACGGGATGAGGAATCTGATTTCATGTCATCACCTCTTGAGGATTTTCCAAATCGGCCACGTCTAGAGAACTTCTGGAATTTCCTCACGAGCATTGCTAGCTCCTGACTCAGTTCTTCAGGATCACCAAGGCTGCTACCAGAATCTTCATCTTCAGATTCAGAGACTGCCTTGGCTTTCAGTGCACGAGATCTACCATAGCTCGGTCCGTAGAGATCTCTCTTCTCAGCTAGTTGGAATTCATGAGTATTTAGCCTCTCGAGGATATCAGCAGGATCAAGTGACTTGTAGTCTCCACGTTCTTGAATCATCAGTGCCAGTGTATCGAATGAAGAATCGAGTGACCTCAGTAATTTCTTCACCACCTCATGGTCGGTGATGTCAGTGGCACCCAATGCTTGAAGCTCGTTTGAAATGTCAGTGAGGCGATCAAAGGTTTGCTGAACATTTTCGTTGTCGAGTCTTTTGAAGCGGTTGAAGAGATTGCGAAGAACGTCAACTCGAGAGTCACGTTGAGTTGAGACTCCTTCGTTGACCTTGGACAACCTATCCCAGATAAGCTTAGTTGTCTCCAAAGCACTCACTCTGCCATACTGCCCTTTGCTCAGATGGCCACATATGATATTCTTCGCTTGAGAGTCGAGTTGCTTGAATCTCTTCACATCAGCAGCGTTTACGGAAGGAGTGACAGAGGGAACACCCTTTTCCACAACATACCAGAGATCGTTGTCAATTGCCTCAAGATGCATGCGCATCTTGTTCTTCCAGTAGGGGTAGTCCGTCCCATCGAAGGTAGGACACCCAGCTGAGACCTTGATCATGCCTGCAGTCGACATAACTAAAACTCCAGGTGGTTAAACCAAAATCACACAGAACAAGGGAGTATCTTGCTCTGATACCAATTGAAAGTGCGTTATATCGACTAGAGGGGGGGTGAATAGGCGATTTTTACAAATTCGTCACTGAGGAATTTCAAGGTGAGGAAATTCCTAAGCGACGAACTACTTAGCAGCGGAATGAGTACTCAGATGCAAGCATAACAGAGCAGTAGCACAGTCATCATGATGAAATGAAAACAAGCACAGAGTACGAGTAACGTAAACACAGGATAAGCAGGCTGAAGACAAACTGACTGAAGAATTTGAACTGAGGAAATTGAGAAAGTCTTCAGACAAAGTCTTCAAACAGTAATGATCAAATACATAGCAAGTATGCGAGGAAATGAAAGGGTTGAGGAAATAGAACCAGTAGCTCGGTGAAAACACTGATTTGGTAGACCAGTTCCAACTGCTGTGACAGTTGTACGTCTGGTTGGAGCGGCTAGGTATTTAAACCTGAGGACACACAGTCCTGGACACCCAGTCCTGAACACACAGTCCAGGACACCTAGTCCTCACCGTATTCTCCTTGAGCTAAGGTCACACAGACCTCGCCCAACCACTCGTGGTAAGTCTTCGGGTGACTTCCAAACCTTCACATACTCGGTCACTCGGCAATCCACAATTTCCTCTTGGATGCTCTAGACCATGATGCCTAACCGTCTGGAGGATGCACAGTCCTCAAAAGTAACAAGCGTCGGTTCCACACATGAACAATCTCTTCAGTGATGCTCAATCACTTTGGGTTTGTAGGTGTTTGGGTTTTTCTTCACTTGATGATTTTCGCTCAAAGTCCTCGGAGGATGGGATGCTCTAAATGACAAGTGTCAATCTATTTCTTGGAACAGCCAACCAGCTAGTGGTTGAAGGGGGCGGCTATTTATAGCCTAGGGAGCAGCCCGACATGACAAGACATAAATGCCCTTCAATGATATGACCGTTAGGTGGGTAGGATATTTGGACAGCTGGCGCGTAGCACAGCAACGGTCGGAAATTTGAGTATCAAATTCCTCAGGGCTATCATGTTGCTCACTTGTAGGCAATCCGCACTAGCGAATTCCTAACTCCTCAGTCAGAACAAATTCCTCAGAGAACAGAAGAACTTCGTCTCTGTCACTGAAGAACTTGACTAAACTGTATGAGATTTCCAATGGCTTCACTCAAAAGGATTGGGTAGGTGTAGGATTTTGAGTTGAGCATCACTTGGAAATTTTTCCTTAGTTTTACCTCGACCCCCTTTAACAGTACGGTGTTTCCTATGACTCAAGAAGAAGAAAATGAAACTACGAAAACAAAAGTCTTCACGCTTCATAATCCTCGCATGAATATCAAGTTTTCAGGGTCACACCAATTTCTTCACTTTCAAAGTCTTCAAGAAAACCAAAGTCTTCAGTTGAAGACATTCATTTTTAGGGGTCGACATTCATCGTAAATAACAAACTCCTCATAGACTTATAGACCTGTGTACACTCACAAACACATTAGTCCCTTAACCTATAAGTCTTCAATACACCAAAATCACTAAGGGGCACTAGATGCACTTACAAGACTCCATGCAAATTGTCAACTAACAATTGCAAAGAAAAGTTGGGACCAGGAAGTGTATATTGGTAGTTCTGCTGAAAATAACGTCAGTTCAGGTTTGTTTCATTCAAATCATATAAAAGTACATTAAAACCATATAAAATTATTGTAAACATGGCATGGATACTTTATAAATTACAGATACGTTGGAGCGTATCACTCCTCCACGGCCCTGCATCCCAACAACCTCATGAATCCCAGGTATTCCCCCTCTATTCCTCGTGTTGAAGAATCCACTGCTCCATTTGCCCTCTCTCGCACACACTTGAGAATCTCACCTACTTGAGGAAATGATGTGAATAGATAAAGAACAAGTCTCAGTTTTCTGTTCTAATCTATCACTTTGGTTGTTCTTGATCCCCCAGATGTCTGGGAAATATAATTAATTTTGTGGGTTATAACGTGGTACGTACACCACGTAATATATCACTCACCGAGTCTACCTAAACGCCTGAACTGAATTGAGATTCTTGCAGGATTTTCTCACGAGCGAGGCGTTGGTGGCCGTAAAGGGGCTCCTGCTGGAGTGGGGCAATGACGTGCATCACAGAGACGCGCTCGTGTGTGGACACTGAACGCTGATGGATCCGGTGGTTCAGCTCTCTGCACTTCACGGACAAATCACCATGGTACCCATCGTGACTAATGCAGCTGATGGTACTAATCACTCCCTTGCTTAGTTTAATAAATCCATGGCAATCTGTTAGTGCAGCTATGCCCTACTGTAAGTTGCTAGTTTGTCTGATTGCTCTCTCAAATCATGGCAGTTTAGTGAAGGTGCTTCAATGGCCGTACCAAGTACAATTACAAAGAAACAATTTGGTTAGATGATAATACATGTACGCCTCAATAGTAGTAATCACAATAGTTTTATCTGTCAGGAACCCTAAAGAAAAGAATGCGAGTTTCATGATAATTGTTGGAGAAAGAATAATAAGTTCTAATGAGAGAAAAAATCAGGCAATTTTTCGCATACTGATAAATACTATTGATAATTGTTTCCTTTTTTCATTCGTTCCAATTGTGGCACAACTATCTGTGTGAATCCTGGATGATATATTCGTGCATGTGCACTTTTCTCCTTCTAATTTCTGTAGAGATTGATTAATGGTTGGCTTGTAATGAAAGATGTACGCATATAGTTAGATATAAAAATATATAGCTATAAGAATCATTTTGCTGCTATGTGTGTCCTGCTACTCCTATCATTGAATGTGTATGCTGCTGTTCAAGTTCTGTGTGTTTGCTGCTGCTGCCAAATTGCAGGGAAGAATACAGTTAAGAGCATCTCCAGCCCCCCCCCCCCCCCCCCCCCCCCCCCCCCCCCAAACAGGCCCTCCAGGGCGTCTTTTTTACCGCCGGCGCAGAAAAAATGGCTCAGTTGCGGCCCCATATCCTCGTTTTTCGTCGGTTTGGGCCGAAATTAGAACCGGTGAACCCAAGTGGAACCCAGCGCACCGGGGGGGGGGGGGGGGGGGCGCTTGGGGGCACCGGCTGAAGTGAAAAGGCGCGTGGACCCGCACTGTCGGCGACACCGGCCGATTTTCCCCTTTCCCTCCATTTTCCCCCTACCGACCCCCTTCTCCCCCGCCGCTCCCTGCCATTCTCCCCAGATCCGCCCACCATGCCGCTGAAGAAGTATGTACCCCCTCGCCTAGCCACCGCTTTCATCCAGCCAAAGCAGAGGAAGTCGAGGGCGCCGATGCCAAGGCCCCCGGGCTTGACGAACGCCAGTGAAAGGCCGACGTTGATCGTCGGGCGGCGGTCACCACCGATCGGCGGAACATGCTCAACATGAAGAAGGCCAGGGACGCGGCGGCGGAGCAGGATGAGACGTCTCGCGCTGGCATGGCGAACGAGCGCCAGCTCCTTCCGCCTCAACAGGCCGGCCAGTACCCAGCGCGTGGGGTAGCCAGCAGAGCATCGCATCGCCGGCAAACTTCTCGCCACCAGTGTGGTACGCGCCCTCGCCTGACTACGCCGACGGCGACGCGCTTGGCGACTTCAACCCCAACATCACCTTCCCGCATGGCTCTACGCCGCGCGCATCCCCCCGTCTTCAACCCCGACCAGCGCACACCCTCCCCCGCGTTCACCGCCGGCCTCAACACCCAGTACGGCTACTCGCCGCCGACGTACTCAGGCTCGCCTGCGCCGACTCTGCGCCGTGGACCCCTACCCTTCGCACCTGGCTCGGCACCACAGTTCAACAACACCGACATCGACATGGACGAGATCATCACGAACGGCTCAGTCGCCGCCGCTTCGTGCCCCGGGTTCCGCACGCAAGACGAACCGCTGGACACCGCCGTTGACATGGAGGACGTCGAGCACGACGATGCCGAGGAGGAGGTGGAAGAGGAAGAACCGCCGGAGCCAGCGGAGAAAGGAAGAAAGAAGAAGCGGCCGTCCAACGCCAGGCCGGGCGAGCCTCATGTCAAGTGGACGCCAAAGGAAGACGATGCCTCGCTGAAGCATGGAAGATTGTCAGCATCGACCCGATCACCGGCGCGAATCAGAACGCCAACACCTACTGGAGAAGGGTCAAGACGGCATTCGACGAGCGCAAGTTAGTCGACCCCGACTTCACCAGCATCCACATGGATCGCGGCGAGAAGGCCATGGCCAACCATTGGGCGACCATCCAGCAGGCCTGCAACAAGTGGCATGGGATTCAGGAGGAGGTCATGGCTCGCCCGGAGAGCGGCGCCAACGTCGAGCGTTCGGTATGTCCATCGCTCGCCGGCCCAGCTCTTTGCCGTGTACTTCGCTGACACTTGTTCTTCGTCTGTGCAGATGGTTCGAATGATCGATGTGTTTCGCCAGGACAATAGCGACCAGGAGTTCAAGTTCCTTCATGTGTTCACCAGGATCGAGTCGTGCGAGAAATGGACAGAGTGCCGGCTCGCTCTCACCAAGACCAAGGACGGTGTCTACAACCCAGACGCGCCTGCCTCGGCGGTGGCAGAAGGGCGTCCTGATGGAAACAAAAGAGCCAAGACGGCGAGGGACGCGACACCCGTGGCCGAACGGCTGCAATCGTCGATAGAACTGTGCATCACCGAAGCGAAGAGCCACGCCGCCAAGAGGGAGGAGAAATCCGAGGCGAGGTGGTCGGCGTTGATGACGAATCAGGACGTCAAGCTCGACCTTCTCAGGACCAACGTCGCCGCGAAGAAGAGGAAGACCGACTTGGTGTTCCTGATGGGAGCAGACATGGCAACGATGGACCAGCAGGTGAAGGTGTGGTACCTGGCGGAGCACGACCTCATCTTGAACCAGATACTGGGACCGACGGTGACCACTGCCACTACGCCTACGCCTACGCTAACGCCAACGCTAACGCCTACGCCAACGCCAACGCCGAGCACTGCAGATGTGCCCACAACGCCGACGCCGACCTCTCCCAGCCCTACAATAGAGGAGCCTGCCGTTTGAGTTCCATGTCTATGGTCCCTACCCTTTTGATCGCCGGACTTTGGCTATGTTCGATCATCGACCTGTGGCATGATGATCGCCGAACTTGTGTGTTTTTTGGTAGCGGGAAAGAGAACTTTGAATTTTTTTTTGTGTTTGGGGGCCGAAACCTGGGGGCGCGGCTGGAAACTTAGTTACCCCCAGGCCGAAAAAACCGCTGGCGCAAACGCGCAAAGCCCTTCGTCGGATGCGCTGGGGAGCCAAACGGCTGGAGATGCTCTAAACAAAAGACGATGCATTCTATTATCACTCTCTGTCCACACTAAATTTGTTGGCAGCAAGAATCACTACATGCTGGTGCTAATTAAGCTATGCCTTTCAGGTGTTTGTTGGAATGCCGAACTACTTTGGCAACATTAATTTAGACCTACATGATGCAATCAAGAAGGCATCAAAGCCTTCAGTCTTTTACAAGAGGTTCACCCAGTCGTAATATCATATATGATTCTTGGTTCCTATATGATTATCCTTATTAGCAAATTTCATATATGATCTGCCACACTATGATCCTACTACAACAAAATAACTATTATGTGTTTAGATTAGATAAAATATGGTTATTGTTCCAAACAGATAAAAAATAGAATTATGTGATTGTACAATATGTTTTGACAGAACAGTTAGCAATTGGGAGTTCATTATATTTACTATTTGTCTGCATTATTTTTAGTGTCCACATTTTTCCCATGGTAAGAGCATCTACAGCCGGACTTGGCAAATCCGGCCCCTCAAACGCCCGCGGACGCGACCGGACGCGTCCGCGGGCACTTCTCATATTTCCTTCTCCACATACAAGTCTCTCAGACTCATCCCCTAAATCAATACAAAAGCATGTAGAATATATAGCTACGTAGTACATTCTATACTACTCAAATTTCGTCGTTGTCGGCGATTGCCGGAGCCGCCTGCGCCGCCTCCATCTGTTGCCGACGGCGATGCCTGGCCTCCGTAGCCGACTCCGAGCGGATGGAGTTCAGGATGGCGCGCTGCTCCGGCCACACGCCCACGTCCTCCTCCATCGCCGGCGCCTCCTCCCCCCCACATCCAGCGGCGGTGCCTCCTGCTCCTCCTCCGCCGGCTCCTGCTCCTCCTCCTCCTCCGTCGACTCCTGCTCCTCCTCCTCTTTCTCCTCTCCCGGCACCTCCTCCTCAACCTCCTCGAAATCCTCCTCTGGTTCCAGAGGTAGCCTCGCCTCCCTACGGATCCGGACTTGCTCAAGGAGGAAGAGACGATGCTGGATCGTGTAGTAGCGGCGGCGTGGGGGCATGGCTAGGCTTGAGTGGCGGCGGAGGGAGGGAAGAGGCGGATGTGCTAGGGCTGGGGGCGTCGGCCGGCTTAAATAGCCGGCTACAGCCTCGGGCGGCAAGCCGGAGCGGCGCCACGCGGCGGTCACACCGCGGCGACGGTCGAGGCGCTTGTCGGACCGTCGGGTTTCCCGGCGAGTCCGTGTGGGGCCACGCCGTCAGGCCGACGTGGCGGGCGTGCCCGAGCGCGCCCGGGCGCCCCCATATATGCCCCATATTTGGGTTGGATATGGTAGTGCCGGTCAGCCCGGGCGTTTGAGGGGTCCGTTTGGGTCAAAAAATTGTGACCCGGGCAGTGACCGGGCGGTTCGCCCGAGCGTACGAGGCGGGTTTGAGAGGTCCAGTTGTATGCTCTAATGATGCAATCTCCCACCTTGCATCTGAAGCTCTATTATTTTTCTTCCTTGACATTTTCTTTTCTTTGTTTCTTTCCAATTTTATTTCTTACTTGAAAATACCAGGAACCGAACATGATATGTTGAGGAAGGGATTAAGGTGATTTAAGGGTTAACCAAACATCTTAATTTTTTGACTTCTGGTTGTGTATGCTTGTTGTAGGAAAAATAAGTTCGTCGAGACGAAAAATAAGCAGCCTTTCACTACAGGAGACGAGTTACCAAGAACCCGGCTTCAGTGTGAATAGCTGCAAAAGTGAAGATGGACTTCAATGTGAATAGTTGCAAAAGTCAAGATGCAGGGTGATGATGACTTGCTAGGATGTTTATTTTGTGTCTTCTTTTAGTTATTGTATGTGTAATATTGTGTCATGTAACATTTATCTGTACTTGTCAACTTTGAGAATGAATAGAATATCATTTTTGTTTCACTTCCATTTCTAATTTTGCTAAAATTAAACAAATTGACGCCATCAACAATCTATCGTGACGAAAATGCACTAACGTCACCTTCGTTTTGACCCAGTGGGCCCATATGTCAGCAGCGTTGACCGGTCAAAACTGACGCCCGACTTATTACTGACGAGACCATCGGTGATAAAACCCACGGGGGACCCACATGGAAGCAGCCACATCAGCAACTGCTGGCCCCACCTGTTAGAATCTTTGACCGGTCGAACCCGCGGACCGATCACCGGTGACGGATTATAGTCACCAAAAAGATCTTAGACGACAAATTGAGCTATCATACGTGACATTCTGGACTGTCACCGAAAACGGCCATTAGCGACATTTTTTGGTTCGTCGCCTAAGATACGATCTTGCGTGACGGAGGAAGTGGTACCGTCAAGATTTTATTTCTTATGACGGCGCTTCGGTGATGGTGGGGGTGACGACCGGAAAACATCACCGTGTATTTTCTGTGACGAAAAACGGTTATACGTAACACAAGTGAAACATCGAAAAAGAGCAAATTTTGTAGTGAATAAACCGTAACTCTGATGAAAATAATTTATATATGAAAGTTAACCAGAAAAATATAAAGAATCCGAATATGCCATCCACATGCATGACAAACCTTTCTAACATATTGAACATTTGCACCTAGATCAATATATCCATAAATACCCGGAGTTGCGAAAATATTACCAGATATTTCCCCTCTTCTTTTAAACTGCTTAGGGATGCATTAGGGCACATCATCATCACATATTGACATAACAAGTCATGGAACATCGGCACTAGGTCGCCTTTAATGATATGCCAGCACTTCTTATAAAATTCTGTTGGGAAGCCATCTAGTCCTGGTGCCTTATTATTCTTCATCTGTGATATGACCTCAAACACCTCTTTCTCCGTGAATGGTGCGGATAAAATCTCATTCTCGTCTGTCCCGAGCTGAGGAATATCCCCAACCATGTGCTCATCCATAGACACAAAATTGTCATCGAGAGCCCCAAATAGAGTTTTATAATAATTAGAGATATACAGTTTTAGGTTCTCGTGTCCTACAATTGTACCCTCATCCTGCTCAAGCTGGAAAATTTTCTTCTTTTTGTGTTTTCCATTTGCAATCATATGGAAAAACTGGGTATTGTCGTCCCCTTGGACGATCTGCCGCACTTGAGCTCTAAGTGTCCATTTCATCTCTCCTTCTCTGAGAAGCTCTCGCAATCTATGCTCAGCCTCTGTTTTAGATGCTCGTTCATCCGCACCCAATAAAATGGATTCGGCCTTTAGATCAAGTTCATTTATAAGGTGTATAAGCCTATTCTTTTCCAACATATAAATTCCGCTTTCATTTTTAGCCCAGCCCCTTAGGAACTGCCTCAGGTGCCTAATCTTATTTTGCCATCGCTCAACATTAGACCTCCCTCCTGTGGCCTTAGCCCATTCCCGGGCAATTAGATCAATGAAGCCTGATGACTCACAAGTATAGGGGATCAATCGTAGTCCTTTCGATAAGTAAGAGTGTTGAACCCAACGAGGAGCAGAAGGAAATGACAAGTGGTTTTCAACAAGGTTTTTTCTGCAAGTGCAGAAAGTAGCAGTGATAGATAGTTTTGTAGCAAGATAATTCGTAACAAGCAATAAGTAGCAATGGTAACAAAGTGTAGCAAGGTGGCCCAATACTTTTTATAGCAAGGGACAAGCCGGAAAGTTCTCATATATAAAGCAAAGTGTTCTCGAGGACACATGGGAATTGTCGTCTAGTCGCGTTCATCATGTTTAGTTGATTCGTGTTCGCTACTTTCATAATTTGATATGTGGGTTGACTGGTGCTAGGGTGTTGTTCTTACTTGAACAAACAACCCTCTTATGATTACCCCCTCTCGCAAGCATCTGCAACTACGAAAGAAGAATTAAGATAACTCTAACCATAGCATGAAACATATGTGCAGAGAAATAATAGGATGCAACACACGTATATTCACGGGCATCCAGTGCCAATATATACATGTACAGAGATATCATCAGGTCCAAGACTAAACCCTAAGGAGATGGACGGAGATTAGAGTGTATGTATATGTACGTGTACATAGGGTGCTCAACACCCCCTTCCCCCCAGTAGTCGAAGCGTCGGTGTTGACGCATAGACTAGACTGAAACTCCTCGAAAATCGACATCAGCAACCCCTTCGTCATGATATCCGCAAAATGCTAAGAGGTAGGCACATGAAAAACTTGAACGTGACCAAGAGCCACCTGCTCGCGAACAAAGTGGATATCCAGCTCAATATGTTTCGTGTGCCGATGATCAACGGGGTTGGCAGAGAGGTAGAAGGCGGAGACGTTGTCGCAATATACCATAGTGGCCTTGTCAATAGGACAAGAGAGCTCAGAGAGAAGCTGACTAAGCCAGGAGCATTCAGCAACGATGTTAGCCACCGCGAGATACTCAGCCTCAGCACTGGATTGAGAAACTGTGGGCTGTCTCTTGGACGACCACGAGATAAGTGATGGTCCAAGGTAGACACAATAACCGGAGGTGGAATGCCATGTGTCGGGGCATCCAGCGCAGTCTGCATTAGAGTATGCCACGATGTCCATAGCCGCTAAAGCATGGAGCGAGACCAAGATCCATAGTACCGCGAATGTAATAGAGAATCCGTTTCACTGCAGTCCAGTGAGCATCATGAGGTGAATGCATATGAAGGTACACGTGCTGCACCGCGTACTACAACTCCGGGCGAGTGAGCGTCAGGTACTGCAGAGCACCAACAATCGAGTAGTAGAAGGTGACATCTGGGGCCGGTGAACCATCGGTGGCAGAGAGCTTGGCCTTCGTGTCGATGGGGGTGGCCGCGGGTTTGCAATTAAGCATCCTGGCACGGTCAAGTAACTCATGAGCATACTTCCACTGGTGAAGAAAGAACCTGTCCGCTCGTCGTATCGCCTCGAAGCCGAGGAAGTAGTGTAGCGAACCTAAGTCCTTGATGGCGAACTCAGCGCGAAGTCGATTAGTGAGCCATCGAAGAAGATCAGTAGTGCACACTGTCAAGATGATGTCGTCAATGTAGAGGAGGAAGTAGGCAGTCTCATGGCCCTGTTGATAAACAAACAGTGAGGCATCGGAATGAGTGGAGCGGAAGCCGAGCTAATGAAGAAACACTGTGATGCGCTGGTAGCCTGGTACTAGGCGCGTGGTGCCTGCTTGAGCCCGGATAATGAGTGAAAAAGCAGGCACACATGATATGGGTATGTGCCGTCGACAAAACCAGCGGGCTGCTGGCAATACACTTACTCAAAGATATGACCATGGAGAAAGGCGTTGAAGACGTCCATCTGGTGCATCGGCCACTCCCGAGACACCGCGAGGTGCAGGATGGTATGGATCATGCCCGGTTTGACAACCGGGGCAAATGTGTCTATGAAGTCGACACCGACTCGCTTGTGGAAGCCTCAAACCACCCAACACGCTTTGTAGTGCTCGAGTGTACCATCAGGGCAAAGTTTGTGCTTGAACACCCACTTGCCAGAGATGACATTGGCACCACACAGACGGGGAACCTGCTGCCACGTCCGGTTGCGCTGCAGAGCGTCAAAATCTTCCTGCATGGCTGCATGCCACTGCGGATCCCGGAGAGTTGCCCGAGCGGAGGTGGGCAACAGTGAATGCGCAGAGGTGGAGGCCGCACACACGGACTCGTCGGTGGAGTAGCGGGAGCTTGGTCGGAACACACCCGCACGGGCATGAGTAACGGGACCCGTGGGTGGTGGAGGCGACCTGTCGACAGCCGTGTTGGCCGAGCTGGCCGAGGAGGCCAACGAGGCAGCCAGTGAGGCAACCGTGATGGCTGAGGAGGCTGGCGTCGAGACGGCCGGTGAACTAGCCAGCGAGGCCGACGTGGAGGCAGTCAAAGAAGCAGCCGACGTTGAGGCGGTCGACGTAGCCAACGACGAGGCGGTCGGAGAAGCAGCCGGCATGGCTGACTATGATGTGGTCGGAGAAGCAGCCGGCGTGGCCGGTGTCGAAGCGGCTGGAGAAGCACCGCGAAGTGGCTGGATTAGCTGGTGAAGCAGCCACGACGCGTGGGCCACATTGACGTGGGGCGTCGGGGCCGGTCAGTGGCGAGGCGAGGTGCCACCGAAGGTGAAAGCGGTGCCACAGTGCTCCTGTTAAGGTGCTGAAAGGAAAGCTCATCTCGTCAAAATAAACATGCCGCGACGTGATAACCCGGTGAGACAACGGATCATAGTAGCGATAGCCTTCGTGTTTGGTGGGTATCTGAGAAAAATGCAGGGCAAGGACCGCGGCGCGAGCTTATGTGGAGTGGTGGCAGCGATGCTAGGGTAGCACAAACAACCAAAGATCCAGAGATCATCATAATATGGTGGCGAGGCGAAGAGAAGCTGATGTGGTATATAGTTCCATCGAACACGACAATGTTGAATATTAATGAGCAGGGTTGCTGTGGCAAGTGCATCAGGCTAAAAGTGAGGCGGAGCATGAGCATGAAACAAGAGAGTGCGGACACAGTCATTAAGGGCGCAGAGCATATGTTCGGTGCGACCATTTTGTGGCGAGGTGTAAGGACACGTGAGCCGGAAGATGGTGCCATGGGATGCAAGAAGAGTGCGGATGGTAAGGTTGTCGAACTCCTTTCGGTTGTCAGTTTGCAAAGCATGAACTGACCTCCCGAACTGTGTAGACACGTAAGAAAAAATGTGGTGAGCGTAGATGGAGCATCAGATTTTCGGCGGAGAGGAAAGGTCCACACAAAATGGGAATAATCATCCAAGATCACAAGATAATAAAGATAACCGGAATTACGTGGAATAGGTGAGGTCCATACATCACTATGAATTAACTGAAATGGAAAAGACGCAACTGTGGAAGATGAACTAAATGGAAGACGAACGTGCTTGCCCATATGGCAGGCATGACAAGTGTGGTTGTCTGTTTTATCACAAGAGAAAGAAAAATCTTGCATGATTGTACGGAGTGCAGCAGAGCCCGGATGGCCAAGGCGTGCGTGCCAAAGGCCAACCCTGGCGGAGAGGGCGACCGATCCAACAGTGGATGATGATGACTGCTGGACGGGGTAGAGATCGCCGGGACAGTCACATCGGTGCAGAATCATCCGAGTGCACTCATCCTTTACAGAGAAATCAACTTTGTCAAATTCCACAGTGATGGGATTGGTACGATTAAAGGAACGGACAGAGATTAGATTTTTTTATAAGGTCAGGTAAAACGAGAACATTATGTAGAGATAAGGGCGTGGAGTTGGAAGGAAACGGAACAGAGCCGACATGTGTAATAGGGAGAGAGGAACCACCACCCACGATGATTCATGAAGTGGTGGAAGTGGGGTAAGAGGATGACAAGTTACCGGGTGGGACGCCATGTGAGCGGTCGCACCAGTGTCCATGAACCAGTTGCCACCGACACCGGACGAGCTCGATGACGGGGCAGTTTGGAGCGCCATTGTGATGCCCTCGACTCAATCGTACACTAATCATACACGCAAACGTGTACGATCAAGCACAGGGACTCACGGGAAGATATCACAACACAACTCTAACACAATTTAAACGGAGGTCCACAATATTACAGACCAGGGATTCGAAGATCCGAATACATAAGTCAGTCATACAAATATCATCTGAGTACAGACATAGTTAGACAAGTTTTGCCTTAAGAAGGCTAGCACAAACAGCGACACTAGATCGAAAGGCGTTGGCCTCCTGCCTGGGAGCCTCCGATCCTACTCCTGGTCAGCTGGCTCGATCCAGTAGTAAGTACCCTCTGGACCCTCCTGGTAGTAAGCTCCGGTGGTGGCATCTGGCTCCTGGACTCCATCGTCTGATGTATCATCAAGGTGGGGTATGGGGAAAAGAGAAAGTAAAGCAACCGTGAGTACTCATCCGAAGTACTCAGCAAGCAAGGATCTATACTACATATGCAACATTATCAATGGAGAAAGGCTGTATATGTGGACTGGGCTGCAGAAATGCCAGAATAGAGAGAAGGCCTAGTCCTATCGAAGACTAGCATCTTCAAACATCTTCACGAGGCCATCATCTTGCAGCAGTAGAAGAGAGTAGAATAGCATTTTATTTAGCAAACATGTTGAAGTACAGCTTAAAAATCCTTCCTCGACTCCCAAGCGAGAAAGCGATCCCGAAGCTTCAATTAAGTAACAAGTATCCAGTTCAAGTAGTAGATTGGGATACACAAACTGAGCGTCCTTTACCGTAGGACCGGCTATCGATAGAACATTCATCCCTGCAGGGGTGCACTACTGTTACCCAACATGCTCGATCAACTCTGGCCGGACACACTTGCTGGGTAATGCCCGTCCTTGGAAGATCAACACGAAGCAGCGCTCTACCTAGGCTCGGCAGAGAGGTCAGCACGCCGGACTAACCTATGCACCCAGAGGTCTCGGGCCATCGCCCTGGGCACCCTGCGCGTTGCGAGACTGGCCGGGGTGCAGGCGCGACTCTGAGCTCGTCAGTGAAGTATCCAGCCCAATCCCGACAATCAGCCCGCACGGTGAATCGTGACGTCAGACGAGCTTTCGGGAGAAACGTACATCGCAGAGGGTCCCATAATCATTATCCCGCGTGGTGGTAGTGCGTATAGGGCACGTCGACCCACTCAGATCACAAACCCAAATCCAATAGGCTCAATTAGTATCACGCGGAGACAATCAGAGTCTCTGATGCTCCGCCACAATATCACACTCGAGTGCCCTTCCAGCACACCCGACATCATAGACCCCCAGCGGGTACCCACCAGGGTGGACCCACCTGTATCAAAGGTCAAGTAATCGTGTGGTCATAACATCAAGGGGGAAACCCGAGGAATCACCCTCGACGGATTCCACTCGACGAAATCATCAGGGTGAACGTATGAGGCATCACCCTCGAGGTTCACACTGAGGGTTGCACGACAGAGTCGTATCGGAAGTGGAGAAGGAGGAATCACCCTCGATGACCATGACCGAACAGCTACACTGCAGAGTATTCATCAGGAGTGCGTTACGAGGTATCACCCTCGGCACTCGATAGTTACTACGCAGAGTCGTACAACTAAGGGGGTGTGAAGTGTGGTGTCGGTCTCTAGTCGATGATCACGTTGATTGAGTCGTCGATGATCAAGCAGGGGCAACAAGGATAAGGTGGTGGGGTCACTGATGGTTCACTACCAACCTATACTAAACAGTTTATCATAGGCAGGTAAGGTAGAAATGAACAGGTTACAACAGCAGGCTATGCATCAGAATAGGAGCATACATTAACAGTAGCAAAATCTAATGCAAGCAGGAGAATGGAATGGGCGATATCTGGATGCTCAAGGGGGGGGGGGGCTTACCTGGTTGCTCTGGCAAGAAAGAGGGGTCGTCAACGGGCTGCTCGTCGGTAGTGTAGTCGTACCCAGGTGCAACGTCGTCGGTCTCAGCGTCTATCGAGAGAGAGAAGGAGGGGGAGAGAAACAATAAATTCACGGCAATAATGCAAACAATATGTATGACATGCCTAAATGATATGCCGGGGTGTTCTGCTGCCTAACTAAATGATTTAGTTAATTTAGGAATTTATTCGAATTTATTTAATTAAAGTTGGGCACTATTCATTTATCGAAATTGGTCTAAAAGTTCAATGTTCTTATAGCTAGAGGCATTTGACGGGAATACGGAGGGCGTATTCGGGTTCGTATCGGAATTCTGAGCAAGTTTCATGTACAAAGTATTTTCATCGGAGTTACGGATTATTTAATATGATTTTCTAAAGTTTTTATTAATTTCTGGAATTTATTTAATTATTATATTCAACATTATCCAGAATAGTAACTGATGACATCAGCATGACAGCAGTCATTAGGGTTAGTTAAGTTAACTAATTAATTAGTCTAATTAGTTAATTAACTAATTAATTATTTACTTTAATTAAATAGATTTAATTAACTATTTATTTATTTAATTTATTTATTTTAATTTTTTTATCAGGCAGGGCTGTGGGCCCCACTGGTCAGTGGACCAGGGGCGGACATGTCCGGGGCATGCCCATTTGGGACCGGACATGTCCGGTGCCCAAAGGGCACGCACGCGCAGGCGGACGGGGACGGGCAGCGAGCAGCGCGAGGCAGCGCACGCGAGGCCGGAGCGGGCGGCGTGGCGCGGTAGGGCGGCGGAGGCGAGTGGCAGCGCGCAGCGGGCGGCGCGAGCGGAGGCGCGGCGTGGAGGCGAGGCGCGGTGGCCGGAGCTGGTCGGGCGCGGGCGGGCGCGTGCGCGCGCGGCACACGGCGAGCGCGAGCGCGGGCGGCAGGGAGTGGGCCGGGCGCGGCGCGGGGGCGGCCGGGGCGCGTCCGGCGCGCGGCGGGGCCGAGAGGGGGGGAGACGGAGGAGGAGGAGGGGGTTCCTCACAGCGGCGGTGCAGGGTCGGGCAGCGGGCTCGGGGTGGAGCTGGAGGAGCGACACCGGCGGAGGGGGTCCGGGCTGCGTCGGCGGACGGCGTCAGGCGCCGGGGGAGGAGGAGGGGATCGGGGGGGGGGGGGAATGAATCGGGCTGGCCTAGGGTTCGGCCCGAGGGGGGGTATAGGCCAGGGGTGGGGAGGCAGCTGGGCCGGCTGGCTGGGCCTTGGCCCAGTTGGGCCGGGGGGGGGGGTTCCTTTTTCTTTTACTGTTTTGTTTTCTTTTGCCTTTTTCTTTTTATTTAATCTCATGTCTCTGTTTAGCAAATAGTTAGGCTTCAAAATGATTTTTGTAGAACATGGCAATTGTTCCAATAATTACTAGGCATTACCTACCACTACCAAAAATTACTTTGGAGTTAACTTGAGTTCACACAAATTTTTATAATAATTAAAATGCATTAATCCTTGCTGTTTTGGTAATGTTAGTGCCACCTAATTAATTTATTTATTGTTGGTTACAATTTTAGAATAGTCTCTGCAATATTTGCTATTTATTGAACATTTTAGTCTTTATGTTGAACAACTTTTATATTTCACTTTCATTTAAATTTGAATTTGAGTTAGGAGTTGAAATGCAATATGATGCTAATGATGATTATGCACTATTAGGCTTGCTGACATGTCATTATCAAAAGTGATTATTGTAGCTAATGACAGGGGTGTTACAATTCTCCTCATCTATCAAGAATTCTCGTCCCGAGAATTAAGAGGAAGACTGAAAGAAAGAGGGGTATTCTTCACGAAGACGATCCTCGCGTTCCCAAGTGGCCTCATCTTCAGAATGATTTGACCACTGAACCTTGAGGAATTTGATTGACTTTTGACGAGTCCGACTTTTAGCTTCATCAAGAATACGGATGGGATATTCTGGATAAGACAAATCTTCCCGTAATTCAAGAACTTCGTGATCCACAGCTCGAATAGGATCCTTGAAGCAGCGATGGAGTTGGGATACATGAAAGACATCATGTACTTGAGAAAGATTTGGCAGCAACTGCAATTGATATGCCACCTCTCCTCGACGGGCAAGAATACGGAACGGGCCAATGTAGCGAGGAGCTAACTTGCCTTTGATTCCGAACCTATGAGTGCCTTTCAACGGAGTGACGCGGACGTAAGCTTGCTCGCCAGGTTGATAGACCATTTCCTGGTGCTTTCGGTCATAGTTGCTCTTCTGACGAGACTGAGCAGTTTTCAAATGTTCACGGACAATGCGGACTTGTTCTTCTGCTTGCTGAATAATGTCCGGTCCGACGAGTGAGCGTTCCCCAGTTTCTGACCAATTCAGAGGGGTTCAGCACTTACGTCCGTATAGAACTTCAAACGGTGCCATCTTCAGACTAGCCTGATAGCTATTGTTGTAAGAGAATTCAGCATACGGGAAAGATTCCTCCCATTTCTTTCCGAAGGAGATGACGCAAGCTCGAAGCATATCTTCAAGCACTTGATTAACTCGTTCAACTTGACCCTGTGACTGAGGGTGAAAAGCAGTGCTAAAAGACAGATGTGTTCCCATAGCTTCTTGGAAACTATTCCAGAATCTGGAGGTGAAGAGGCTGCCACGATCAGAACTGATCTCCAACGGAACACCGTGGAGTGACACAATTCGGGAAACATACAAGTCTGCTAACTCGCTAGCAGTGATTGTCTCTTTAACTGGCAGAAAGTGAGCAACCTTAGAGAATCGGTCAATGACGACAAAAATAGCATCATGACCCTTCTGGGATTTGGGAAAACCAGTAATGAAATCCATTTGGACCTTGTCCCATTTCCATTCAGGAATTGCAAGGGGTTGCAGAGTTCCTGCGGGCCTTTGATGTTGAGCTTTAACGCGGCAGCAAACGTCACACTCAGAAACATAACGAGCAATATCTCGCTTCATATTAGGCCACCAATATCTCTGACAAATGTCACGGTACATCTTTGTGCTACCAGGATGAATTGACAGAGGAGTGCCATGAGCTTCCATCATAACGTGTTCTCTCTCATCTTTGAACTTAGGTACGAAGAGACGGTGTTGGAAAAATAGGATCCCGTCATCATTAAGATGGAACTCCGACGGTTTTCCTTTTTCAAGGTATCGCTTGATCCTTTCAACTTCAGAGTCATACCGTTGCATAGTCTTGATGCTGTGTTCTAAATCTGGTTCGACAACGAGGGTATTGAGATAACCCTGTGGAACAATATGGAGGTTCAATTTGCGAAGCTCTTCATAAAGCATAGGTTGTGATTCCTGAACCACATGGTTGCTGCAATAAGCCTTACGGCTCAAAGCATCGGCCATTACATTTGCCTTGCCAGGGGTGTATGAGATATTCATATCATAATCGGCTATTGTCTCGAGCCATCTTTGTTGACGAAGGTTCAGATCTGGTCGAGTATATAAATACTTCAAACTTTGATGATCCGTATATATCTCGCAACGGTTACCGAGAAGGTAATGTTGCCATAGCTTCAGGGCATAAATAACCGCAGAAAGTTCGAGATCGTGCACTGGGTAATTTTCTTCGTGAGGACGCAATTGTCGGGAGGCATAAGCAATTACCTTGCGTTCTTGCATTAGGACACAGCCTAATCCTTGACGGGAGGCATCACAGTATATCACAAAATCCTTTTGGGAATCCGGGGGTGCTAATACTAGGGCAGATGTCAATTTATCTTTTAGTGTCTGAAAGCTTTCTTGACATTTTTCTGTCCACTCAAATTTAACACCTTTGTGAAGCAGATTTTTCAATGGTTTTGCAATCTTGGAAAAGTTCTCAACGAATCGACGTCAATAACTTGCAAGTCCGAGAAAACTTCTGACTTGCTTAACATTCTTCGGGGGAGTCCAGTCAAGAATAGCCTGAACTCGTTCGGGGTTAACAGCAATTCCATCCTTGGAAATCACATGACCAAGGTAAGTTACTTCAGAAAGCCAAAATTCACATTTGGAATACTTGACATACAACTGGTGTTCTCGGAGCCTTTCTAGTACCAAACGGAGGTGTTCAGCATGTTCTTTTCTATTCTTAGAATATATCAGGATATCATCCAAATAAACCACGACGAATTTGTTGAGGTAATCCATGAATATATAATTCATCAGACGGGAGAAAGTTGCTGGAGCATTCGTTAGGCCAAATGACATGACGGTGTATTCGTATGAGCCATAACGAGTGATGAATGCAGTCTTGGGAATATCCTCTTCACGGACACGGATCTGGTGATAACCCAACCTCAAGTCGAGTTTAGAGAACACCGATGATCCAGCGAGTTGATCATAAAGATCATTGATCCGGGGCAGTGGGTATTTATTCTGGATTGTGGCTTGGTTAATGGGCCGATAATCCTAAACCAAACGGTTAGTTCCATCCTTCTTCTTAACGAAGAGTGAAGGTGCTCCCCAAGCAGAGGAACTGGGGTGGATGAAACCACTCTTAAGCGACTTGTCAATTTCTTCCTTAAGCTCGAGTAGGTGATGCAGAGGCATCTTATAAGGTCGCTTGGCGATAGGGACAGTGCCAGGCTTCAAGTCAATGACAAACTCGACAGCTCTAGCCGGGGGTATTCCTGGAAGTTCTTCTGGAAAGACGTCTGGAAAATCTCGAACGACAGGAATGTTCTCGATCCCTTCCAGAGGTGAGGCGTTCAAAGCATTCAGAACATAAATCTGAGCTTCGGCGTCCCGAGTAATGCGGGCGGTATAGTTCACTATCTCATCGGTGGGGTGAAGAAGTTGGACGACTTTAGTGGCACAATTGATCGAAGCAATGTGAGCTTTCAACCAATCCATTCCAAGTATGAGGTCTATGGTGGAAGACTTCAAGACGATGGGCGAGGCAAGGAATTCCAACCCTTTAATTTCGACGGTAACGTCAGGTGCTATCACGTCAGCATGACAGTGACCTCCGGGAGTTTTAATGACTAACGGGGTATGCATTTTCTCATATCGAATGCCATGCATAAATGCAAATTTTCCAGAGATGAATGAATGTGATGCTCCTGAATCAAATAAAACAGAAGCAGGTACTGAGTTAACAAGAAGGGTACCCATCACAGTAGCAGGTTGATCCTGGACTTCTTCAATGTCAATGTTGTAGGCGTGTCCACGATGATGTGCAGCAGACCCAGTATTATAGTTGCGGGTCTGATTGTTGCCACGACCATTGCCACGGCCAGTACGAGGAAAGGCTAACTGATTCTGATTCTGGCGGCAGTCTTTAGCCTGGTGACCTGGTTTGCGGCACTTGAAGCATAGACCATCTTCAGGGCGAAGAGGAGCATTGTTTTGAATAGCTTGAGCTTTTGGCTGCCTCGATGGTGGAGGAGGCAGACGTGGTGCAGCATAGTTGTTCTTTGGCGCAGAGGTATTGGAACGGATCGCATTGTTGGGAATCCAAACTCGACGCTTCGATGCTGAGCCCGAAGATGAGCCAGCATCACGATAGCGCTTCTGCGAGTCCTTATACTCCATCTGAGCGGTCTCAACAAGAATAGCCTTGTTCATCAGAGTTGAAAAGTCATTGAAGTCTTGAGCAGCAAGTGCAAGCTTGAGGTCAGGGTGTAGTCCACTACGGAACTTCTCTTGTCTGCGTGCATCTGTAGCGATGTCTTCTTCAGCATAGCGGGAGAGGTCTAGAAATTCCCGCTGATAAGCTTCGACAGTCTTGTTGCCCTGAGTGAGGTTACGGAACTGGGTCTTCATGCGTTCCATAATTGCCTGAGGGATGTAACGTGTACGGAAAGCAGCCTGGAACTCATACCAGGTGATGACTGTTCCAATAGGCAGAGTACGCTTGTGTGTGTCCCACCATTGAGCAGCGGGGCCCTTTAAGAAAAAGGCCGCGAAGTTGACGAAGTTGGCAGGGGCGACATTAGCTGACTCCATCTCGTGAGTGATGTCGCGGAGCCAGTCATCAGCATCCAGTGGCTTGTCAGAGTTGCGGAACTGAGTTGGGTTGAGTCGCATAAACTCTGTCAAAGTTATTGAAGCTGGGTTCTGGTTCTGGTTGTTCTGATGCGGAAACTGAGCCATGATTCCAGTCATGAACTGGCGGTTAAGCTCAAACTGTTGCATCATAGCCGCCATATAGCCTGGCGGTGGTGGGCGTTCAGGGGCACGACCACGACCACCTGGTCTAACCATCCTGCTAAGTATCAACAGGGGGTAGTTTAGTAAAAGCAATTGCAAGCGTTTAGTGACAAACATGATGTAACTCGAAAACAATTTAAGTAGTGTAACAGATACATAACAATAGTCGATTAAGACATACAGATCCATACACAGAGTCGGGTACATGCGGACAGCATAACGGCGCAATTTCAAAAGCTAGACATACTAGGCGGCGCGCAGGCATGCGGTAAGGAAGTACACAACGAGACATATCAAAGGCTACATCAACGTCGGAGAAAACCACCGAAACGGGGTAACTGCAAGTGCGGACGACGAATGTTCGTCGCGGAAGGATCCTGCGCTCCATGTGCACTCTGATGCAGAATCCGGTCTCGAGCTGTAAGAAGAGGTCCACGTGCTGGTGTATGACCTCCAACAGCAGGCCAATCAATACCAGCATACATCTGAGTCCTGCGCGGGTAAAGGATGTGCTCAGGATGTATCCCTGTGTGAACAGCGGGTAGCAACTGTGTCATAGCATCGTAGAGACGTGCTCAAGTGGCAACCAACTCGACGGCAAGAGCCCGAACAGTGCGATCCAGAGCCTGAGTGCACTGAATCAGAACGCGCAGGTCATAGCGACGAGGCTCGAACGGGGCACAGATAGCTGTGTAATATCCAGTAGCATCTCCAGCAGGGGCATACGAAATGTATCGGAACTCAGAGTCATCCAAGATATCGCTGAACTGTCCTCGGAGACGTGCGACGGCAGAGTAGGCGGCATCATGGACTGCCATCTCAATCGTCATGCCGATATCGTGGAAAAGGTGTAGCTCGGTGTCTGAGTCATTCTGCTGATCATAGATACGAACATCAGCATGGTACTGCTCCTGGTTGAACTCGCGGTAATCCTCGTAAACCAAGTACTCAGGATACCAACGGTAGCCAAGTCTGGTCATGAGAGCGATCAGGACAGCTAGAAACCCAGGGGCATCACGAGCCCAAGTGCGAAGCACAAGCTGTGTCGTAGGACGCGGTGGAAACAAACAGTCCATCTGAAAAAGAGGAAATTCAGGGTTGTCAAACGATAATGAGAAGTTTAACACAACTCGGAGAGAAAGGTTAAACAAAACAATGGAAAGGAAAATGATTATCAGACTAATCAGATCAATGACAGGGAAATCGCACAGATATCCAGCTCTCTGGGTAGACGGGATTTACGAGATCCTAAGTGTCGGCGTTAGTAAAATTTATTTAACCCGAGTAGAAGAGAGATCAGAGTCCCTGAGTATAGACGAGGAGTAAAAGATCCTAATACCACCCAGTTGGCGATGTGGGCCCGTAAGCCACACAGCCAAGTTAGTAAATTAGTTTTTCGGTTTCTATACTCAACTTCGGCCAAGGAATTGGAAGGGGGCTTCCTACAGGCAACTGGCTCTGATACCAACTTGTGGCGCCCCCGACTCAATCGTACACTAATCATACACGCAAACGTGTACGATCAAGCACAGGGACTCACGGGAACATATCACAAAACAACTCTAACACAATTTAAACGGAGGTCCACAATATTATAGACCAGGGATCTGAAGATCCGAATACATAAGTCAGTCATACAAATATCATCTGAGTACAGACATAGTTAGACAAGTTTTGCCTTAAGAAGGCTAGCACAAACAGCGACACTAGATCGAAAGGCGTTGGCCTCCTGCCTGGGAGCCTCCGATCCTACTCCTGGTCAGCTGGCTCGATCCAGTAGTAAGTACCCTCTGGACCCTCCTGGTAGTAAGCTCCGGTGGTGGCATCTGGCTCCTGGACTCCATCGTCTGATGTATCATCAAGGTGGGGTATGGGGAAAAGAGAAAGTAAAGCAACCGTGAGTACTCATCCGAAGTACTTAGCAAGCAAGGATCTGTACTACATATGCAACATTATCAATGGAGAAAGGCTGTATATGTGGACTGGGCTGCAGAAATGCCAGAATAGAGAGAAGGCCTAGTCCTATCGAAGACTAGCATCTTCAAACATCTTCACGAGACCATCATCTTGCAGCAGTAGAAGAGAGTAGAATAGCATTTTATTTAGCAAACATGTTGAAGTACAGCTTAAAGATCCTTCCTCGACTCCCAAGCGAGAAAGCGATCCCGAAGCTTCAATTAAGTAACAAGTATCCAGTTCAAGTAGTAGATTGGGATACACAAACTGAGCGTCCTTTACCGTAGGACCGGCTATCGATAGAACATTCATCCCTGCAGGGGTGCACTACTGTTACCCAACACGCTCGATCAACTCTGTCCGGACACACTTGCTGGGTAATGCCCGTCCTCGGAAGATCAACACGAAGCAGCGCTCTACCTAGGCTCGGCAGAGAGGTCAGCACGCCGGACTAACCTATGCACCCAGAGGTCTCGGGCCATCGCCCTGGGCACCCTGCGCGTTGCGAGACTGGCTAGGGTGCAGGCGCGACACTGAGCTCGTCAGTGAAGTATCCAGCCCAATCCCGACAATCAGCCCGCACGGTGAATCGTGACGTCAGACGAGCTTTTGGGAGAAACGTACATCGCAGAGGGTCCCATAACCATTATCCCGCGTGGTGGTAGTGCGTATAGGGCACGTCGACCCACTCAGATCACAAACCCAAATCCAATAGGCTCAATTAGTATCACGCGGAGACAATCAGAGTCTCTGATGCTCCGCCACAATATCACACTCGAGTGCCCTTCCGGCACACCCGACATCATAGATCCCCAGCGGGTACCCACCAGGGTGGACCTGCCTGTATCAAAGGTCAAGTAATCATGTGGTCATAACATCAAGGGGGAAACCCGAGGAATCACCCTCGGTGGATACCACTCGACGAAATCATCAGGGTGAACGTATGAGGCATCACCCTCGAGGTTCACACTGAGGGTTGCACGACAGAGTCGTATCAGAAGTGGAGAAGGAGGAATCACCCTCGATGACCACGACCGAACAGCTACACTGCAGAGTATTCATCAGGAGTGCGTTACGAGGTATCACCCTCGGCACTTGATAGTTACTACGCAGAGTCGTACAACTAAGGGGGTGTGAAGTGTGGTGTCGGTCTCTAGTCGACGATCACGTTGATCGAGTCGTCGATGATCAAGCAGGGGCAACAAGGATAAGGTGGTGGGGTCACTGATGGTTCACTACCAACCTATACTAAATAGTTTATCATAGGCAGGTAAGGTAGCAATGAACAGGTTACAACAGCAGGCTATGCATCAGAATAGGAGCATACATTAACAGTAGCAAAATCTAATGCAAGCAGGAGAATGGAATGGGCGATATCTGGATGCTCAAGGGGGGAGGGGGGGGGGGCTTGCCTGGTTGCTCTGGCAAGAGAGAGGGGTCGTCAACGGGCTGCTCGTCGGTAGTGTAGTCGTACCTAGGTGCAGCGTCGTGGGTCTCAGCGTCTATCGAGAGAGAGGAGGGGGAGAGAAACAATAAATTCACGGCAATAATGCAAACAATATGTATGACATGCCTAAATGATATGCCGAGGTGTTCTACTGCCTAACTAAATGATTTAGTTAATTTAGGAATTTATTCGGATTTATTTAATTAAAGTTGGGCACTATTCATTTATCGAAATCGGTCTAAAAGTTCAATGTTCTTATAGCTAGAGGCATCTGACGGGAATACGAAGGGCGTATTCGGGTTCGTATCAGAATTCTGAGCAAGTTTCATTTACAAAGTATTTTCATCGGAGTTACGGATTATTTAATATGATTTTCTAAACTTTTTATTAATTTCTGGAATTTATTTAATTATTATATTCAACATTATCCAGAATAGTAACTGATGACATCAGCATGACATCATGCTGATGTCAGCAGTCATTAGGGTTAGTTAAGTTAACTAATTAATTAGTCTAATTAGTTAATTAACTAATTAATTATTTACTTTAATTAAACAGATTTAATTAGCTATTTAATTAACTATTTATTTTTTTATTTTTTTATTTTTTTATCAGGCAGGGCTGTGGGCCCCACTGGTCAGTGGACCAGGGGCGGACATGTCTGGGGCAAGCCCATTTGGGACCGGACATGTCCGGTGCCCAAAGGGCACGCACGCGCGGGCGGACGGGGACGGGCAGCGGGCAGCGTGAGGCAGCGCACGCGGGGCGGCGAGCGCGAGGCCGGAGCGGGCGGCGCGGCAGGGGCGGCGGGGGCGAGCGGCAGCGCGCAGCGGGCGGCACGAGCGGAGGCGCGGCGTGGAGGCGAGGCGCAGTGGCCGGAGCTGGTCGGGCGCGGGCGGGCGCGTGCGCGCGCGGCGCACGGCGAGCGCGAGCGCGGGCGGCAGGGAGCGGGCCGGGCGCGGCGCGGGGGGGCCAGGGCGCGTCCGGCGCGCGGCGGGGCCGAGAGGGGAGGAGACGGAGGAGGAGGAGGGGGTTCCTCACAGCGGCGGTGCAGGGTCGGGCAGCGGGCTCGCGGTGGAGCTGGAGGAGCGACACCGGCGGAGGGGGTCCGGGCGGCGGCGGCGGACGACGTCAAGCGCCGGGGGGAGGATGAGTGGATTCGGGGGGGGGGGGGGGGGGAATGAATCGGGGCTGGCCTAGGGTTCGGCCGCGTGGGGGGTATAGGCCGGGGTGGGGAGCAGCTGGCCGGCTCGTGGCCTTGGCCCAGTTGGGCCGGGGGGATTTTCCTTTTTCTTTTACTGTTTTGTTTTCTTTTGCCTTTTTCTTTTTATTTAATCTCATGTCTCTGTTTAGCAAATAGTTAGGCCTCAAAATGATTTTTGTAGAACATGGCAATTGTTCCAATAATTACTAGGCATTACCTACCACTACCAAAAATTAGTTTGGAGTTAACTTGAGTTCACACAAATTTTTATAATAATTAAAATGCATTAATCCTTGCTGTTTTGGTAATGTTAGTGCCACCTAATTAATTTATTTATTGTTGGTTACAATTTTAGAATAGTCTCTGCAATATTTGCTATTTATTGAACATTTTAGTCTTTATGTTGAACAACTTTTATATTTCACTTTCATTTAAATTTGAATTTGAGTTAGGAGTTGAAATGCAATATGATGCTAATGATGATTATGCACTATTAGGCTTGCTGACATGTCATTATCAAAAGTGATTATTGTAGCTAATGACAGGGGTGTTACAGCCATCAAAAGCGTGAATTCCACAGAGATGACGCCGGGTGACCTGACGAGATGGAGGTGTAGCCCGTAGGTCCTGGTGGCGCGCCGTAAGGAGGTGGCGCCATGAAAGCGGGTGCCCCACTCCATGACAAGGTGGGCTGCTGCCACGGCAGCGAAGGCATCGATGAGGAAGGAGCCTCGGGCAAAAACCCAGTGGCGACATTGTGACCGAAGGAGGAGGATAGGGGAAGATGGAGGTCATGGTGGGGAGAGTGCGACAACGGCGGCGGAGGCTCGGGGGAGCGGCAACGGCGTGACGAGAGAGGTGGCGCGGCTCGGCTTGGGGAACGAGCGGCAGCGACACGAGTGACGGCGCGGCTCGGGGGGCGAGCAGCAGCTGCGCGAATGATAGGAGGTCAGCAGTGATAGTGATCAGTAGTAGCAGCGGGCAAACAACAACAATAGTACGATCGGGTGGGAGTAGCAGCAGGGCTAGCGATCAAGAGGAGCAGTAGTACTGGAGTCGCGGTGAACGGCAACAGCGCTAGCGAGCCAACGGAGCTAGCTAGCTAGCAATTGGGAGTAGCTAGCTAGCAAGCGATCGGGTTGGTGGCGCTGCAGTGTGTGTGTGTGGGGGGGGGGGGGGGTAGGGTAGCGACGGTGGTGGCTTGGGTAAGCGGCGGCAGCGGCGACGGTAGGTTAGATTGAATTAGGCTGATACCATGCAGAGAAATAATAGGATGCAACACACGTACATTCGCGGGCATCTAGTGCCAATATATAGATGTACAGAGATATCATCACGTCCAAGACTAAACCCTAACGAGATGGACGGAGATTAGAGTACATGTATATGTACGTGTACATAGGGTGCTCAACAATATGGATACAAATCAGCCCCTTACGAAATAACACATAAACTAGGGTTTAAGTTTCTGTCACTCTCGCAACCCATCATCTACTTATTACTCCCCAATGCCTTCCCTTAGGCCCAAGTATGGTGAATTGTCATGTAGTCGACATTCACATGACACCACTAAAGGAAGAACAACATACATATCTTCAAAATATCAAACAAATACGAACTACACATGATTACTTATAACAAGACTTCTCCCATGTCCTCAAGAACAAAAGTAACTACTCACAAATCATATCCATGTTCAAGATTAGAGGGGTATTAAATATTCTTAAGGATTTGAACATTTAATCTTCCACCAAATAAACTAACTGGCATCAACTACAAGGAGTAATCAACACTACTAGCAACCCACAGGTACCAATATGAGGTTTTGGGACAAAGATTGAATAGAAGAGATGAACTAGGGTTTGAGAGGAGATGGTGCTGGTGAATATGTTGATGAAGATTGGTCCTCCCATGATGGAAGCATTATTGGTGATGTCTATGGCTTCGATTTCCCCCTCTCAGAGGGAAGTATCCCCAGCGGAATCGCTCCGCCGGAGAGCAAAAGTGGTCCTGCCCAGGTTCCACCTCGAGACGGCGACACTTCATCCCAAAAGTCTTCTCTTTATTTTTTCTAGGGAAAATAGCCTCATATAGCAGAAGACGGGCACCAGAGGCCTGTTGGGGTCGGGGCACAAGCTCATAGGGCGCGCCCTGAGGGGTAGGGCGCCCCCTGAGCTCGTCGCTCCCTAGTGCCCCCCTTTTGGTATTTCTTTCCCCAGTATTTTTTATACATTCCAAACCAATTCTCCATAAATTTTCAGGTCATTTGGAGCTGCGGAGAATATCCAACTCTGCTGTAGCTTTTTCAAGTCCAGAATTCCAGCCGTCGGCAATCTCCCTCTTCATGTAAAACTTATAAATTAAGAGAGAAAAGGCATTAGAATTGCATCATGAAGTGAAATAATAATCCAAACATAATAAATAGTAGTAGTAAAACATGATGAAAAATGGAAGTATCAACTCCCCCAAACTTAGACCTCGGTTGTCCTCAAGTGAAAGCCGAACTCGATAATATTGACCACGTGAATAGAGAGAGAGAGAGAGAGAGAGAGAGAGATAGAGAGGTGTCAATAAAACAAAATACGGACATGAGAGCATCGTGATCATTATCATAGCAAGAATACATCATCATAAAACTTCTTATGATCAGTAAAAATTCCATTCACACACTAAAGTACAAAACATAAACTTCATTGAAAACTAACAAACTATGATCTTAGTCATTGAAACAATTGCAGGTTATCATATTTTTGAAAAGAGTCTATGTAAGAGCCTTTTTAGCAAGTTCACATACTCAACTATCATTTAGTCTTCTATATTGCTGACACTCAAGGCATATTTAAGGAGCAAAAGTTTCAGTCAAACACATATGAAGATGGGGGCTTATAGTTTTCGCCTCCCCACTTATTTACCTCGAGGGTAATACCAACAATAATAACTCATGATCACCTACATCCAGCTGGATATATATATATCTGGATCTTTCCCCACACATGATGCTTGCCAAGAGAAAAAATAAAAACAGAATAGAGATGAACACTAGTGACTCTTGCATAAAAGTAAATACTAAAAAGTAAATGATAGGCCCTTCACAGAGGGAAGCAGAGGTTGTCATGCGCTTTTTATTTTTGGATGTGCAAGCTCTTAATGTAAAGGAACGTCACCTTATATTGCCCCTTGTGATAGCAACCTTTATTATGCAGTCCGTCGCTTTTATTTCTTTACCATCACAAGATCGTACAAAGCTTGTTTTCCCTTACAATAAAATATCATACATATTTAGGAGCAATTTTTATTGCCTTTTGCACCGATGGCAACTTACTTGAAGGATCTTATTCAATCCATAGGTAGATATGGTGGACTCTCATGGCAAGAAATTGGGTTCAAGGGTTTTTGGATGCACAAGTATTATCTCTACTTAGTGCGAGTTTTTGGCTAGCAAAGGATTAGGAGCAAGCACCACATGTTAGAGGATCCATGACAATATAACTTCTATGTGAATATAATCAAACATAACTCATTACGTTGTCTTCCTTGTCCAATGTCAACTATTTGATCATGCATAAAATATTTGATGGGGGATCACAATCATAAAATATGTCCAAGATAGTATATTTATATGTGAAACCTCTCTTTCTTTAGTACTTCTCATGAATTGCATCAATGACCAATGCTATGTTTGTTAACTTCCAACAAAATTTATCAACTATACTTCTTTTATGTGAAGTCATTATTCCCCATAGGACTAGCATATGATCTTTTTATTCTTTTTATTGCTAAGATTTAAGAAAGAGGGTAAAGCAACCAAACTCAAACTACACTTTATTATATAACTCTCACACTCATTACATAGATAGATAGATCACGAAACAAGCACTCGAAACTAGATCAAACTAAAACTTTATTCTTCTAAATCATGAAATAACTAAGGATTGAACTAAAATAGATAACGATGATAAAAGTGATGGTGATACGATACCAGGGCACCTCCCCCAAGCTTGGATGTGACGACCCCGGCTTAATCGTGCACTAACCATACACGCAAATGCGCACGATCAAGCCTAAGGACTCACTTGAAGATATCACAACACAACTATAAAACATAAATAAAGTCATACAAGCTTTATATTACAAGCCAGGGCCTCGAGGGCTCGAATACATAGCTCGTTGGCATACAAGCGTCAGCGGAAGCATCAGATATCTGGGTACAGATATTTTACAGAGAGAGAGAAATAGGCCTTCACAGAGGCGGGGTAAAATAAAATACTACGATCGAAAGGCGTAGGCCTCCTGCCCTGGACCCTCCGATCCTACTCCTGGTCGTCAGTCGGCTCCTCGAAGTAGTAGTACTCGCCAGGCGGGTAGTAGTACTGGTCGTCGGCTGGGGCGTCTGGCTCAGGGGCTCCGTCGTCTGGTGGCATCAAATGGAATATGGGAAAAAAAGAAAGTAAAGCAAACGTGAGTACTCATCCGAAGTACTCAGCAAGCAAGGATCTACACTACATATGCAACATTTTCAAAGGAATGGCTGTATATGTGGACTAGGCTGCAGAAATGCCAGAATATAGGGGGAAAGCCTAGTCTTATCGAAGACTAGCATCTTCAGCAATCTTCGACAGTCTTGCAGCATAAGAAGAGAGCAGAGGAACATAATGTAAAGTAGTAGTAGTAGTATCATCAACCTCGACCTGAGATCCTTTCTCGACTCCCTGCGAGAAAGCAATCCCAGAGCCGTACTATCCGGTTATCATCTCAAGTTCTAGTTGTACCGATCGGGATACAACTCCGAGTGTCCGTTACCGTAGGACAGGCTATCGATAGAAGTTTCTTACCTGCAGGGGTGCACCAACTTACCCACCACGCTCGCTTAACTCCGGCCGGACACACTTTTCTGGGTCATGCCCGGCCTCGGCCAAACAACACGCCGCAACCCGACCAAATACTTAACAGAGAGGTCAGCACGCCGGACTAACCTATGCCCCCAGGGGTCTTGGGCCATCGCCCCGGGAACTCCTGCACGTTACGTGCACCGCCGGTGAGCAGACCTAGCAACCCCTTATACAAGCGCGATTGCGTTCCCAGTCCAACCCAGCGTGTGCCGCATCAGTCGCTGATGTCCATTAAGCTTCGGCTGAAGTATATGAGGCAGAACACCCATACTATGCCCACGTGATGGTTAGTGCTATCGGGCCAGAGGCCCCTCGGATCAAATATCCAAACCGTTAAGTGGTTTAGGAGCGCGCGGAAACGAGCAGAGACTCACGATCGATGTGACCCCGTCGCCCCGTCTCGAGGACTTGCGGCAAGGGCTAAGAATGCCCGGCCACGCCTCGTAGTTATCTCGCGGGCACCATCCAGGTCAACCCGACTCCACATCACTTCGCATTAAGCTCGCGCGGGTACCCCTCAGGGCCGACCCGTCTTTAGTATCATGGTTTAGTGCAAGTCAACTCAACAACAGTAACTGTGTGTCTGACACCAGGGGAGCCCTGAGGAATCACCCTCGATGGAATCCCTCCTGATGTTATAGTCAAGGTGAACGAAGGAGGAATCACCCTCGAGGTCCACACTTGAGGAGTTGCGCGATGATATCGTTATCGGGGGTGGTGTAGAAGGAATCACCCTTGCTTACCACGACCGAGTAACTAACCTACAAGGTTAACATCAGAAGTGCTGACAAGGTATCACCCTCGGCACTCGACGGTAACCCAGCAGTGTCGGCAACTAAGGGGGAAGTGATGTGCGATGCCAGGGTCGAGCCTTCAATCCCGATGATCGGGTCTTCTGACATCCAGCGGGGCAGTCGAGATCAAGTAGGGGTCTCTGTCGTGTCTCTACCCAGCCTATACTAAGCAGTCTAGGATAACCAGTAAGGTAGCAAGGCAGGTTACAATAAACAGGCTATGCAACAGATATAGGAAACAATAGCAGTAGCAGTTCTAATGCAAGCATAAGAGAGAAGAGAATAGGCGATATAGGCATGCTCAAAATGGGGGTGCTTGCCTGTTTGCTCTGGGGCAAGGGCAAGGTCGCCTGTGGTGTCGTCGGGGACGTAGTCGTACTCCTGAGCTGCGTCTGCCTCGGGAGCTACGTCAACGTCGGGGTCTACCGAGAGAGAAGAGGGGGAAGAAACAGGTAAACATAATGCAAACAAATGCAATACGGTGCGTGTGATGCTATGATGCAGTGCAGGGTTGCCTAATTATGCATCTAAGTCATTTTAGTTATTTTTAGAATTATTCTGGAATTTAATAACCAGGGTGTGTGCACTATTCATCTGCCGGATACGGGTCCGGAGTTATGAGTTCTTCTACGTAGGAGGTTTCGATGAAGAAACAGACGGCACGATCAGACTCGTCTCGTCATTCTGAGCAACTTTCATGTTTTAACTTTTTCGATCCGAGCTACGGTTTAAAAGTTATTAATTTTTAAAAATTATTTGAATTTTCTGGAATTTATTTATTTAACAGAAAAGGGAATTATGACATCAGCATGATGTCATGCTGACATCAGCAAGTCAACAGCGGCTGTACAGGTCAAACCTGACATGTGGGTCCAGTGGGACCCACATGTCAGCCTCTGTAAACTTAACAGAGTCTATTTAGACTAACAGGGGGTTAATTAGAGTGTGGGCCCCTCATGTCAGTGTCTGAACAGATTAACTAATCCGTGTTATTTATAAATTCGTTTTAATCAGCTTAATTAACTGAAAGGGCCCACATGTCATACACTGTGGTGAACAGTAATGACGTTGACCCGGTCAACGAAGTCAACCCAGGGCCAGGGGGCCCACTGGCAGCCTCACTGGGGTGGGGCCCACCTATGCCACGTCGGCGGCCAGCGGCTGAACGCTGGCGAACCCGCAAACGTGGCGGAGGCACTCGGGCGTCGCCGGAATTCGCCTATAGGCCACCAAAAGGGACGGGGCCGGGTCGCGTTCGAACGGCCGTTCGACGGCGCGTCGAATGGTGGCGGTGGCGTGGCCGGAGACGGCGTGTAGCGACAGCGGCGAGCATCGCGGCGGACGCCGGAGTTCGGCCGTAGTTGGGAACGGAGTAACAGCGCGCTACGGGGCAAAAGGAAAGGCTGGGAAGGAGCTGCGCGACGCGACGAGTGCAACAGGCCCGTCCCCGTGACCATTTGGTCATCGGAACGGCGCCGGCGACGAGCGCGAGCGGCGGCGCAATCTGGCGCTCGTCGGGAACGCAGCTAGAGGGCATGGAAGAGCTCGCATGCGGGTGCGTTTGGTTGCTGGGAGCACCAGGAGCACGCAGCTGTGCTCAGATGTAAGTGACAGTGGCCATGGCCACGGGCACGAGCTCGTCGGCGACGGACAGAGCTCGGGCGCGGCGGCAGCTAACTACAGCGTGCGAGGAGGGCAACGAGGAGAGACAGGAGGAGGAGGAGCTCACCGAGGAGGCACAAGGTGGCCCAGTGATAGCTTAGGAGCAGCAGTTTGCGCCGAAGACGAGGAAGATCGCCGGAGGCCGAGAAGAAAGGGGCAACGTCGTCCAGCGGCTGCAGGGGCTCCGGGCTCCTGCTCGTGGTTGAGGACGAAGTAGCAGATAGTGACGGAGCTCGTGGATGTGCTGGCGGAGCTCGGGAACGACGGTGGCCGCGGATCCGAGCGGAGCGCGGCGGCGGTGGCGCTCGGCCTCGCGTGGATCTGAGGGGGAAAGAGGACGGAGCGAGCGAGAGGAGAAGGGGGAGAATGACGGAGAGGCCGGGGTGGAGTGGAGGGGCGTCGGCCTTATCCCCTCCGCGCCCTGTATCGTCGGTGGACGGCGACGTGTCGGCGCCGCGCCGGCGCGCGCGCGCTCGACCAGCGGGAGGACGACAACGCGAGGGAGAGAGGTGAGTGGGCCTGCTGGGCCGGGGTTCGGGGCACTGTGCACTAAGGCCCAGTGCACAGTGCCTCGTTTTTATTTTTCTGTTTTTGTTTCTCTTTTTCTTTTAATCTTTTCTGTTTTGAAATAGTTAGGGCATTTCTACACTTTTGTAAAATATGGGAGTTGACCCAAATAACACCATGCAGCATTGCCTTTCACCAAAAATTGGTTTGGGAAATGTTGGAACTCTTTTGAATTCGAAATGATTTTAAATGGATTTAAATATTCTGTTTTGGTGCTGTTTCAAATGGTTTGAGCCAATTATCTAACTCCAAATATTTTGATGTTGATTTTAGAAATGTTCCTGGATTATTTGCCATTTAATGAACATTTTCCCAATAAGGTTTGATCAACTTCATATTTCACTTTTGAATTTGAGTTGATTTTAAGATGTGAGTTTGAATTGGATCATTAACCCATATGACTTGGCACTGCAAATGATCATGACTTGGCAAGATTAACAGAGTGTCACAGAGCTTATTACAAGGGGGTGTTACATTGGAACAAGCCAAGGGTGGTGCCCATACCCGCGTACTCAAGTGTTCTTCTTTGGTGATGTAGTGATTTTCTTGGCGATGATTCCCCTAAGGATACAAATCTCTTCCTCGAGTTTACTGACCTCTTGTTTAAGATCCCATTTCTTCTTGCGAAGCTTGTTTGTAACCGTAATGGCACCATCAACCAAAGGGTGCAATTTGTTTGTGGAAGAAGAAGCAACATCATCTTGCATACGACGATAACGGGTTAATCGAGTACTGGAAGATTTAACCTTATTTGGCAAGCTCGACTTTTTGAACTCCACATGCATATCTCCTGGTTGAAGTAGGGGAGTTTCCTCTTCTTCCTCACTCGAGGATTCAATCCTCTTTAGATTGGCATCCTCCTCCTCATCCGTTGTCCATCCATAGGGATTGATATCCCCATAGACTCTAGAGTTTGCGATAAAGTGCGAAACGTAGCTCTCCCCATCCGAATCTTGGGATGACATACTGCTTATAGATCTATCAGAAAAACAGCCCGAAATGAGAATATAGGAGAAACTTGTGATACAGTGGTCAAAACAGTGAGGAGTATATATAATGAATTTTTCCCGTGCAGGACAAGTAATTTGGAAGAAAACGGAGTCGGGAAAGTCCACGAGGCAGTCACGAGCTCACAGGACGCGCCCTTGGGGGGGGGGGGGGGGGTAAGGGCAATGCCGCCCCCTTGACAAAAAAAAAAAGCTTCTTCACTCCCTCGTACACTTTTCTGACTGTTCATAATTTTCCTAATTATTTATATATTGCGAAACGAACAAAAAATGCTTTTATGGAACTTTTGGAGTCAGTTTACTTACCGTATCACATACCTACTCCTTTTCAGGGTTCTGGAGCGTTCTGGAAGGTTTCCTTTATGCGTTCCTCCGGTGTCAGGGTTTGAATAATATTAGTCTCAATATTAATGGGCATACCTGAGTTGTAAATTCTTTGCCCATTCACCACTCTCAGATTAGTGGCCTCGACATTATAGATCTTAATAGCTCCAGAGCAGTAAACTTCTTCGACGATATATGGTCCTTCCCATTTAGAGAGAAGTTTTCCTACAAAGAATCTAAAATGATAGTTGTACAATAGAACTTGATCCCATACTTTAAATTCCCATTTTTGGATTCTCTTATCATGCCATTGCTACTTGTGAGCTGCGTTGGAATTTCCTCAAAGAGGAGAAGATGAAGCAGTACAGTAGAGATAAGTATTTCCCTCAGTTAAGAACCAAGGTTATCAATCCAGTAGGAGAACAACACAATTCCTCGTTAGCAGTACCTACACACACAAAAGCAAATACTTGTACCCAACACGATCAAGGGGGTTGTCAATCCCGTCGGCGGTTAATTGCAAGGATCAAATCTCGTATTGATAGATAGATAAAATAAAACACAAAATAAAGTAACGGTAAATAAATTGCAGCAAGGTATTTTTGGATTTTATATAGGATAAAAGTAGACCCGAGGGCCATAGTTTTCACTAGAGGCTTCTCTCCCGAACAAAAATCATACAGTGGGTAAACAAATTGTTGTTGGGCAATTGATAGAAAAGCACATAGTTATGCCGATATTCGAGGCAATGATTATGTATATAGTGTTGGGAATCGTTCCATGGAATTTTTTTTTCTATGCACACGCATTGATCTATCCATGGAGATGCATAGCAACGAGGGGGAGAGTGTGTATACTTACCCTCATAGACCGTAAGCGGAAGCGTTTAACAACGCGGTTGATATAGTCGAACTTCTTCGCGTTCCAACCGATCAAGTACCGAACATACGACACCTCCGCGTTCCGCACACGTTTAGCTCGGTGACGTCCCTCGCCTTCTTGATCCAGCAAGACGTCGAGGTAGTAGATGAGTTCCGTCAGCACGACGACATGGTGACGGTGATGGTGAAGTGATCTTCGCAGGGCTTCGCCTAAGCACTACGAAAATATGATCGGGGGGTGTAAACGGTGGAGGGGGGCGCCGCACACGGCTAAAAAATTGTCTGGTGTCTGCTAGGCGCCCCCCTCCCACATATATATAGGTGGGAGGGGGAGGGGAGAGGCCAGGAGGCACCCCAAGTAGGACCGAATCCTACTTGGGCTCCTCCCAAGCCGCGCCCCCTGCCATATATATCGGAGGGGGAAGGAAAGAGGGGGGAGGAGGAAGGAAGGGGGAATCCTATTCCCTTTCTTTCCTTTCCTTCTTCCCCTTTCCTTCTCCACCTTGGACGGCCCATATGGGGGCGCACCAGCCCCTTGTGGCTGGTGTGTTTCCCCTCTTGGCCCATAAGGCCCATATCTTTTGCCGGGGGTGCCCGGAACCCCTTCCGGTGACCCGATAAGTACCCGGTACCCCCCGAAACACTTCCGGTATCCGAATACCATCATCTATATATCAATCTTTACCTCTCGACCATTTCGAGACTCCTCGTCATGTCCGTGATCTCATCCGGGACTCCAAACAACATTCGGTCACCAAATCACAGAACTCATATAATACTATATCGTCAACGAATGTTAAGCGTGCGGACCCTACGGATTCGAGAACTATGTAGACATGACCGAGACACCTCTCCGGTCAATAACCAATAGCGGAACCTGGATGCTCATATTGGCTCCTACATATTCTACAAAGATCTTTATCGGTCGAACCATTATGACAACATACGTAATTCCCTTTGTCCATCGGTATGTTACTTGCCCGAGATTCGATCGTGTGCATCTACATACCTAGTTCAATCTCGTTACCGACAAGTCTCTTTACTCGTTCCGTAATACATCACCTCGTGACTAACTCCTTAGTCGTTTGCTTGCAAGTTTATGATGTGTATTACCGAGAGGGCCCAAAGATACCTCTCCGAAACTCGGAGTGACAAATCCTAATCTCGATCTATGCCAACTCAACAAATACCTTCAGAGATACCTATAGAGCATCTTTATAATCACCCAGTTACGTTGTGACGTTTGATAGCACACAAGGCACTCCTCCGATATCCGGGAGTTACATAATCTCATAGTCGAAGGAATATGTATTTGACATGAAGAAAGCAATAGCAATAAAACTGAACGATCATTATGCTAAGCTAACGGATGGGTCTTGTCCATCACATCATTCTCCTAATGATGTGATCCCGTTATAAAATGACAACTCATGTCCATGGTCAGGAAACCTTAACCATCTTTGATCAACGAGCTAGTCTAGTAGAGGCTTACTAGGGACACGATGTTTTGTCTATGTATTCACATATGTATTATGGTTTCCGATTAATACAATTCTAGCATGAATAATAAACCTTTATCATGAATAAGGAAATATAAAATAACAACTTTATTATTGCCTCTAGGGCATATTTCCTTCAGTCTCCCACTTGCACTAGAGTCAATAATCTAGTTCACATCACCATGTGATTTAACACCCATAGTTCACATCGCCTTGTGACCAACACCCAAAGAGTTTACTAGAGTCAATAATCTAGTTCACATCGCCATGTGATTAACACCCAAAGAGTACTAAGGTGTGCTCATGTTTTGCTTGTGAGAGAAGTTTAGTCAACGGGTCTGCCACATTCAGATCCATATGTATTTTGCAAATTTCTATGTCTACAATGCTCTGCATGGAGCTAGTCTAGCTAATTGCTCCCACTTTCAATACGTATCCAGATTGAGACTCAGAGTCATCTGGATCAGTGTTAAAGCTTGCATCGATGTAACCCTTTACGATGAACTCTTTATCACCTCCATAACCGAGAAATATTTCCTTAGTCCTCCTAGGTAACTAAGGATAATTTTGACTGCTGTTTAGTGATCTACTCCTGGATCACTATTGTACCCCCTTGCCAAACTCATGGCAAGGTACACAATAGGTCTGGTATATAGCATGGCATACTTTATAGAACCTATGGCTGAGGCATAGGGAATGACTTTCATTCTCTCTCTATCTTCTGCTGTGGTTGGGTTTTGAGTCTTACTCAACTTCACACCTTGTAACACAGGCAAGAACCCTTTCTTTGACTTATCCATTTTGAACTTTTTCAAAATCTTGTCAAGGTATGTGCTTTGCGAAAGTCCTATTAAGCGTCTCGATCTATCCCTATAGATCTTGATGCCCAATATATAAGTAGCTTCACCGAGGTCTTTTATTGAAAACTCTTATTCAAGTATCCTTTTATGCTATCCAGAAATTCTATATCATTTCCAATCAATAATATGTCATCCACATATAATATCAGAAATGCTACAGAGCTCCCACTCACTTTCTTGTAAATACAGGCTTCACCGTAAGTCTGTATAAAACCATATGCTTTGATCACCTCATCAAAGCGTATATTCCAACTTCGAGATGCTTGCACCAGTCCATAGATGGATCGCTGGAGCTTGCACACTTTGTTAGCACCTTTAGGATTGACAAAATTTTCTGGTTGCATCATATACAACTCTTCTTTAAGAAATCCATTAAGGAATGCAGTTTTGACGTCCATTTGCCAGATTTCATAATCATAAAATGCGGCAATTGCTAACATGATTCGGACGGACTTAAGCATCGCTACGGGTGAGAAAGTCTCATCGTAGTCAACCCCTTGAACTTGTCGAAAACCTTTTATGACAAGTCGAGCTTTGTAGATAGTGACATTACTATCAGCGTCAATCTTCTTCTTGAAGATCCATTTATACTCTATGGCTTGCTGATCATCGGGAAAGTCCATCAAAGTCCACACTTTGTTCTCATACATGGATCCTATCTCAGATTTCATGGCCTCAAGCCATCTGTCGGAATATGGGCTCATCGTAGCTTCTTCATAGTTCGTAGGTTCGCCTTGGTCTAATAACATGACTTCCAGGACAGGATTACCGTACCACTCTGGTGCGGAACGTGTTCTGGTTGACCTACGAGGTTCAGTAGCAACTTGATCTGAAGTTTTATGGTCATCATCATTAGCTTCCTCTCTAGTTGGTGTAGGCATCACGGGAACGGTTTTCTCTGATGTGCTACTTTCCAATTCGAGAGAAGGTACAATTACCTCATCAAGTTCTACTTTCCTCCAACTCACTTCTTTCGAGAGAAACTCCTTCTCTAGAAAGGTTCCATTCTTGGCAACAAAGATCTTGCCTTCGGATCTGTGGTAGAAGGTGTACCCAATTGTTTCCTTAGGGTATCCTATGAAGACGCACTTCTCCGATTTGGGTTCGAGCTTATCAGGCTGAAACCTTTTGACATAAGTGTCGCAACCCCAAACTTTAAGAAATGATAGCTTAGGTTTCTTGCCAAACCATAGTTCATACAGTGTCGTCTCAACGGATTTAGACGGTGCCCTATATAACGTGAATGCAGCTGTCTCTAATGCATAACCCCAAAAATGATAGTGGTAAATTGATAAGAGACATCACAGAACGCACCATATCTAATAAAGTACGGTTACGTTCAGACACACCATTACGCTATGGTGTTCCAGGTGCCGTGAGTTGTGAAACAATTCCACATTGTTTTAAATGAAGGCCAAACTCATAACTCAAATATTCGCTTCCGCGATCGGATCGTAGAAACTTTATTTTCTTGTTACGACGAGTCTCAACTTCACTCTGAAATTCTTTGAACTTTTCAAATGTTTCAGACTTGTGTTTCATCAAGTAGATATACCCATATGTACTCAAATCATTAGTGAAGGTGAGAAAATAACAATACTCGCCGCGTGCTTCAATACTCATCGGACCGCATACATCGGTATGTATTATTTCCAGTAAGTCATTAGCTCGCTCCATTGCTCCAGAGAACGGAGTTTTAGTCATCTTGCCCATGAGGCATGGTTCGCAAGTATCAAATGATTCATAATCAAGTGATTCCAAAAGTCCATCCGCATGGAGTTTCTTCATGCGCTTTACACCAATATGACCTAAACGGCAGTGCCACAAGTATGTTGCACTATCATTATCAACTTTGCATCTTTTGGCATCATTATTAGGAATTTGTGTATCACTATGATCGAGATTCAATAAACCATTCACATTGGGTGTATGACCATAAAAGGTTTTATTTATGTAAACAGAACAACAATTATTCTCTGACTTAAATGAATAACTGTATTGCAATAAACATGATCCAATCATATTCATGCTCAATGCAAACACCAAATAATATTTATTTAGGTTCAACACTAATCCCGAAGGTAGAGGGAGTATGCGATGGTGATCTTATCAACCTTGGAATCACTTCCAACACACATCGTCACCTCGCCCTTAACTAGTCTCTGTTCATTTTGCAACTCCTGTTTCGAGTTACTAATCTTAGCAACTGAACCAGTATCAAATACCCAGGGGCTACTATGAACAATAGTAAAGTACACATCAATAACATGTATATCAAATATACCTTTGTTCACTTTGCCATCCTTCTTATCCGCCAAGTATTTGGGGCAGTTCCGCTTCCAGTGACCATTTCCTTTGCAGTAGAAGCACTCAGTTTCAGGTTTGGGTCTAGCTTTGGGCTTCTTCATGGGAGCGGCAGCTTGTTTGCTGTTCTTCTTGAAGTTCCCTTTCTGTCCCTTGCCATTTTTCTTGAAACTAGTGGTTTTGTTAACCATCAACACTTGATGCTCTTACTTGATTTCTACCTTCATCGATTTCAGCATCGCGAAGAGCTTGGGAATCGTTTTCGTCATCCCTTGCACATTATAGTTCATCATGAAGTTCTAGTAGCTTGGTGATAGTGACTAGAGAACTCTTGTCAATCACTATCTTATCTGGAAGATTAACTCCCACTTGATTCAAGCGATTGTAGTACCCAGACATTCTGAGCACATGCTCACTGGCTGAGCTATTCTCCTCCATCTTGTAGGCAAAGTACTTGTCAGAGGTCTCATACCTCTCGACATGGGCATGAGTCTGAAATACTAATTTCAGCTCTTGGAACATCTTATATGTTCCATGACGTTCAAAACGTCTTTGAAGTCCCAGTTCTAAGCCATAAAGCATGGCACACTGAACTATAGAGTAGTCATCAGACCGCGTCTGCCAGACGTTTAAAGCGTCTACATTAGCGGGAGGGGGCTTGTCACCTAGAGGTGCATCAAGGACATAATTCTTCTATGCAGCAATGAGGATAATCCTCAGACCACGGACCCAGTCCGCATCATTTCTACCATCATCTTTCAACTTACTTTTCTCTAGGAACATATCAGAAATAGTGGAGCTATATTGCGAGCTATTGATCTACAACATAGATTTGCAAATACTATCAGGACTAAGTTCAAGATAAATTAAGTTCAATTAATCAAATTACTTAAGAACTCCCACTTAAATAGACATCCCTCAAGTCATCTAAGTGATACATGATCCAAATCAACTAACCCATGTCCGATCATCACGTGAGATGGGGTAGTCATCAATGGTGAACATCTCTATGTCGATCATATCTACTATATGATTCACATTCGATCTTTCGATCTCCAGTGTTCCGAGGCCATGTCTGTACATGCTAGGCTCGTCAAGTTTAACCCAAGTATTCCGCATGTGCAAAATTGTCTTGCACCCGTTGTATGTGAATGTAGAGGCTATCACACCGTGTCATCACGTGGTGTCTCAACACGACGAACTGTAGCAACGGTGCATACTTAGGGAGAACACTTTTACCTTGAAATTTTAGTGAAGGGATCATCTTATAATGCTACCGCCGTACTAAGCAAAATAAGATGCATAAAAGATAAACATCACATGCAATCAAAATATGTGACATGATATGGCCATCATCATCTCGTGCTTTTGATCTCCATCTCCAAAGCATCGTCATGATCTCCATCATCACCGGCTCGACACCTTGATCTCCATCGTTGCATCGTGGTCGTCTCGCCAACTATTGCTTCTACAACTATCGCTAACGCATAGTGATAAAGTAAAGCAATTACATGGCGTTTGTATTTCATACAATAAAGCGACAACCATAAGGCTCCTGCCAGTTGCCGATAACTTACAAAACATGATCATCTCATACAACAACGTATATCACATCATGTCTTGACCATATCACATCACAACATGCTCTGCAAAAACAAGTTAGACGTCCTCTACTTTGTTGTTGCAAGTTTTACGTGGCTGCTACGGGCTTCTAGCAAGAACCGTTCTTACCTACGGCAAAAACCACAACGGTGATTCATCAAGTTTGCTGTTTTAACCTTCTTCAAGGACCGGCCATAGTCAAATTCGATTCAACTAAAGTAGGAGAAATAGATACCCGCCAGCCACCTTTATGCAAAACTAGTTGCATGTCAGTCGGTGGAACCGATCTCATGTGCGTGGACATGTAAGGTTGGTCCCGGCCGCTTCATCCCACAATACCGCCGAATCAAAAGAAGACGCTGGTGGTAAGCAGTATGACTATCACCGCCCACAACTCTTTGTGTTCTACTTGTGCATATCATCTACGCATAGACCTGGCTCATGATGCCACTGTTGGGAATCATTGCATGGAATTTTTTTCTACGCACACGCAATGATCTATCCATGGAGATGCATAGCAACGAGGGGGAGAGTGTGTTTATGTACCCTCGTAGACCATAAGTAGAAGCATTTAACAACGTGGTTGATGTAGTCGAACTTCTTCGCATTCCAACCGATCAAGTACCGAACGTACGGCACCTCCGCGTTCTGCACATGTTCAGCTCGATGACGTCCCTCGCCTTCTTGATCCAGCAAGACGTCGAGGTAGTAGATGAGTTCTGTCAGCACGATGGCGTGGTGATGGTGATGGTGAAGTGATCTCCGCAGGGCTTCGCCTAAGCACTACGAAAATATGACCGGGGGTGTGAACGATGGAGGGGGGCGCCGCACACGGCTAAACAATTGTCTGGTGTCTGCTAGGCGCCCCCCTCCCACATATATATAGGTGGGAGGGGGAGGGGAGAGGCCAGGAGGCGCCCCAAGTAGGACCGAATCCTACTTGGGCTCCTCCCAAGCCGCGCGCTCCCCTGCCATATATATCGGAGGGGGAAGGAAAGAGGGGGGAGGAGGAAGGAAGGGGGAATCCTATTCCCTTTCTTTCCTTTCCTTCTTCCCCTTTCCTTCTCCACCTTGGCCGGCCCATATGGGGGGCGCACCAGCCCCTTGTGGCTGGTGTGTTTCCCCTCTTAGCCCATAAGGCCCATATCTTTTGCCGGGGGGGCCCGGAACCCCTTCCGGTGACCCGATAAGTACCCGGTACCCCCCGAAACACTTCCGGTGTCCGAATACCATCGTCTATATATCAATCTTTACCTCTCAACCATTTCGAGACTCCTCGTCATGTCCGTGATCTCATCCGGGACTCCGAACAACATTCGGTCACCAAATCACATAACTCATATAATACTATATCGTCAACGAACGTTAAGCGTGCGGACCCTACGGGTTCGAGAACTATGTAGACATGACCGAGACACCTCTCCGGTCAATAACCAATAGCGGAACCTGGATGCTCATATTGGCTCCTACATATTCTAGCATGAATAATAAACCTTTATCATGAATAAGGAAATATAAAATCACAACTTTATTATTGCCTCTAGGGCATATTTCCTTCATATAGGCATCATGATGTAGGTTGGAACCCTAGGGGCCGATCTTTCACGATTTGGAGGGGGATTCCCGAAGAACACACAAGAGGAAAACACTCAAATCAACTAGATCCAATCACACATGTGCTAGATCCAAGTACACAAAGAGGGAAACAAAGGTCCAAATCCAACAAAGGGGGATACGAGGGTAACTAGTTCATCTCCATGAAGTAGGTCTTGAATCCACTAGGGGATCTTCCCATAAGGGGGTCTTGAATCCAGTTGGGGGATCTTCTCCTAGGAGGCCTTGGTATCCAATGGAGTAGGGGTACACGTGGATGAGCAATGGTCTATGTCCAAAATGAGCTATCACAATGCTAATCCTGAAAAGTAGGTGGAGGAGGAGTATATATGGTATGGGGGCGAAGGGGTACATGGGCTTCGTCCCAGATGTATTGCATGCAGGTAGGGGGGCTGGATGTCCAAGTGTCGGGATGGATGTTCGGGCCTTTGAGGAGGGGCCGGATGTCCGAACTCCGGGGCAGGGGGGCCGGATGTCTGGGCGGGCGTGGACTTGCGTTTTGTGAAGATGGGGCCGGATTTCTAGGGCATGGCCGGATGTCCGGGCCTTCGTGGTGGTGCCGGATGTCTGGGCTGTGGGGCCGGATGTCCGGGGCTGGACGGGATCGGCTCGGATGCGTATTGTGATGGACATGTCGGATTTTCGGGCTGGCGCCGTATGTCCGGGGGAGTCGGGCCGGATGTCCGGGCCCTGTAGCTCTGGCTGGGGCTGCACCCTCTAGGGGCCTGATGTCCGAGTCGTGGGGCTGGATGTCTGGGTCCTGTAGACTCCTTCGATTCCTTCCGTTGGTCCTCTTCATCCGTGCACTTGGGGACTTGTCTGTCTTCACGAGCTTCTCCGAGAGGGTCTTCTTGATACCTGATCACACATAGCATTCCAGACTTAGGTAGTAACCATGTCTCACGTGGGTCATATGGAATGTCACAAAGGAGAGATGTCACCTCGGTCTCGAGAGCTCTTGCACGTGCTCTTGTCATTGGTCCACTAGGCACTTGGGGAGACGTAGGTAGGTCCATGGGGATGACTGTAGGATGCTCCGCATCATCTCTCCCCTTGGGAAAGATCTGACCTCAGATCGAAAACCTCATCACCATGGAAGGGAGAGAGATCCATGACGTTGAAGATATCGTTCATGTTGTACTTGTTGCGTGCGATGTCGATCTTGTAGGCGTTGTTGTTGTAGCGTTCTACCACTTTGAAGGGCCCGTCAGCTCGAGGTAGAAGCTTGGACTTGCATTCGTTGGGGAAGCGGTCCTTGCAGAGGTGTAGCCACACAAGATCTCTGATGTTGAATATGGTGGGTTGCTTGTTGATGTGAGCTTGGTCGCGAGGCGATTTACTTGGTGCTTGATTGCTTGTCTTGTATCTTCATGCACCTTCTTGAGATAGCTCGCTCGGGCACTCGCGTCCATGTTGATGCCTCTTGTAGAGGTAGCGGTAGAATGTCCAATGGGGACAATGGGTTGAAACCGTAGACGACCTCGAAGGGGGACTTACTGGTAGTAGAATGTCTTGCTCGATTGTAGGCGTACTCGGCGATGGGTAAGCCTTCCTCCCACTCCTTGATGTTCTTCTTGATCAACACTCGGAGGAGAGTAGAGAGCGTCCGGTTCATGACCTTCGTTTGGCTGTCGATTTGTGGATGGTATGCCGAAGAGAATAGGAGCTTGATTCCGAGCTTGGCGCATAGCGTCTTCCAAAAGTAGCTAAGGAACTTGACGTCGCGGTCCGATACGATAGTCTTGGGCACTCCATGTAGGCGCAAGATTTCCCTACAACAGAGATTTGCAACATGTGAAGCATCGTCTATCTTGTTGCATGGAATGAAATGTGCCATCTTAGAGAAACGGTCCACAACAACAAATATGGAATCTTTGCCATTTAGTGTTCTTTGCAAACCAAGCACAAAGTCCATACTAATATCTTCCCATGGGTGATACGGAATAGGGAGTGGCATATAAAGACCATGAGATTGACCTTTAGACTTAGCTTTGCGACATGTAGAGCATCGGTTGGTGTAGTGAGAGACATCGCGGAACATCTTGGGCCAAAAATAGTTCTTGGAGAGCGTAGCGAACGTCTTATCGCGTCCAAAGTGTCCCATAAGTCCTCCGCCGTGAGCCTCTTGCAAAAGCAACAAACGAAGAGAAGACTCGGGTATACAAAGCTTGTTAGCTCTCATTAGATAAACATTCTTGATATAATATTGCTCCCAAGTTGTATGCGTTAAACATTTGGCATAAGGAATGGCAAAAGTAGGATCGTGCACATACAAGTCTTTTATGTGCTCAACACCTATGACATTCAATTCAAGTTGAGTTACAAGCATGCATTTGCGGGATAGAGCGTCCGCCACAACATTTTCCTTGCCTTTGATGTACTTGACACATAAGGAAAAGACTCAATGAACTCACTCTATTTGGCATGTCGCCTATTCAATTTTGTTTGACCTTTAAGGTATTTAAGCGTCTCATGATCCGTATAGATGAAAAATTCACGAGGATGAAGATAATGCTCCCACACACGCAATACTCGTACTAAGGCATATAGCTCCTTGTCATAAATGGGGTAATTAAGTTGCATTCCGGAAAGTTTCTCGCTAAAGTAAGCAATGGGGCGCTTCTCTTGCATCAACACACCTCCTACGCCATTACCACTAGCATCGCAATGAACTTCAAAAGTTTACTCAAAATTGGGCAAGGCAAGCAATGGAGCATGTGTAAGCAAATTCTTAAGCTCATGAAATGCGGTATCTTGGGATGGTCCCCAAACAAATGATGCATTCTTTTTGCTCAATGCGTGCAATGGTGATGCAATAGTGCTAAAGTCCTTAACGAATCTACGGTCGAAACCGGCTAGACCAAGGAAACTACACACTTGTTGCAAATTTGTGGGTTGTGGCCAAGTTTGAATAGCTTCAATTTTAGACTCATCAACGTGAACACCCTTAGAGGATACAACAAATCCCAAGAAAACAAGCTTGTCAACACCAAAAATGCATTTCTCCATGTTAGCATAAAGGCGCTCATTTCTAAGAACTTGCAAAACATCCCTAAGATGCACAACATGATCTTCAAGAGATTCGCTGAACACAAGAATATCATCAAAGTATACCACAACACATATGCCAATGTATTTGCGAAGAACATAATGCATCACACGCATGAAAGTGACGGGTGCTTCGGATAAGCCCATAGGCATGACCAACCACTCATACAAGCCAAACTTGGTTTTGAAAGCGGTTTTCCATTCATCACCCTCTTGAATGCGAATTTGGTAATAGCCACTTTTAATATCAATTTTAGAGAAAATTGTGGCTCCGCTAAGTTCATCTAGCATGCCATCAAGGCGTGGAATAGGGTATCTATAACGAATGGTGATAGCATTGATGGGACGACAATTGGAACACATGCAAAAACTGCCATCTTTCTTAGGCACAAGAATAACCGGGACGACATAAGGGCTTAGGCTTTCATGTACGTGACCGTTGTCAATGAGGTGTTGTACTTGCCTTTGGATTTCTTTAGTCTCGTCGGGGTTGACGGGGTATAGTGCCTTGTTCGGTAAAGGTGCGCCTGGAATGAGGTCGATGTGGTGTTCGATGCCATGTAGTGGAGGTAGACCCGGAGGTAGCTCATCGGGGAAAACATCCATATATTCCTGCAATAATTGAGACAACACTAAAGGTAGATGGTGAGAAGTGTTAGTCCTTGCTGCTTCATCTTTGCACAATAGGACATAGTGGGTGACGCTATATGGGTTCTCGCACACTTCTCTCATCTCTATTTTGGTGGCCAAGAGAACTAAGTTTTTCTTATCGCTCATCGTGGAGGCACTCAATTTTGGCTTGTGGCGCTCACTCCTTTTGTGATGGGTCACTCTCTCACTATTCTCTCCACGATGGGTGGATGCTTTCTTGTCGGCGATCACTTGACTTGGCGACATAGGTCGTAGCACAAACTCCTTTCCTTTCATCTTGAAACTATAGTGATTGGTTCGCCCATTGTGGATGACGCCGCGGTCGAATTGTCAAGTTCGTCCAAGTAGGAGGTGGCAAACGGTCATGGGAACCACATCACATCACCCTCCAATGTGTCTTTGTAATCTCCAATCTTGAAGGATACTTGGACGGTATGCTTGATGTGGATGGTGCCTAAGTCGCTAAGACATTGGACCTTGTAGGGACGAGAATGCTTCATCTTGACCAATTGTAGCTTGGAGCATAGTTCTTCACTTGCCAAATTGTGGCATCTTCCTTCGTCGATGATGACCTTCACGAAACGTCCATTGATGCCCACTCTGGTGTGGAAGATGTGGCAATGTTGGTCTTTGTCTTGTTGGTGTTGAAGAGTCAAGACCTTGGATACAACTAGAGCGAGGCTTGAATCATTTGTCACAAAAGACTTGGTTGTCTTCATCGTCATTCACTTGCCGGTGCATGGCCACGTGCTCAAGTGCTTCCTTTTCTTCCGCACTCATGGAGTCATAGGTGTCATCGTTGTTGGTGATCATGGTATGCTGAGTGGGGCACTCAAATGTCTTGTGGCCTCGGCCTTGACATGTGAAGCATTTGATGGAACTTGTCTTGACGGTCTCATCCGTTGGAGTCGTTGATGATGAAGCTCTCAGCTTGAAGTTGCTTGTAATGGAAGGGCGACTAGAAGGTGTTGAAGTTGACGAAGATTTCTTGTAGCTTGACTTGTTGCTGTTGCTTGGTGAAGCTTTGGTCAAGGTAGAATGCGTCGTAGTCGTTGAAGCTTGATTAGAGGAGTTGTAGGTCTTCGAAGAGTACTTGGCATAATTTAGTCGTCTTGTACTTGACGCTCCGCCTTGGTAGCTTGGTGCACTAGCTCGAGGAGGTTGGAGTAAGGTTGGAAGTTGGCGATCTTCTTGATAGGATGATCGAGGCCATTCAAGAAACATGCCATGGTTTGCTCCTCATCTTCCATGACATTGACCCGTATCATTGCAATTTCCATTTCCTTGTAATACTCTTCAACGGACTTTGTGCCTTGCTTGAGAAGTTGCAATTACTTGAAGAGGTCGCATGTCGTGGTGGATCACAGTCACCTATGGGGCCATGAGCCCCTTTGTGGTTCGGCAAGGGGGATCACATTGCACAAAGAGAAGAAGCCATGGAACAACACGATGGTAGTGACCCTGGTGGTTTTTACCCAGGTTCGGGCTGCTGGGTAGCGTAAAACCCTACTCCTGCTTTGGTGGATTGAGTGGAAGAACACAACAAGCACGCAGTGCTCAAGCCCGACAAGGGTGCCTCGGGGAGTGCAACTACGCGTGTACAAGTGTGTGAGGGGCTGAATCCTTTGCTAGGTCGCCTTGGACCTCCTTTTATAGTTTAAGGGGTAACCACAATGGCAAAATAGTCTTTATCTACTGATTAGATAGCGAACAGTGCTATGATACCTAACTCTGGCAGTTAGGACAAAGTGCATTAAATGCACTGCTAGGTGTCATGCTGAGGATGAAGCCTGGCAGGCCTGCCGAGCCACTTAACCCTCTCTTGCCTATAATATTGACACGCTTCTGGACGGGTGTCACTTGGATAAATCTCGTCTTCCAATGGGCCGCCACGTGCTTAGCAGAGGCCACTTGATCACTTGGGGGCTTGACACCGCATTGATAAGTGACTTGCATTGCTGTGCAGTGGACCGGTGGTGTCTTGGCGGGGATCCTGCTCTTGGCGGACCCGGCAAGCTTGCCGGGGAAGTCTTGAATTTGTCCTTGGGGCGGCCTTGACCCGGCCAGGCTCTCCTGCTCGACAAGGGAGGCTTTCCCAAGGTGATATTCTTCTGTCGTGCTTATTCTTGGTCTTCTTGATCCGCTCTTTGATCCCAGTAAGAGCTGCTTCTCTGGCTTGGCCTTGGTTGCCGGGGAGGAGGCCATCCGTCCGTGCACAAGTCAGGGGAAACATACACCCCTGTTTGTGTACCCCGATAGAAGCCCCCGGGCCTGAGCCATACATGTCGCCGGGCATGTTGGGTTAGGCCCCAAACAGTGCATGAACACGCATCGAAAAGATGCTGCACATGCAGCGGTTGTCATGATGAATAGTCAACCCAACGTCCACTCCGCGTAATTACCACAGGTCGTGGGGTCGTGGGACTGTAGTAGTTAATGGGTAGTGCGCTTGTAAAATGGTAACTTCCTGAGAAAAGATAGCGAAGAGCCAGCCCCCTGCGCCCGTTCCTAATAAAAAGGCAACGCAAAGGGGCGCTGCTCGTTCGCATCTGTTTCTCCTTCCACCATCTTGTTCCTCAAGCCAAGCAACTGCCCCCACACCAACACTCTCCTCCATCGCCCTACCAAACCTTCCGTTCCTCCGGGGATCCCAAAGGATGGGAAAGAAAGCCGCCGCCGCAAGGGGGAAGCAGGTGACCATCACGATGGAAGCAGCGGCGGAAGGGAAGAAGAAAAGGGCGGAGCTGGACAGGAAACGGCAGGAGGACATGGTCTTCTTCCCATCGAGCCTGGACAACCAAACCCTGAGGGCGAGGTATGCATACATGTGGTGGACGGAAGTCCCGAAGGGGCACGGAGCGCCTGTGGTTCTACCGGAGGGGAAAGAGGTTCCGCCGAACTCGTATCAGTTTTTCTGCGCGTACTTCCTCTGCGGTCTCACCTCCCCCTTTTCTGATTTCTTCGAAGCCATGATGGTGGTATATGGATATCACCTTTTGGATTTCATGCCCAATGCAATGGCGTGCATGGCGATCTTTGCACATCTGTGCGAGAATTTTGTTGGAGTTACCCCAATGTGGATTTGTTCAGGCACTTCTTCGTCCCGCGGGTTGAAGACAAAAGACACCACTCAGGGAATATAAGTTGGATTCCCCGGGGTAAGAAGGAAATCTGGGATTACCTCCCTAGCCAGCAGCACGGTAGATGGAAAGAGTGGAGGGCAGACTGGTCCTGGATTCAAGAGAAGGACGCCCCAGAGTACTGTAGGGCGCGGACGGAGTGTGTCGTAAGCAGCAGCAAATGGGGAAAGCCAGGCCTTATGGATGATAGGCTTCGCCCAGCGCTGAACAAAATCGCCCACCTCAAAGCTGCCAGGTTAACTATCAAACAAGTGGGGGCTGACTTCCTCCTGCGCCGCATTGCGCCGTTGTAGAAGAGGGACAAATTTGCCTGGGAGTATTGAGATGCCGCTGATAAGATGCGTCTGTACCCGGGCCTCGTCAACAATCTGTCCATATACGGCCATGGTTGGTTGTGTGAACAATTGTTCGGCAGCCTCAGGCCATTCCCTTTGCCGGCAAGGGTCGTCCCACTGCACATCAACTCCGCCCGGGACCACATTCTGAAGTGGATGCCCCACTGCAATGCTTACGGGGTTGAGGCCGATTGGCAAATGCCCGAGCTAGATGTAGAGATTGAGTTGGTCTCCAACCTGGAAGAAAGGGCTACTAGGGTGGAGAGCAACATGTTCAAGCGCACCTCGAAGGTGGAGGCAGAATTTATCAGGAGGCGGATTGAAGAGGACAAAGCGCTTCGGGCTGCCAGGAAGGCAAGGCCTAGAGAAGAGGAGGAGGAGGAAGTGGAGGCCGAAGGCGAAGGTTCCTCAAATGAAAGGGATGAGGGGCACGCCGCAGAAGAAGCTCTTGAGATTAGTCCAGCCGGGGCTGAAATTCTTCAGGCCGCGGCAACAGAGGCTCAAGGAGGAGACGAGGTTGAGGAAACAGAGCAGCCTGAGGAGGTGTGGCTCACAAGGGTCCTCAAGCTCCAGAGTCCGATCCAGACCAGCGTCCCCGCAGGCGGTCCAGCCGGGGAACAGTGGCCCCCGTTCCCGCGCCAGCCACCAAGAGAGTAAAAAGATCGCCTCCAAGAACGACAAGCCTGACGTAGTACGCCGCCATTCCTCCCGCC